>CM062808.1:217407616-218007616 GCA_031772625.1 Pinus tabuliformis
AAAATAATAAGTAATGATGGTTTTATTTTCAATGATATAGTTGATTCCAAATGTTACTATTATGATTGATTCCCACCATTATAATTATAATTGTTAGACTATGACTAATATCATATAACTATTACCACTAAACATGAATTTCTTCTTAGGTAACACTCATTATTAAAAGGATCTCTAATTGAGTTGCCCTACCATGCCTTAATGGACTAAATTTTTAAATATGTCATTTTGATTAATTTATTAATATAAATTCTTAAAAATATACATTTTTATAATTAAATTTATATAGTTTAAACGCAAATATAAACTTATAACTAAAAAATAATGTAAATAAATTACAATTTATTATTAATTTTCTATTGATAATAATAAAAAGAAAATGTAAACTCATCCATTCCCTGAATGCGTAAAAAACAAGTCCGCGTAGAATACAGATATAAGAGCAGATCATATGCGAGCAATATATTCATTTGAATCTCATTGAGAATAGAACATAGGAAAATAAAATGGTCCCTTTTCTAAACATTCAAGAGTTCAAGAGTGTACAATTTAAAAATTATTTAATAAAATATTATATAAATTTAATTTAACTATATATGCACTATATTTAATAGTAATAGGGTTTATGTATGATATTAAGTTTAAATCTTATTTGAATCTTAATATTATAGTTAGTGACAATAATATGATAAACTATATATATGTTGGTAAATATGTCTTTTGCTATGAAATTAATGGTGCATGATTGGGTTTTGTAATTCAAACTAGAATTGCACCATTTAAGTGTATCAAGTAGGGAAGTAGTGCAGTGCAATTAAATAGTCATAATAAGTAAATGTGATTGATGTTATTGTACACGAATATAATTAAAAATGTAAATAATAATAAACAAAATAAAAGGATATAATCTAATTGTTTATTGGATAATACACTAAATTTGGTTTGTGGGTTTAGAGGTCTTAATTTTTTATGATTCATTTAATTGACAAAGATCAAAGATCACTAAAGTTGAACCCTTCTCAAGATAATTCACTAAATTTATAATTTTCCCTCAACTCGTACAATTTATGTGAAAGTCAAACAATATTTTTAATAAGTCACATTCACCACTATTACCTTTATGAATTTTTATGGGTTGTGAAAAAGCTAATTTCTTTTGAATTGCTCTAATTTTCATCTCGTGTGTTTTATCTTCTAGCCTCCACATCAACATTTTTTTACTTATGTAGCATGTACACACACAACATGTATCCAAACTTCATATGGCACATCTTTATTTACTCCTACTAATTAATTTCTTGAACAATAAGAAATGTAGACTAGGAAGAAATATTTTGATGTTGATTATGTAAGACTAAGGATGTTTTTGAAGTAGACACCCTTGGTAAAAAAACATGAACGTCTAGCTCATTTTCACTAGTGACATGCCCACAAAGTAATATAAGCCATTGAAGGCTATCCAATTCCCCCTCTATAATTCCCAACACATCCTTTTATTTATGGTCTTCTAAATGACTAAATAGTCAAAATGATCTCGACCTTGGAACTTCCCACTAATCCTCTTTGCCAATATTTCTTCAATTCCTTTAGTTGGATTCACTAGAAATTGTACCTCGAATTATTTGATGTTGCTTACTTTAACATGTGTTTCTCCTTCATAAAACTCATATACTTAAGAAACATAAAATATTGGAGAAGTACCAAAGGTCCACAAATCCAACTTGTTTAAATGATTATAATTTTTTGTGAGAATCTTACATGTACCAATTTTATTGTTCTTGAGTTTGTTGCACATGCCTTTGGTAAATATATCCTTCCTCAAATGCATGATCACCATATTTCTCTCTTCAAAAACCCTCATCCTCCCACTAAAATTTAGTTTTTTCTCATATCCATCACTACTCAATTGTAGCTTCTTCCAAACCTACTCATGTTCTCATAGATGGCTTTCACAAAACTATTTTCATTAATGTTTCTTTTATCCTTGATTTTCAACAACTTCACAAAGTCAATGGCACCCTTTGGAGATGTACCATTTACTACCCAAAATGGACTTTTGATAATGTTTCTATCCATGAAATGTTGTAAACGATATAACTCCATTTATTTCGAACCATACGTCTCAACATATTTCCTAAACTTTGATTAACTACCTATATATGACCATCTATATACATATACTGAGTTGTACTACAATTTTAAACTCATATTCTTCTAAACATTTGTCAAAAAACTTCCAAGGGATTGAGTACCTAAATTTGAAGTGATTCTCTTAGGTAGCCCATGCAACTTCATAATTTCTCGAAAAAATAACACAACTACATGTGTAGTAGCACTAATATTCTTGCATGATATGAAGTGTACCATCTTAGAAAATATGTTCACCACCACTAGCACTAAATAATAGCCTATTTGTGTCGTGGGTAGTAGCAAAATGAAATCCATGCTCATGGATTCCCATAACTTCTTAGGTACTAGTAAAATATTTCTTCCTTCCAACATTTAACACTATAACATTCAACAAATTCCTTGGCATTCATGCTGATGCTAGACCAAAATAAAATTTCATAGAGAGAAATTCCTTGATAGTATCTATTGAAAAATTTCCATATAAGCCGCAACCATGCAACTGTCTACTTATGTTCAAAATACACAACTTTTGACTCCTAAATGAGGATATCGCTTATATGGGGAAATCTGTATATGAAATACTATTCATAACCCATGGTTCTTTGTATGCTCCCTGTTGAGAATGAAACAAGATGATGGAGCTTAGTGGAAAGGATTTGCCTTCACTAAGTGGGCCCGCAAGCTATTTTTGGCGCAAAGTCTATTTTAGACTATGTCTATTTTTAGACATATGGATCATGGTTTATGAGTTGCGGGATGCTATTTGTGGATGATTGGTCATGTTGGTAAAAATAGATGGACTTCTATTTTTAGACATATGGGCGGTTTCTATTTTTATACTGCGAGGCTAAAAATAGAACAGTCGAATATTATTAGCTCTTAGAAATATTTGGACTATAAACATTATCTTATCCTCTTGGAGCACTTCAGTTCGAGCTACAGATGTGGCACATGCAACTTCTAGAAGGAAATACGCTTTTCTTATGGGTCAGTTGAGCTATTCCATGATGGACTTTAGTTAGAACTCAAGTGATTGAGTTTAGTGGAGTTGATTGAGGAGTTGATGGAGTTGTGTTCAGTTTGACTTAGTTGAACTAGTTGTATTTAGTCTAACTGTAGAATACACTAGTGATGAGTGATGTGAATTAATTATTAATTAATTCACTAATTATTAACTCATAAAGCAACTAAAGAATACATCAGTTAACTCAGTGCATGGACAGTTCAGTGGAGACAGGTGTTAGAGGTTGAGATTGCTGTCAATTGTGACTATAGTTGTGCATGAGATTTGCACAATCAATGGGATTGAGTAATTCCAATGAGGATTGCATGGTTCAGCCAAGAAAATACGAGTTTGCTTCAGCCATTCATCATTATTCTCATGCAGGATTGCGCAGTGGAGGCAGGCAAGCAGTGGAGGAGATTTGAACCTGTGATTGGTTCAGATCTAAGCTAGTTTGTGTGTAATAGGTGGAGATAGTATTGAGTACTTGCGAGGAGTATTGTACTATGTATTGTTACATGTTCTCAATCATTATAATATACAGATAGTGTGGGGTTTTCAGTTGTATGCTTTCCCCGAGTTACATACTGTGTTAATGTGCGCATGCGATTGATGTTTCATTGTTTTTAATGCTACTAAATTGATGATCAACGTAGAGGAGGTTATGTATTGTGCATGTATTGCACAATAGTGTATAATCAGGATAATCTTTGTTAATAAGTGTCATATTATTCAAGATTTCTACATGGTATCAGAGCTGTTGATCATCATATCTATTATTCAGAAAGTGTTTACATTTTATTTCTTTAGGCAGAGTCTATAATCGGGCAAGGTAGCCTCTGGATTCATCCTTGCTTTGGAAGGTGAGATATTCAGTCAAATCCCATACAGTCAATCTCTGTACGAGAAATACTTTTTCTCATGAATTTTAGATCAGAGGCGGTTTAGTTTTGAGCTGGTGGAATTCGAATTTGCAGCAGTGTTTTCTTGGTGTCAAAGTTGAAATGTCTTTCAACGGATAGCAATTGGAGTATGCTCTTGAGGGCAGCTCGAATTATATTGCATGGAAAGACATGATGGAGGCAGTGTTAGATGATAATGGGCTGAAGGAGTTCATAGAGGCTGAGGTCCCAAAGCCTACTGATACTACTCAAGTTGAGGCTTGGCAAAAGAAGACAACAAAGTGTCGAAGGATTCTGTTGGAGGGCATGAAGGATCACATTGTGTCCAGCTTGCATGGAAAGGCTTCTCCATACTTGATGTGAAAAGTGTTGACAGATCTATTCCAAAGCAAGAGCGACCAGATGAATTTGGCGCTCAAGGATAAACTCAGAAACATTAAGTGTGAGAATGGAGACAATATGCCCAGGTATCTCACGAAGTTCACCCAGTGCCAAGATGAGCTGGGAAGTGTGGGGTTGACTGTCGACGATGAGGACTTGGTGAGCTTGGCTCTACTTGGTCTTCCAAATAATTGGCATTCCTATCAGAACTCTGTCAATGGTTGGGAGAAATTTCTAGGATGGGAGATACTTTGGTCGGATCTTGTGCAAGAGGAGATCAGGCAGAATACTAGGGACGGATCTTCATTAAAGGCATCTGATGAAGAAAATTGCGCTTTGGCTGCCAAAGAAAAGAAGGGGAAGGAGAAGGGTTCTCTTTCCTAATCCACTTCTTCCAATGATGGGAAGAAGGTTGACAAATCGAAAGTGTGATGCTTTCGTTGTCATGAGTTGGGCCATTATGCTACTGATTGCCCAAAGAAGAAATCCAAGAAGGGATCCGGGGAAGGATCTGAAGGTGAGGCACTTGCTTCACAATATGAGTTGGATTTCACACTCTTCGCGTGCATGGTTTCATCCATGGTGGGAAGTGGTTGGTTTCTTAACAATGGAGCTTCTTTCCACATGACCGGTGACAAGAGTTTGTTTAGTACTTTGGAGGAGAAATATCTCCAAATACTCATAGCGATGGGTAATGATGAGAAGTATAGTGTCTCAGGTGTAGGCACAGTTATTTTTAAGAGGGAGCATGGAGGTCGCCTTACCTTGACCAATGTCAAGTACGTACCAGGACTAAAGAGAAACTTGGTTTCGATCGCAATGCTGGAAGATGGAGGCTATGATGTAGTCTTTAGTAAGGGAAAGGTTTTCCTTGGACACATCATCACTAGACAGGTGAAGCAGATTGGTTCACGGGTCAAGAACCTGTATGCTCTTGAGGTTCAAGATGCATGCAAAGCCTTGAGCAGTGAGGAAACTGATGGAGACTTGGTGGGTTAGAGGGAGCATATATTACCTCTTCAAATGCAGAACCAGAAGAAGTC
The DNA here is from genome assembly GCA_031772625.1 of Pinus tabuliformis. NCBI lineage: Eukaryota > Viridiplantae > Streptophyta > Pinopsida > Pinales > Pinaceae > Pinus > Pinus tabuliformis. The sequence goes on from CM062808.1 coordinate 217,413,076, forward strand.
TCAGGCAATTGTGGAGGAGCCACGATTGGTGCAACAACTTCACGAGGTTGTGGAGCAGCCACAACAAGGGAAGCTAAGAGGAGATCGAGTAGAGACATATACTCATGGAGAGACCTCCAGTAGGGGGAAACTTTGAGCCAGGTGGGCTGAGGGATCACATGCAGCCATACCTCTAGCTGGGAGGTGGGGTGATGTGGATTGATCGTCCCAAGGAGGAGGGGTAGGATCCTTGAGGTACCCAACCTCTTGGATGATACCTTGCTACGGGAGCCCCGATGTGGAGTAGCAGGAACTGACTGATTTGTAGAGACAGATGTGGATGGAGCGGCAGAGAGAGTGACAGTGTAGGGAATCCCAGGACAGTGCATAGCGAGGAGGTTGCAGCAATGCGAGAGGCACAAGTGTTTTTCACAGTGCTAGGTGGCACAAAGAAGTGTGCAATGGTGCGAGATGTTACAGTAGCGCAGATGTCAGAGAGGGAGCACTTGCCAGTAGTAGATAGAGCTTCAGCATCAGAGTATGTTCCTAGCCCAACAGAGTGGTCAGTTGGGAGTGTTTTTGTTCCAAGTGTTGTTGGAGCAAGTGGACTCGGCAAATGTATTACATGTAGAATATTCTAGAGTTGCAGGATAGGGGTTGCAGATAATCCATATCTTATTGAGAGGGAGTTTTGAAAAAGCAACAAGATGATGGAGCTTAGTGGAAAGGAGTCACCTTCACTAAGTGGGCCCGCAGGCTATTTTTGGCGCAAAGTCTATTTTTAGACATATGGATCATGGTCTATGAGTTGCAGGATGCTATTTGGGGATGATTGGTCATGTTGGTAAGAATAGATGGACTTCTATTTTTAGACATATGGGCAGTTTCTATTTTTAGACTGCAAGGCTAAAAGTATAACAATCGAATATTATTAGCTCTTAAAAATATTTGGACTATAAACATTATGTTATCCTCTTGGAGCACTTCAGTTCGAGCTACGGATGTGGCAAATGCAACTGCTAGAAGGAAATACGCTTTTGTTATGGGTCAGTTGAGCTATTGCATGATGGAATTCAGTTAGAACTCAAGTGATTGAGTTTGGTGGAGTTGATTGAGGAGTTGATGGAGTTGTGTTCAATTTGACTTAGTTGAACTAGTTGTATTTAGTCTAACTGTAGAATACACTAGTGATGAGTGATGCGAGTAAATTATTAATTAATTCACCAATTATTAACTCATAAAGAAACTAAAGAATACATCAATTAACTCAGTGCATGGACAGTTCAGTGGAGACAGGTGTTAGAGGTTGAGATTTCTATCAGTTGTGACTATAGTTGTGCATGAGATTTGCACAATCAATGGGATTGAGTAATGCCAATGAGGATTGCATGGTTCAGCCAAGAAAATACGAGTTTGCTTCAGCCATTCATCATTATTCTCATGCAAGATTGCACAGTGGAGGTAGGCAAGCAGCGGAGGAGATTTGAACCTGTGATTGATTCATATCTCAGCTAGTTTGTGTGTAACAGGTGGAGATAGTACTGAGTACTTGCGAGGAGTATTGTACTATGTATTGTTACATGTTATCAATCATTATAATATACAGATAGTGTGGGGTTTTCAGCTGTATGCTTTCCCCGGTTTACATACTGTGCTAATGTGCGCATGCGATTGATGTTTGATTGTTTTTAATGCTGCTAAATTGATGATCAACATATAGGAGGTTATGTATTGTGCATGTATTCCGGAATAGTGTATAATCGGGATAATATATGTGAATAAGTGTCATATTATTCAAAATTTCTACACTCCCCATGGATTTGTCAAATCTATATATTTTGTGTATATCTCTTTCATGTTATCCAAACTTAAAACCTTAACAAAAGATATATTCAACAACATTTTTCTCCAACTTATTTGATCCATATCCTTATTAGGATGATAATATCCATGTTTTCAAAAAAATGTGTATCCTTACAAAAATTCCATCCATTTCAAATGCTTCCTTTAATATTGTCTTAAATATTTATGTACTACATCACCTTATAATAACAAATAGTGTCTCAATTCCTTCAAGTGTGAAAAATGACATAAAATTATTGATTATAAACACAGTACGTTTTGTTGGCACCTACCATATTAACCTAGAACAACTTCAATGGTTGAACCACTTACACCATAATCTACTTAAAACATCTTTTTGAAATTTGGAAGTGCCAACACTAGCTACTCAGTTACTTCTTCAGGGATTGGAACACCATGATACTACTTCTCTCCATTGGAAGGCTCCCTTCTTCATACACAATGAGTGGTCCATAGGTCTAGCTAAATTTTGTGATAAAATTCAATCAATTATTTCTAAACCATTGAAACTCCTTGCATGAAATGTACATCTAGGAACTAGCCATTGCGAAAATATTTTCACCTTTTCATGATCCAACTTCTAACCCTCTGTGGAAACCACAGAACCCAAAAAAACCAAATCTTCTTGCATGTATGTAAACTTCTTCAATATAATTTAAAAAAATTTCAAATTAGACATTTCCAACACTTGATTCACATGATCCAAGTGCTCTAGATATGATTAAAATTAAAGACTCATAAAAATACAGAACGACAAATTGGTCAGTCCAAATGGAATAAACAACCATTCAAACCATACCTCATTTTTCTTGAACATTATCTTCCACACTTCATGTTACCTTATATATTTTTTTTCGTATTTACTTTTCAAATTTATCTTTGTAAATTACTTTTCCTTAATTAAGCAATCCATGAGGTCCTCCCTTGTTGGTAAGAGAAACTAACTGTTGATAATATTGGCTTAATAACTTGAAAATATATGCACATTGATTCAGGTGGATATTTGTGGCCACCCACCTATTCCACTTGGATCCTCACCATTGTTTCTTTCAATTTTTCAGTTTCCTTAATTGTAGCATAATTTACTATTTTTGGAAGTTTTCTGGGTCCTAAACTTCTGAAGTCGTTTTGAGGCTCTAAACAATGTTTTTTTTTAAAATGGGCATATATGGGTTGTTGACTCACATTTGTAGCCAAAATTTGTAGTCGTCAGATATATCTTTCTAACAAGGTATCGTGCACATGAGGAAAAGATTGTAAAATTACAACCCCGAGAAGTTGATGCACCAATTTACCCCAACGAGGCCCAAAATTTTGGCGTTTCATCTCCTAGATTTAGGTTTTTGGATGTTTAAAGTCTTCCATTGTTTCTCAATAATAAATAGGCCTTTGAGCCTCATTATAACATAGTTCAAAGGGATGTAGCCACCACATCTCTTCTTAGAGATAAACTACCATCGCCCAAGCTAGTTTATTTCCATTCTATATGTAAGAGTATTTCAGTTCTTTGATATTAATGAAATGAAGTGTTATTTTTGTTGCAACTCTATAATTATGGTTATAGATGTATTTTGTTGCATTCTTGTTTAAGTTCAGATCACACATCCACCATTCACCACACTTCTTTAATATCAATATCGCGAAAACAACACGACAACTTAAACTTTCTTATATAAACCTCTTTTCAAGTAATTATTGCACCTATCTATTTACTAGTTCAATTTCCATGAGACTCATTCAATAAAAAAACCTATTAGGTATATTTGACCATGGAATCAAGTCAATTTAATATGAAATAATTCTCATTGGAGGTATTACCATTGACATACCATCTACAACAATATTTTACAAACTCATCCAACAATTGTCAAATATTTATTAGCACATGAATCTTTTCCTCATCCTCATGTGCCTTCTTTGACATTATGGCCAAGCATAAATTTTCCGTTTTTTATTCCTTTATTTTTTTTTTGATAAACACAATATTATTCAATCACCTTTCTTACGAGTACTTCCAATGTCACTGCAATCCATTACCATTGTCTCATATTCCGCCATTGACTCCACCCTACAGTAGTGTGCATCCGTATTAAAATCATACATATTTTCCATTCCAAGAACCTTATAATTAAACAAACTTGGTCTTCCAAGAAGCACATGATATGCATCCATCTTAACCACATTAGGTGATAATTGGTCACTAAAGTCCTTGATATAAAAAATAAGCAAGTAATCCCCAACCATGGTGGTTTATTGACCCTTATATATCCATGAAACTTGATATGAACTGGCATGGGACATTCAAAATTTTGGATTCTTGATCGACTCCATGGACACCAAAATTTGTGTAATTTTTCAATTTATTATCAAATTTCAATATTTACCTTGAACCTTGCATTTAGTTTTGAAAATATCTTCTTCTATTCAAAGTTCCTCCATTGTCTTCATTTTAGGCTTAAACAACACACTTTTGAAGATATGTTTTTCACCTTGTCCACAATGAAGTACTACAACATTTTCTCACACAACTCATGCCTCATCTTTCTATGTGACATGAGTCATGGTCTAACTCCTTCTTCCTATATTGTGCTTCTCTAGGTATTTAGGTTCCTTGTGTACTTCTATTCCACATTTTATTACCCCTTCCTCTTCCATATATTCTACTTATTCTATCATGGCCATTTCCTTTTGCAGTCTCACTATTGGATGCTTCAAATTTTCTCCATTCACTAGACAATATTCTTGCATCCAATACCCTTGTAATGCCTCTAATACCTTTTTGTTTGTAGTTTTACTACCACTTCCTATTCAACTTTTCCTTTACCTTCAAATCAATTTTATATGCTTTGTCCATAGTTTTGAAATGATGGATACTCATTTGAACTTGAATTTGGAATTTCAACTCATTGACATACTTCACAATCCTTTAATTACTCTATCTCTATACCTCATATTCTAACTGAAAATTTGAAGAACTCTTTAGTTTCCTCCTAGAAATAAGTACCTCTTTGCCTCAAATTCTATTTTTTTACATAAACTTTATTGATAATCAAGAAGAAGGAACTTCTCCTTGTCCTTGCTCATCATTTTCTTCTAGTTTCTCTATATTGTCCTATTTCTTGTTTGATATATATTTCTACATAACATGCCACTTGATTGTAGTATTCCTTTTTACTTTATTATTACAAAAAAAACTCTCTCAAGGTCTTGGAATTTTTCATACTCAAAGTATCTATTGAAATAACTTATCTCATCAATGAGATTCTATGCTTTCAGACCACCATCATAGCAAGAAAATTTCACCCTTGAATTACCTCTATCTTTTAGAAATGTATTCAAATATAACATTGGGTCTTTCTCATCATAATTTTGTTTTTCCTTTATCTCATCTCCTTATTTTGAATCCACATGAATTCAAAAATCTTATTTTTTCCATTATCAAATTCCTTGAATATCCTTCTCACAAATTCATTGAATATCCTTCTCATTTTTCTAATTTCAAATTCCTTGAACCTCCTTAGCTTACTTTTCTTCATGGCGATAAGCTTGGGAGTTGTCTTGTGGTCCTCAAGTAGACTACCATCCATGGGCCTTTTTCGTAGCACTTCCAACACTATTAGTCCAATAGCCGTGATCTAGAATAACCCTATATTAGGTTTGTTTGTTTTGAAAATTTCACATGAATCAATCTTGTGAAACCGAAATTTTAGAAGCTAATTAGTTATGATAATTATACAATTTCTCAGCTAAATCTAAACTTGTCTGTCAATTACTGGATGACTAGGTTTTACAATTCACTATCCTAGTTACAAATTTAGATTAACACTATTAGAGTGTAGCCACTAAGAAATTAATGTACTTATTCACAAGTCATTGAGCTATATATGGAAATAATTAATAATATAATCAACTTTAGAAGAAAAGAAAGAGATATAATCAAGCTCTTTATTGAATAGTATGTCAAATTCAGTCTATGGATTATAATATGGAGGTATTAATCTCTCCAAAATTCATTCAATTACAAACCAGAAAGATTATATTGTAAATTGCTCTCAAAGTCTAGAGAGAAAAATAGTATTCACTTTCCTCTTCCTTTGCTACAATTAATTAGAGCTAAACTCCTCTCTAAGCCAATTCACCAAATTTATAATTTTCTCTCAACTTATAATTTAATGTGGAACTCAAACTTCTGCAATGATTCACACCCATCACTAGTACCTCTACAAATTCCTAGGGGCAGAACATGGTTAATTTCTCTTTAAATACTCTCAATTTACACTCATCTATTTTTTTTTTGGATTCCACAATAACACATGGATTTGTAGAAAAGGAATAGGAGCCCAATGGTCTTTACTTTTGTAATAATTGCACTCTCCTTTTGTACCGAAAGATGATTAAGCTTCATAGAATACCTCTTCTATAATAATGGAAACCTCCTTATTTTCTCATACTAAATAAACTAATTAAACCACAAGAAATTTATATCAAAAGAAAAAATAATTTGATGTCAATTATTAAGACCAAGAAAGCTATTGCATCAAGTAAGAATTAAAACTACGTCTAGTTGTCTACGATGTTATATTCCTCACAAGTAGTTAGATAAGTTAAGAATCCAAAACCTATAGGCATTAGGAAGAAGTGAAAGTTTTTCCTCTTATTTACCAACACCAATAGGTTATTTTAAGTGATGTGGTTTCCCTTGAAAAGAAATGATGTATTAACTTGCATTCATGAATAGTAGCTCATGATAATTATCTTCATCGCAAATGGATAACTCAGTTATCCTTAGGGAAACCAACACTTGAAATATAAATAAAGAAAAGAAAAATAACTAATATATTGTTAGGTCCCTATATTACTAGTGATTCCCCCGTTACTATTGTCATTGTATCCCTTATTTTAATTTTTGTGCCCCTATGGTCCCCATATTGTTATTATTGTGCCCCATAGAATCCCTCTATTGTTATTTTTGTGTCGTTATATTATTATTGTTAGGTCGGCTTGGTTATATTGTGACCCCTTAGACTCCTATATATAGAAAGGAGGTTTTGTCATTTGAATCATCCAATAATTGTTCATTTGTGTAAGGTAAAGGAGGTTTCCACCTCGAAGAGGCTAAATTCTAAGGCATTGATCTATCATTTCTATATTTTCATGAGCTAGTTTCATAACATTTGGTATCAAAGCTTTGGATTCTAGTGTTCTGCTACTCCAAACAAGACATCGTGGAATTTTCGCTATAACTTTTTTTCTGCAACGTTTAAGAAGCTAAAAAAATACCCATTTGCAAATAAAGCATGTTGCGCTTCCAGTCCAAATTTCAGATTTTGTCTCACTATATTTTGGGAGATATGATCTAAGGAAGTTAGGGTTTTTCCAAGCTCTGAAATTTTAGCGGAAACAGATCATCGTGGAGTTTTCACTATAACTATTTCACTATGAAGATTTAGAAGCTAAAAGAAAAAACCATTGGAGAAGAAAATAGTCTAAACCTCGGCTCCAAATTCTAGATCCTATCTTGCTATGTTTCCGTAGATATAATTTGAGGATGTTAGGGCTTTTGTAGACCCCCAAATTACATTCCAAATAGGTCACCTTGGGAAAATCATCATAAGTTTCTCTCTGAGCATTAGATTGAATTTTCGTAAGAAGTTACAGAAGGAGGATGAATTGTAGTTGTTTTGGGTGGCATTTTCAGAACCTAAGGTTGAAACAATGAGCCTTGGCACATCGTACAAGTTCGCTCTATTGAACTAGTCTATACTCAGGTCATGGTGGGAGATTTGGCATAACTCTTCATTGGAGAATCCAATATTGATCAGACTTGTGGGGTTAGAAATATTACTCAGAGGGTTACCACAGGAAGAAATTTCAGACCTACGATATCCAAAATTGCAGAGATAAATCAGATTCAATATTGATCTCCTACAAAGTGAAAAATGTGTGTAGTTTTTAAATTTTTTTTGCATAAAATTGGTTTGAAAAATTAGTTTGAAGGAATTGAAAGGGCATATTGAAGAATTATTATCGGTAATTGATGCCCTAAAGAAAGAAAATGGAAACACCTAGTAAGCAACTTGAAAGCTCTAACATGACTCATGAAGAAGAGGAAGAAATGCAACATGATATATCAAAATTACGAGACCAAGTGCAATAGATTTCACTCGCACAAAAAGTTTAAAGAAAGGTGTGGAAGCTAATATGGATGGTTTAAAGAAAGGCGTGGAAGCTAATATGGATGGTTTAAAGAAAGGCATAGAAGCTAAGATGAATGACATGGAAGCTAAGATGGACAACGTGGAAGCTAAGATGAATGATTTAAAGAAAGGCATGGAAGATTTGCGGACAAATTTGAAGATAGATTTGACAAAGTTTCTATAAGAAATTCTTGCTAATGGTAAAAGGGTAGTAAAGGAAACTCATGATGAGAACAAAATAAATGTTAATCATGATTTCATAGACTCTAACATTGGATCAAAGAACCACCATGTTCCAAATATTGATATGAGGAAGTTTGATGGCAAGGATCCCAGAACATGGATACTACAGATGGAGAATTTTTTCGATCTCCATAATGTGCAAAACACACAAAAGGTACACATTGCAACTTTATATTTGGAACCAAATCAGTTTGTCTGGTATCGATGGCTTTGCTCTCGTAAACAAATTGTCAATTGTGCTATTTTTACAAGTGAAATGATAGCACATTATGAGGATACAAAAAGAAACACTTCTTTTAGCCGATTGATCAATCTCAAAAAAAGGGTTCAATGATGGAGCACATTGAGGACTTCCAAAAATTGAATATAAGGGTAAAATATATTCTAGCAGAGCATAGGATTGATGTGTTCATAGGGACTTTAAAAGATAACATATAACATGAGGTTCACCTTTGGGAACCAGATTCATTGGAGAAGGCATTCAGGCTGGAAAGAGAAATGGAAAGCAAAATTATGGCAACAAGAAAGCCTACCATTCACAATCATAAAGATGGAAGTGTTACTGCCCCTAGCCATCCACAACCTACAAGGTTGACACCACAACAATTATAGTTGTGATAGAAAATACATTAAAGGTCATAAGTGTGCCGAGAAGAAATCATTTTACATAGATTGTGAAGAGGAGGAAGAAAAGTAACAAGAAACATCAAAAGAAGAGGATATACACCAGGAACAAACCCTAGAAAAAGAAGAAATGAATCCTACCATATCCTGTAATGCATTGGCTGGAATTACCACTCCTCAAACTATCAAGATAGAAGGGCATATCAAGAAGAAAAAGGTAATAGTGTTGATTGATTCTGGAAGTACCCATAATTTTATTCATTGTAAGATAGCCAAGGATTTGAATTTCTTCCTATATCCAGCACCAGAGTGTCAAGTGATGGTTGTAAGTGGAGGAACCATAAATTGGTCCATAAAGTGCCATAATATCAAGCTATCCATGGGAAAATATGTATTGAATAGCCCAATGATTTCCATTCCAATGGGTGGTGTTGATGTTGTACTATGAGTCCAATGGCTACAATCCTTGGGTACAATAGCTTTTAATTTTCAAAAAAAATTCATGAAATTCTGTTGAAAAGGAAAGGAAGTTGAATTAAAGGGTATCGCAGGGAACAAGAATGATAATCAACTCTAACGGAATGACAAATCTTCTAAAGAAAGAACAACGAGGCATAATTGCCCAAGTATGTTCACTAGAGTTTCCCACATCGAAATCATCCATTTCTCTAGGTCTCCAAAAATGATTGGACAATCATTCCAAGGTATTTGAGACTCTTAAAGGCCTCCCACCTATTCATGATCGTGATCATGCTATTAATTCTTTCCAGAAAGTGTTCCTCCAAACATCAGGCCTTATAGATATCCCTATGTCCAAAAGAGTGAAATTGAACGTATGGTTGCAAAAATGCTAGAGGATGGTATAATTAAACCTAGTCAAAGTTGTTTCTCTGCTCCAGTAGTATTGGTTCACAAGAAGGATGGATCATGGTGCATGTGTCCAGATTATAGGGAGCTCAACAAGCTCACTATTAAAGATAAATTTCCCATTCCTATCATTGATGAATTATTGGATAAATTGCATGGATCAATTTACTTCACCAAGTTGGATCTTCATTCAGGCTATCATCAAATCATAATGAAGACTAAAGACATTCCAAAAACAACATTTAGAACTCGTGAGGGTCAGTTTGATTTTTTGGTCATGCCTCTTGGCCTTACTAATGCACCTTCTACATTTCAAGGTTTGATGAATTCCATTTTCAAACCCTTCCTAAGAAAATTTGTGTTATTATTTTTTGATGATATACTAATCTACAAAAAGACTTCGAAGGATCATGTCCAACATGTTGAGATGGTGCTAAAACTTTTGGGGGAGAAACAATTATATGAAAAAATCTCCAAATGTTTCTTTGGAGTACAAGAGGTGGAATATCTAGGTCATATTGTATCTCATGAAGGTGTTAAGGTAGACCCTAGCAAAATTAAAACCGTTAAGGAATGGAAAATCCCCACATCCATAAAGCATTGACAAGGATTTCTCAATTTGACACAATATTATCGCAAGTTTGTTAAAAATTATGGGTGAATAGCAGCACCTCTAACAACATTATTGAAGAAAGATGCATTTTCATGGACTCTAGAAGCAATGAAGGCCTTTGAACATCTTAAAGAGGAAATGTGCCAAGCACCAGTATTAGCTACACTGGACTTCACAAAAACCTTTATTGTGGAATGTGATGCCTCAAGAAATGGAATTGGTGTTGTTTTAATGCAAGAAGAAATACCCATTGCTTTTGAAAGTCGTCCAACCAAAGGAAAGTATTTACACAAAGCTATTTATGAGAGGTAAATTTTGGCAATACTACATGCACTTAAGAAATGGCGACCCTGCCTAATGGGAAGACACTTCAAGGCAAAAGCAGATCATGATAGTTTTAAATATTTTTTAGAATAAAGATTATCTTTAGAAGAGTAGTAAAACTGGGTCACAAAGATGTTGGGTTATGACTTTGAAATCATCTAAAAAAAGGGGAAGCAAAATCTTGTGGCAGATGCACTCTTAAGAAAGGATGAGGATGTGGAAGCATTTCTTTGTGCCATTTCTATTATCCAACTAGATTGGATAAACAAAGTAGGGGATGAATGGAAGAATGATGAGGAAGTGTGGGAACTCATTCAAAAGATATAATATCCTAGTACATCTAATACATTTAGCTAAAAAAATGATTCGTTATGGTACCAGGATCAGTTATACCTATGTAAGAATTCCCAACTGAAACAAAAGATTCTTAGGGAATTGAACACCTCTCCCTTAGGAGGGCACCCAAGATTTCTAAAAACCTACCACATGGTTAAGAAGGATTTTTTTGGGATGGCCTTAAATTGGATATTCAAAAGTTTGTGGCAGAATTTTTGGTTTTCCAACAAAATAAAGTTGAAACAATTAGGACCCTAGGACTATTACAACCCTTATCCATCCTAAGAAAATGTTGGGAGGAGGTTTCAATGGATTTTATCACAGCTTCACCCAAGTCCGAAGGAAAGAGTGTTATCATGGTGGTAGTTGACAGACTTACCAAGTATGCATTATCTCATCCATTTAAAGCAAGTAGAGTTTCTACTGTATTTATGGAAACAATTCAAAAGCTACATGGAAACCCAAAGATTATTGTAAGTGACAGAGATCCCATTTTCATTGGGAATTTTTGGACAGAATTATTTTCTTGTCTTGGTACCCAGTTAGCTCATAGTTCAACTTATCATCCTTAATCTGATGGGAAGACTAAGATTGTAAACAAATGTTTGGAAGGATATCTTCGTTGCTTTGTATCTGATAAACATACACAATGGGTCAAATGGTTGCCTCTGGCTGAATGGTGGTTGTTGGGTCTAAAATGTGGATTCAAATTAGAGTTTCATTTACTATCAATCTAGGTAAGTAAACTTCGATGATCGTGAAATATATATGGGCTTAGAGACAAACTAAACTAAGCTAGGTGAAGAAATGCCAAATCTCCCTTACAGGAGGTCTTTCATTGGGATCTCCAACAACTATTTAGTCATTTAATAAAACAAATCTAAAGTCATTGTGACAAGTGTAATAAATATTAAAGCTCCCTTAGAGGAGACTGTTCATTAATATTTCTAATCATATTAATCAACAAAATATTTAAACTAATGAAATTAAAGCACTTAAACCTAATTTTGATTGATTGCATGAAATATTAAAGCTCTCTTACAAGAGACTATTCATTTATATCTCAAGCATATGAATCAGAAACTTAAACTAATGAAATCAAACATTAAATAACAAATCTGATTCATTGAAAGAAACATTAATACTTTCTTACAAAAGGTCATTTGTTAATATTTCAAACATATGAACCAATAATTTAATCTAATGACATTCACAAACAAACGTAAAATGAAAGTTTACAGAAACAAAATGAGCATGCAAGTGAGGCAATGGGGGCCCTCCATAGCTCCACAAGCACACCCCGAAAGAAGTCAAATGTAGAAGAAAATCCAATCCACTTTATTTATCATCAATTGCAAATTGCAATTACAAGCTTCAAGTTCTACATTGCAAGAGGTCCTAAACTCTACATTACAATGATTCTAAAATCTAAAATTACAAATGGAGGACTAAGTCTCTAAGTTCTAAAAATTAAGATTACAAATTAAGGAGATAACACTCCTATTTATACAAAAGTTATGATAACAAACGCATAAATGTGGATCCACTATTCCCTCTTCAAATCCAGATATTTCTCAACCAATGGTGACACATAACCTTATCCTCCATGATCTTCTCCATGAGGTCCATGATCTCCTCAAATTCGAATTTGAACATAGAATGCCACATAAAGGTGCCTTAGAAGCTTCCTTTGTGACTACACATCAACAAACTCATTCTAATTGTTAGGTATAAGTATATGAATATTATTTTCTAAAGTTTAACCATAAATTCTCTTAAAAATACTAAGAATTAATAATTTTTTGGAAAACACAATGGTAACCCATTTAATGATGAAAGTGAAGCTAATGTGATGACATGGTGGTTGAATATAGGTGAGAAAATGTGTGAATGGAGAGAAAGTGGATGTTGAATGGAGTGAAAGTGGATGTTGAATGGAGTGAAAGTGGATGTATTTTAAGGATAATTTTTAGGCCCAACAGTCGTATAACACTTCCTTCCATACTGCAAAAAATATGACCCCATTGATGGCACTTTATGGATATCATCCACCATCCATCGCATCATATTTAAGATAAAATTCTAAGGTTCAAGCAGTGGAAGATCACATCAAGCATTAGCAAAAAGTTCTCCAATTCTTAAAGGATAACCTCACCTTGGCACAAAATATAATGAAACAGCAGGCAGATGAACATTACAGTGAAAGAAGTTTTGATGTAGGTGATTGGGTAATCCTATGGCTACAACCATATAAATGAATGTCCCTCAAGCAAGCTAAGAAGGATAATAAATTATCACCAAAGTATTATGGTCCATACAAGGTGTTGCAAAGGATAGGTACTATGGCACACAAATTGGAGCTTCCTATAGCTTCCTGAGTGCACCCAGTTTTCATGCTTAAAGAAGGTTATAGGTGAAAAGGTTCCAGTTCAAACAATATTTCCAGAAATTGATGAGGAAGGAAAAATCATATTGGAACCTGAAGCGGTCAAAGAAACAAGAACTCGATAGCTACAAATCGATCAATTTTATAGTTTGTCATCAAGTGGAAGAACTTACCCATTGAAGATTGCACATGGGAGGATGAAAATTTTATACAGAAGAATCCAAAACTACTCAAGTGTTGAGGACAACACTATTTTGAAGGAATGTTAGGTCCCTATAATACTAATGATTCCCCCATTACTATTATCGTTGTATCCCTTATTGTTATTGTTGTGCCCCTATTGTCCCCATATTGTTATTATTATGCCCCATAAAATCCGTATATTGTTACTTTTGTGCCTTTATATTATTATTTCTAGGTCAATTTAGTTGTATTGTGACCCCTTAAACTCCTATATATAGAAAGGAGGTTTTGTCATTTGAATCATCCAAGAATTGTTCATTTGTGTAATGTAAAGGAGGTTGTCCCCTCGAAGAGGCTGCATTCTAAGGTGTTGATCTATCTTTTCTATCTTTTTGTGAGCTGGTTTCATAACATATATATCACCAAAGTAAGTAGATATTAACTATATATTTATCATGATTAAAACAATTATTTCTTTTAAGTTGAAAAAAATTGAGATAAAAGTATGCCATTCTAGGGAATTATCCCTCTTAGTGTAACATAAATGCGGACTTAAAATGAATCCATAGTAGTTAATAATTGCATGAGAACGAACAAGATCTTATAATGTCATGCACCTTTGATCCAAGGCTTTGATTTTAATGAGGAGGTGGAAAATTTGATTTCAGAATTAACTTTGGATAAAGGTTCAACTTCTCCAATATCAGGTAGAATATGAGGACCATATCCTGCAAATTATCATTCCCTTCATTTTTGACATGAATTACATGATAATGATTCAATATTGCCATCATGATGGGAAGGAGAATATTTAGCTACATGACTACAATGAAGTTTCACAGCATGATGACAACGATCTAATATTATCTTGTTTCTTGTGGTGTTCCAATAAATTTTGATGGCTAGAGTGGTATGACTTGGTAATATATATATATCCTTGATGTTGGTATTGATAGATCTAAAATGAGTGAGAAAGCTAAAGATAAAATATTATTTTAATAGAAATGATATAGAGAATTTAGAAATAAATTTGATTATAGTATAATATATTAATAACTATTTCAAATTACTTATATTAGAAAAATATTGTTTTCCTAGAGAATTAGTAAGCCTCATGATGAGATACCCAAGCGTCTTGGTAGATGGTCAATGTAAGTCCAAAGGATTGTTAATTTTTCAACTAGGGTCAAATTACACATCAGACAACTCAGATGAACTAGATGATCCTTTCATTACATTCCTCTTTTTGAGAGGACCAAAATCAACCAAAAGATCACCCAATTTGGTAAAGCAGAAGTTAAGTTTTGGATTATATTATTCATACATACATTATGGAATGGGTTGGCCCTAACCACATGCATAACTACTTGGGTAAACCTTAACCCCAAGTGAACCCTCTAGAAAGCCTATAAATAGAAGTGACCTCAATTCCATTTCACCACATTGATCAAGACATTTGTCTATTCTTCTCTTTTTTCTTGGTTCGTACAGGTTTGATGGAGGGAATTTGCACAATGGTCTGAAATCATAGGCATGAGGTTCGCTCTGAGTTAGGGTTTTTTGGGTTCTCGACAATGGCACAGAACAAGGAATTTTAGTCCTTAGATGGTGGCACAAAGTGGACAACGTAATGCATAGAGAGCCCTAGACGCTCGAAGATATGTTTATGATAGTGTCCAAGGGTTCAGAGTCAGATCTAGCTACATTAGAACTTGAACGCTTGCACAAACTGGTTCAGAGAGCATCCAGGCCGTCTCAGACACACACACAACAATTTCATCCAAGGGTTTTTTTGTGTATTTTACCCCAGTTGCATGCATAAAGTCTTCTCAAAAGCATCCTAGCAGTCACAAACACCCTCAACAGTGTCCGAGAGAGATTCATAGGAGTTTCAAATGCACACAGACAATTTTGATGAGAGAGTCGAGGATTAGATCTAGGGTTTGACATCCTGGCTTCAATTGACTTCAGTGATCTGGTGGATCTGGGTTTCCCTCTATTTTTGTATGGATCTATAGATCTGATTTATTAGTATCCATTCCAAACATATGTATTGAGATCATTGTACTCTCTGCTAAAATAATTTTATGATAATCTATTAAAGAAGAAGATTTCAAAGGGTTTCCTCCTTGTGGGGCTTTTCCCTAGTTTTAGACCAATATGGTGTCTCTTATGATTGTGTTATTTTCTTCCTTGTCACTGCATACTATATTCTTTCTTTAGTTATGTTTATGATTGATTATACTGCTAATAATTGGATGCATTGTTAATGAAAAGGTAAATTGGGTTAAAGTAACTGATACAACATAGAACAATAAAAACATTTAACATGGTATTAGAGTTGAGGTGAAGGACAAGCCCAAAATAATACAAGCATTGAAGCCCTATCTTTTAGAAAGTCGATTACCTAGTCAAGGTCAAAATGTCGTCCTCTACTTTCAAGGAGAATGAAAAGTTGGGTGACACATTAAAATTTGTTGCATGGAAAGTCAGATTGGAGATCATAGCTGACAACAATGATGTGCTGGAATACATCCAAGGAAGGATGCCCGAGCCTCCATAAAATTCCTCCGCTTCCCTCAAGAACAGGTACAAGAAAGGTGAGTCTAAAGCAAAGAAAATTACAGCTAATGGTTTACATGATCATTTACTTGCATATGTTGGGAATTTAAGAAATTATAAAGATATGTATGACAAGATATCGAACATGTATGCAATCAACAACTCGAATGAGATCATCACCTTGAAAGATCAACTCAAGGAAACTAAGATGAATAAAGGAGAAGTTGTACAATCCTAAATTATGAGGATCTCTCGCCTTAGAGATCAATTGCAGAGAGTTGGAGAAAATGTGCCTAATAGGGAGCTAGTATTTGTGACTCTTAGAGGTGTCCCTCCTATTTGGGAAACATTCATTAATACAATTAGCAACAAAAATGTCCTTCTGACATTTGATGCAATTGTTGGGAAGCTCACTCAAGAAGAATCGAGGATGATAGCAACAAGAAGGATTCAAAAGCATGAAGGGGGAGAGATCACTGCATATATCACTCATGACAAAAGGAATAACTCAAAAGGAGGTCCATCAAGGAAGTCCCCTTCTCAAAATACAAAAGGGAGGAATGAAAAACTATTATCTCATATTGATTTCTTCAATTGCCACACGAAAGGTCATTATGCTCATGACTGTCCTGAGAGGAGAAAAATGCCACATTACAACACTAGAGGCAACTAAAAAAGAAAGAAAGAAGGAAATAGTATCAAAGAAAGAACTATGATAGAAGATATGAAAGAAGAAGAAGAGACTCCTCAAGTGAGCGTGAATAAAATCATCCTCCTCAAAGGAATTCAAGAGCTCCTAGGTATGAGACTAATGTTGTAAATAAATTTGAATACATTCTTATTTATGCTCTTACTAGTTCTTCTCCACCGGATTTGTGGGATAGTTGGTTGGTTGATAGTGGGGCCACTCATAATTTCTCTGGATACAAGGAAGTCCTCTCTAATCTAGTAGAGAGGAAGACTAAGCTGAATATCATTCTTTGAGACAACTCCAGTCATCCCATGAAAGGCTTTGGGTCCATCAAATTTAAGCTAAATTCTGGGGAATCAATTCTACTGCATGATGTCATATGTGTAGCTAGATTAATAAAGAATTTGGTATCTATATCCATATTGGAAGATAAAGGGATGAGGTTTTCCTTCATCAAAGGTAATGTTTTGACTTGTCCTGCTGATTTGCCTATGATAGAGGCATTCACATTAGGATCGAGATTTGAAGGACTCTATAAAGTCACTAGAAGACCTATTCTAGCATTGGTTCATTATATCAATCAGTTGAGTGAGTTATGGCACTGCAGACTGGCTCATCTACACTATGATGCACTTCCAAAGTTGAGAAATTGTTCTCAGATATCCCCGATGTCCAAGCTCATCATGATGGAGTTTGTCTAGGTTGTGCGAGTGTAAAGAAAATAAGGGGGACATTTCCCTTTAGCAAGAACAAGATAAATGACATCCTCCATCTCATTCATTCTGGTATATATGGTCTGATGCTTGTATATTCTGTTGGTGGTCATCTCTATTGCATCACCTTTATTGATGACTTCTCAAAAAAGACATCGATATACTATCCTCAGAACAATGATGAAGCCTTCGAAAAATTCAAGGAATTCAAAGCCTTGATTGAAAATCAATCAGGAAGGAAAATCAAAGTATTCAAATCCAACAATGGAGGGGAATACATGTCAAAATAATTCATAGAATTTTTCAAGAGAGAAGGGATCAAGAAACAAACAATTATGCCATATACTCTTGAACATAATGGTTTAGCTGACAGGAGGAACATGTCTATATTAGAAGCTTCCCGTGCTATGCTCCATGATCAAAAGGTGGCAAGGTTCCTTTGGGCAGAAGATACATCTACTGTTGTGTATGATAAAAATAGGGTGCCTCATAAAGCGTTAGAAAACAAGAACCCTGAATAAATATTCACAAGTATCAAGCCTGATATTAGCCATCTTCTTGTATTTGGAGGCCCCATATATTATCATGTGCCACAGGATAAAAGGGAAAAAAATTTGAATCTATAGGAAGAAAAGGTACATTTGTGGGTTATTGTGAAAATTATAAAACTTATAAAATATGTATTCCTAGTTAGAAGGAGGTCAAAATTAGTAGGGACATAATATTTGATGAAGATGCAACTCTTGGAAAAGCAAGAGATCTTCCTCCACCTCCTCCTCCCAAGGAAGAGAATTATGACTAGGATATTCTAGATGGTTCATCTATGCCCGAGTCTGATATGGTTGATGATCCCATGGACCCTATGGATCCGTTAGATCCTCCGCCAAGTGATCCTTCTACTATGAAAAGACCAATTTGGCTCTATAGTACTTTACAGGATATTGAAATAAATGTCCCCATTCGTAGGCCACTCAAATAAAGGAAGTGTCCATGAAAGTATCAGGGATATGTTGCAACTATGCGCACTATGATTCAAGCCAAACCATACTCATTTGAAGAAGCGGTAAAAGAAAAAGTTTGGAAGGATGTTATGACTAAGGAATATGAATGTATTGTGAAAAATGATGTATGTGATGTTGTACCTAGACCGAAAGGGAATTCTGTTGTGAATTCAAAGCGGATATTCAAGATCAAACATGGAAATAATGGCAGCATTGATAAATATAAAGCAAGGTTTGTAGCTCGAGGATTCTCTCATAAAGAGGGAGAAGATTATGATGACATATTTGCTCTGATGGCTTGATATACAACCATATGTTCTATAGTTTCCCTTGTTGTGAGTGTTGGATGGACTCTTCATCAGATGGATGTAAAGACCACATTCCTTCATGGCATGTTATAGGAAGAAGTATATGTTGAAAAACCATAGGGATTTGAAGTGGAATATCAAATAACACATTTTTGCAAGTTGAAGAAGGAATTGTATGGTTTGAAGTAAGCTCCCCGAGCTTGGTATGCATGCATTGACAATTACTTAGTGAAGTTGTGATTCACAAGAAGCAATTTTGATGCCAATGTCTACTTGAAGGTACTCCAAGGTATGCCATTTATTTTGGTTTTATATGTTGACGATCTATTCTTGACACGTAGTGAGCCTGTGATGATCGAGTGTAAGAGGAAGGTAGCCTCTGAATTTGAGATGAAAGACGTTGGTCTCATGCACTACCTTTTAGGCCTTGAGGTGTGGCAAGGGCCTGGTGAGTATTTCCTTTCACAAGGAAAATATGTTGTGAAGCTGCTAGAAAGATTTGAAATGACTGGATGAAAATCCATGGTTACACGAATGGAAATGAACTTCAATAAGTTATGTGGAGATGTTGCAGGACCAGCCTTGGAAAATCCACCCAAGTATAGACAACTGATTGAGGCATTTATGTTTCTTGTGAACACCCGTCCAGACATATGCTATGTAGTGAACACATTGAGTCAATTCATGACTCACCCCCACCACACACATTAGATAGCTTCCAAACACATATTGAGATATTTTCATAGGTCGATCACACTTGTCCTAAGATATTCTGCCAGAGATGTTAAAAGTTATGGATACACTAACACTGACTAGGTCGTAAATGTTATCGACATGAAGCATACGTCTAGATGTTGTTTTAGCCTTGGATCTGCCATGATATTCTTGATGGAAGGAAAAAAAAAATAATAATAAATAAATAAAAATTGTGGTATTGAGCACCAATAGAGCAGAATGCATTATCACTAGCATGGACAGTTGTGAAGCAGTCTAGTTGGCCAAGATCTTTGGAGAGCTATTTGAGCATGTCCTAAATACTACAGTGATATACATCGACAACAAGAGTGGAATCCATTTGGAAGAAAATCTTTTGTTTCATGACAAGTCCAAGCATATTGAGATTAAATGTCACTTTATTCGAGACACGGTGCAGAGAGGAGCTGTGAGGCTCCATCACATATTGATAGATGAACATATTGCCAATATTCTCACCAAGCCATTACCAAAAGGAAAGTTCTTGGTCTTTAGATAGTAACTTAGACTGATGGATGTGGCCCCTCTAGATAAGGGGAAGCGTTGATCGAGGACATTGAGCAAACTCTTCCTACCCTCTTTAAGCTCCCAAGGTTAGGAATCGAGATAGAGGGCTAATGGGGTTGAGGGATATTTGGAAAATAGGGTACTCCGTTATCTGTTACCCATAGGGTTGAGGGAACTACTCCCTTGTTTGGTCTTTACTAATTATACCCCAATTGTCACCATACCCACAAGAAAGGCTTGTTGGGAATACAACTCCTCATTTGGCCAATGAGTTGAGAGTGTACTTGGGGGTGTACAGCCCAAGGCGATTATGATGCAGGTGTTCTCCCACATGAATACTAAGAGTCATTTTTGGGAATATCGATAGGCAATAAGATTCCAGGTTGAGGGCAAGCTACCTGATGAAATTTTGTGTTGAGGGTAAGCTCCCCAATGGGATTCCATAGTCAAGGGTGTACTCCCCTGTATGATGAGTTACCCTATTTCTTGATATGGGTGGAAGCTATTTCTCCCTGATTCTACCTCTTCTAGATCTGAGAAACTCTCAACATATAGATTTGAGTAGAGACAATCAAAGTCTTACAACAACATGACAGGATATTGGCAGGTGAAATTGTTCCTAGTTGAGAGAGAGTGTTAGTTTTCGCAACTAGTGTCAAATTCCACATTAGATAGCTCAGATGACCCATATGATGCTTGCACTAAATTCTTCTTTTCAAGAGGACCAAAATCGACGTAAACATCACCCAATTTGGTTAAGCGTAAGTTAAGTCTTGGATTATTTTATTCATACATACATTATGGAATAGGTCGGCCCTAACCACATGTGTAACTACTTGGGTCAACCTTAACCCTAAGTGAACCCTTAGGAAAGCCTATAAATAGAAGTGACCTCAAGTTCATCTCATCACATTGATCAAACCATTTTTATATTCTTCTCTTTTGTCTTGGTTCGCATAGGTTCGACAGGAGGAGTTTGCACAAGAGTCTAAAATCACAAGCGTGAGGTTCATTCTGAGTTAGGATTTTCTGGGTTCTGGACGCTGGCACATAACAAGGAATTTTAGTCCCTTGATGTTGGCATAGAGTGGAGAAGGTGACATGTAGAGAGCACTAGATACTGGTAGACATGCTTATGAGAGTGTCCAGGGGTTCGGAGTGAGTTCTGGATGCATTATTCCTCAGATGCTTACACAAAGTGTTCCAAAGAGCGTCCAGGCCATCTCAAACACACACACAACAATTGTAAGGGAGCGTACAAGGGTTTTTGGTGTATTTTTCCTAGATGCATGCATGTACTCTTCTTGAAAGTGTCTGAGTAGTCGTAGACACCCTCACACAGCGTCTGAGAGAGTGTCTAGTGAATTTCAGATGCACACATACAATTTTGATGAGAGCATGTAGGGTTCGGATCTAGGGATTGACATCTTGGCTTCAGTTGAATTTAGTGATCTGGTGGATTTGGGTTTCCCTCTACTATTGTAAAAATCTATAGATCTATAAATCTGATTTATTGGTGTCCACTACAAACATATGCATTGAGGTCATTGTACTCTATGTTGAATTTGTTTTATGGTGATCTATTAAAGAAGAAGACTTGAAAGGGTTCCCCCCTTCTGGGGTTTTTCCCTGGTCTTAGACCAATTTGTTGTCTCTTATGGTTGTTTTGTTGTCTTCTTTGCCACTACATATATTGTTCTTGCTTCAGTTAAGTTTATGATTGATTATACTTCTAATAATTGGATGCATTATTAATGAAAAAGTAATTTGGGCTAAAGTAATTGATACATCATAAAACAACTAGAAAATGTAACAGGTTTGCCTATTTGTTCAATCAATATAGTTAGGTTGGTGTTAGGACTTCGAGTATAACAAGTTCCTAGTCAATCTATGTGGTAGGAGTGTTCTACCTAAAGGTATAGTTGACTCCGAGTTGGTATCTCATTCTAAATAAAAATATTACAGGTGAATGGGGGAGCACGAACATTTTTTTTTAGGAGTGAAATATGTTCTTCATGAAGGGAGTCACTTTGTATTAGTTCCACCTAAAATAGAAGGTTTAGATTTTCTAATGAATTTGTTAATGTGACCAAAACAATATTTCTCCCATTCATTCATATATATGAGTTAATTATATCAATTAAATGGATTAAAACAACTTTTGGTGTGTTATTAACATGCTATTCTTATTTAAAAGTTAATTCAAATGATTCAATCACTTTATTCTATATAAGGAGAAATTAAGAAGCAAACTGTAACCTATTTCCAATGACTGTGTGCATACGAACGATGATATTATCTTCATCATAAGAGAAAACACTCAAGTTTAGGTCAAGACATAGATAGTTTATCCAGCGAAATCTGCAACTCTTTGCACTTCGTTCTAAACCTGCAGTGATGGTTATTTATGAGCATTGTATATTTGATGGAAATTCCTGTATTTATCTATATCCAAAACTATATCTATATATGTGTGTATATCTTCTGAAGTGAACTAAACTAAGGTAAAATATTTATATGTGTGTATATCTTCTGAACTGAACTAAGGTAAAATATTTATACATGTGCGTATATCTTCTGAACTGAACTGAGGTAAAATATTTATATGTGTGTATATCTTCTGAACTGAACTGATGTAAAATATTTATATATGCATATATCTTCTGAACTAAACTAAGGTATAGTTTTTACCTGCGAGTCATCAAATCCGAGACCATTTGCCTTCCCCATGAGATTGGATGTGATTAATGAGAAGAACATCTTCTTCATGAGACCATGGACGCCTTCCTTCCAAGCCCATGAATTTCACTGCTCCTCAAACCTCTCTTTCGTTATTCAGCAACTTGCATGTAGAATATGAAATGGCTTCTTTAAGCCAGCTGATAAGAAACATAACTATGAAGAAAAAAACATATAAAAAAAATAAAACAAATAAAATAGTGAGCTAAAAACTGCTGTAAATTTGATATATATTAATTGAACCATTAACTACATTCTTATATAGTAAAATTATTACTAAAATGATTATCAATCAACTCTGAAACAAATCTATTGGCACTACAGCTAATTTCCAACACTACTGCAGCTAATTTCTAGCATTGACCACCCTAACAATTTGCTTCCTTAATTTTACAGAGAACACAAAATTTGCTGACTAATTTGTCAGCAATTTACATAACTAATTAAGCATTATTCCCAACACTTGAGGATTTACTATCTTATCTCGTAGTGCCAAAAATTGAGTTTTTTCAGCTGCTTTGGTGAAGATATCTGCTAGCTGATGCTGAGTATTTATATGCTTCAATTCAATATCCTTCTTCTGCACCAAATCTCTAATGAAGTGATATTTCATGTCAAAATGCTTTGTCCTATTGTGATGAACTGGATTCTTTGCTAACTTGATGGCACTTACATTATCACAATAAATCATTGTATGTTGAATTTTTTTCTCCAATTTCTTCCAAAAATTTTCTGAGCCAAAGAGCTTGTGTACCTGCTGAGGCAACTGCAACATACTCTGCTTTTGTGGATGAGAGGGCAACAATGCTTTGCTTGTTTGAGCTCCATGTAATCAAATGAGAACCAAAAGAGAAACAATTTCCAGATGTGGACTTACGGTCATCAAGACTACCTCCCCAATCTAAATCATTGAATCCAACAAGATTGAACTTTTCATAAGAGTAGTAATGAATACCAAAATTTAGAGTGCCAAAAGAGAAACAATTTCTAGATGTGGACTTACGGTCATCAAGACTACCTCCCATATCTGAATCACTGAATCCAACAAGATTGAACTTTTAAGAAGATTAGTAATGAATACCAAAATTTAGAGTGCCTTTCACATGCCTTAAAATCCTCTTCGCTGCCTTCATATGTATTTTAGATGGATTTGTCATATACCTTGAAATAAGTGAAACTGAATATGTAATATCAAGCCTTGTCTGGGTTATAAATATCAAGCTCCCCACAATACTTTTGTAAGTTTTCTCATCAACTAAATCAGCACCATCATCTCTACATAACACCTCTCCATGAGCATTTGGAGTAGGGGATGGATTACAATCAAGCATATCAAATTTATTTAGCATATCCTATGCATACTTTGTCTGCCAAATGAAAATCTCATCCTTACTTTGATAAACCTCCATTCCTGGAAAATATTTCATGATACCTAGATCTTTCATCTCAAATTCATTCATTGTAGAAACTTTGAATTTATCATTCATCTTAGAACTACTACCCATATACAATAGATCATCAACATACAAAATTATGATTAGAATATCAATACCTTCTTATTTGTAGTAAAGGGTAGGATCAGTCTTACTTCTCTGGAAGCCATTTTCCTGAAAGTATCCATCAATCCTTGCATGCCACGCTCTTGGTGCTTGCTCGAGGCCATACAAAGCCTTGTCCAACTTGTAGACATTATTCTCCTTTCCTTCGACTTCAAAACCTTGTGGATGCTCCACATATACTTCGTCTTCTAAGTACCCATTCAAGAAGGCACTTTTCACATCCATATGATGTATGCTCCACTTTTTATGAGATGCTAATGAAATCAACATTCTAATGGTCTCCTGTCTTGCTACCATGAAATGTCTCTTCAAAATCAATTCCATACTTCTGTGTGAATCCTTTAGCAACTAATATTGCTTTGTGTCTTTCAACACTCCCATCACTGTTAAATTTAGTCTTATAGACCCATTTGGTGCCAACCTTTTTCTTGTCATGTGAAAGCTCTGTCAAATTCCAATTGTCATTCCTTTGAATGGAATCCATCTCTTCTTGCATGGATTGCATCCAAACCTCATTAGTACACTCATCTTCAAAACATGATGGTTCAAAATCAGCCTTGGATATTAAAGCAAAATTGATTATCTCACCTATTGGGCTTTCTTCATGTTCTTGATTTTCACTCCTATGATAAATATCACTCAATCTTCTTACTTTCCTTGTATAACTTGGAGAAGAAGTTTGCCTTGAACTTGATGTTGAAGAAATTGATGAAGGGCTACTTGGTGGAGTTAAGCCACTAGTTACAGAAACATTAGTTGGCTGCTCATGATCATTATCAACAATTACATCATCATTCAAAATAGATTTTTTCTTCTCAACATGGCCTTTTTGATGACCATAAACTTCCCCTTCATAAAAAATTACATCTCTTGAGACAATAAGCTTGTTATTTAGAGGATTATACAGTTTATAAGCCTTTCCTATCCCACTATACCCAATAAAAATACATAACTCACTCTTTGCATCAATTTTTTTTATATTTTCATCAGGTACATGAACATAAGCCAAACAACCAAAAACTTTGAAATGATTAACATTAGACCATTTTCCATACCAAGCTTCATAAGGAGTCATATTTTCCAGTGCATTGGTGGGGCTACGATTGAGGATGTACACTGCTGTAGCAACTGCATCTCCCCAATAAGAGTTGCTCAATCCCTTAGTTTGTAACATGCATCTTGCCATTTCAACCACAGTACAATTTTTATTTCAGCTATGCCATTCTGTTGGGGAGTTTATGTTGTAGTATGTTGCCTCCTAATGCCACTCATATCACAATAACTCTTGGAAAGCTTTTAAGAAGAATTATCCTCCACGGTCAGTCAGCAAACATTTGATCTTTCCCCCTCTCTCATTTTCCATAAGGGCTTTGAACTTCTTGAATGGATCCAAGGCTTCACTTTTGGCCTTCAAAAAATATACCCAACAATTTCGTGAGTAATCATGAATAAAAGTGATGAAATATGATGACTTACCCAAATTCTTAGTCTGCATAGGACCACATATGTTTGAATGAACGAGCTGAAGTGAGTGATGAGCAAACTAGAAACTAATGCATGTGAGGTTAGAAACTTCAAACTATGAAAATTTAAATGCCCATACTTGAGATGCCATAACCAACTTGAGTCCTCATAAGCCATATTTGCAAGATTGTTTCTATGTTCATCAAACCTCAAGGGAAACATCCTATTTCTTGTCATAGGCACAATAGTGATCACCCTATTTCCCTTATTCTTATTATGGATAGTACAAGTCTTATTTTCAAAGACTACTTTATAATTTTTCTCACATAGGTACCCAACGCTCAACAAATTATGCCTCAATTGTGGAGTATAATAAATGTCATGAATACTCTTTATACCTTACCATGCAGGGAGTCAATTGTTAAATTGAGACTTCTGGGATCCATAATAGTTGTAAGAAGAGCTTCGGCGTAAATCACATATAGAAAGAGATCTTTGTCTGCTTCCTTCATTAAGGAGCTTAAGGATATTAGGCTGGACCCTGAGGACATTCTCATCAGCTTTGATGTGGTCTCTCTTTATACTTGCATCCCTATACAGGAGGCCTTGGAAGTGATCTATCGCATAACAGATCCTCATACGCGCATCTGGTTGAGATTTGTCTCACTTCCACTTTCTTCTGTTTCGAGGGTGAATTTTTTGAGCAGACTTGTGGTGTTGCCATGGGCTCCCCCCTTTCCCCGATTGTTGCGAATCTTTTTATGGAAGATTTCTAAGCCAAAGCTTTAGCCTCGGCTCGTCTCCTTCCCAAGCTTTGGAAAAGGTATGTAGATGACACTAATGTCATCTGGTCCCATGGCCAAGATGAGCTTGATCGCTTCTTCAATCACCTCAATGGTCAGTCCTCTGCCATTAAGTTCACCATGGAGAAAGAAGTCGATGGTTTCCTCCCTTTCCTAGGTATCCTTATTTTGAGGAATAAGGACGGCTATCTCTCCCACTCTGTGTTCCGGAAGAAAATGCATACTGAGCAGTATCTGCATGCCGATTCCTATCATTTCCCTGCTCAGAAGATAGGTGTCCTTAACACCCTCGCTACTCGAGCCCTCAGGATTTCTGAAAATGAGAGCTTTGATAAGGAGAGATCCCATCTCCTTGATGTCTTTGTGGAGAATGGATATAGTAGACGCCTAGGTCAGAAGGCTTTCCTTAAAGCATCTAGGAATGCAGCTATTAAAAAAGAACCTAAGGAATGTTGAATAAGGGTCCACCTTCCCTATGTCCAAGGAACGACGGACAAGATTGCTCGAATCCTTAAGAGGTATGATATTCCCTCTTCTTTTAGACCCCTCAACATGATTTGTAATTCCCTCTGATCTGTGAAAGATCCCGTTAACCCCAAGGACATGAAGGGTGTCTACTTGATCCCTTGCTCTTGTGGGACCCCCTACATCGGGGAAACGGGGTGCTCCATCCATCAGAGGATCAGCGAGTTAGCAGAGCATGTGGTGAAGACCAAGCATCATGTTTGTATTGACGAAGCTAAGGTGGTTGCCAAGGTTGCCCAGTTCCATCATCGTAAACTCAGGGAAGCTATTGAGATTGAAAGAAGACCTAACAATCTCAATAGAGATGACGGCTGGAAGATCAGTAGGTGTTGGATCCCTGCCCTTTCATCTTAGTTCCCCCCCCCCCTTTCATCTTTTTCGCTTTCGTCGTTCCCCTGGAGCCCTCCTGTCTCCTTTGGTTTATCCTTCTTGCTCTGGACTCTTTCCGGTCCTTCTCCTTCTAAGTTGTATCATTCCTTTCCCGCCTTTGCCGAGTTGATATTGGTTTTCATATTCTTAACAGTTTTTTATTTACTCATTATTATTTTTATTTTTTATCTATTTTATATGATCTTTATGTATATTTTTATGTATTTATCTATTAACGAAAATATATTAATAATATCAGTATTATTTATTCGTCCCCCCTTTTTTTCTGTTTTATATCGGTACTTATATTATTAACAAATATATATTTACTTAGTTTTATTATTAGTATTTTTATATATATAATTTATTTATTTTATTTATCTATTATTATTATTATTATTATTATTATTATTATTTATTTTATTTATTTATTTTATTTTATTTTATTTATTTATTTTTATTTATTTTTTATTTATTTATTTATTTATTTTTTATTTTATTTTATATTTTTTTCCTAACCTAACTAGCCTTTATATATTGTTATTATTTTATATAGTTATTAACGAATATATATTTTACTATTTCTTTCATTATTCTATATCTTAATTATATTATTTTTTGTAACTAACTTTTATATAGTGTTATTTTACAATTTATATTTTAGCGAATATATATTATTTTCATTTTTATTTATGTTTTTTTATTATTTCTTTAATCTATTTATTTATCTACTAACGAATATTTATTATTATTATTTATTTAATTGCTTATTTTTATTTTTATTTATTTAACTATCAACTTACATTTACCTTAGGTATAAAATGTTAGGTCTCCATTATAACTATTTCCCTTTAATAATAATTTTTAATTATTAAATTAATAATGTAACCCCCTCTAAATAACCCATTTGACTTTTTGATTGTCCCTTGGTCAAATCTAGCCGTTGATCTAGATAGCTGTTGGAGGCCTTTAACTTGCAAAGCTGGATGTGTTTCTTCAACTTGTCCTGAGGATGAGCCACACTTGCTGGCTCGAAACGCGTCGACAAAGATCTCTTTCTATATGTGATTTATGCCGAAGCTCTTCTTACAACTCTTTATACCTTCTTTTGTTTGGACATCCATAGCTCCTTTGGCAGCAACCTCCAATGATTTCTCATCACCAAGCTAGATCTTGGATTTGAAATTTCCATCCTTTGCTGAAAACAACTTCTCATTCCATGTCATATGGTTAGAGAATCTAGAATCTAGGTACCAAACATCTTTACTAGTATTTTCACCTTTGGCATAAGATAAAAATAAGTGATCTGGAGGATACTCCCCACTTTATTAAGCATAATTAGCATTTTTACCTTCTTTCAATCTGCATTCTCTTTCAATGTGGCCATACCTATTACAATAATAACATTGAACATTTCTCTAATCAAATCTACCTCTACCTCTTCCTATGAAACTACCTCTTCCACTTGAGCCACCTCTCCCTCTACCTCTTGAAGAAGTTTGGCTTTTCCATTTACCTTGACCCTCATTGATTTTGGCATTGTTGTTGCTTGCATCTTCATTCTTTGTAATTTGTAATTTAGAGAAAAAAGCTTTTTCTACACCTTCAAAAGTGTCCTTCAATCATGAGACATCAAATATCCAACCAATTGATCAAACTGTAGTTTTTTCAAATCCTTACTTTCTTCCATGATTACGGCAACATCATTCCATCAATGTGTTAAAGATCTCAATACTTTTTTAATTAAAACTTCATTATTTACATTTTCTCAAAGTGTACCCATTTTATTGACCACATCTTTGAGTGTCACACAATAGTCACTCACACTTTCAGCTTCTTGCATCTTCAAATTCTCGAACTCTCACTTCAATGTCTAAAGCTTGACCACCTTAACTTGATCACTACCTTGGTAAGCTTCTTGTAGAGTCTCCCGGGCATCTTTGACAGTTTTTGTTCCTTATATTCTTGGAAATAAGCTCTTATCAAGAGCTATCTCAATGTGAAACAAAGCTTGACCATTCTTCTTCCTTGCTTCCTTTCGTGTTGTTCTTTCATTCGCTGTAAGGGCATTCCAATGAGCTGGCTCGTCATATCCTGATTCAACTATGTCCCACAAATCTTTTCCAATAAAAAATGTTAGCATCTTAATGCACCATTCGACATGATTAACTTTGGCGAAATTCCAACAATAAAAATTTAACCCAAAACAATTTTACGTGCTATAATACCGCTTGTAAAATATTAAATGGCTTCTTTAAGCCATCTAATAAGCCAACATAACTATGAAGAAAAAAATATATAAAAAAAAAAAAAACAAATAAAACGTTGAGCTAAAAACTGATGTAAATCTCATATATATTGATTAAACCATTAACTACACTCTTTTATAGTAAACTTATTACTAAAATGATTATCAATCAACTTTGAAACAAATCTACTTGCAGTACAACTAATTTCCAACACTGACCACCCTAACAACTGGCTGCCTTAATTTTGCAGAGAACACAAAATCTGCTGACTAATTTGTCAGCAATTTACATAACTAATTAATCATTATTCCCAACATCGCTGAGGATTTATACAAAGACACTAGAAGGAAACAAGAGGAGAATCTTAGTGCAATCGAATTTTGGGAACATGGATTTTGTATTGGTATAAAAAAGGAGAAGCAAACAAGAGGAGAATCTTAGTAGAATTTTGGAAACATGGATTTGGTATGGGTATAAAAAAGGGAAGAAAAAGAGAAATTATTTTAACGTTTTTAAAAATAGTTTATAAGATAGATAGTTTTTTCATTTGTTTAATGTATTATGTGAAGCTTTCAAAATGAAGCGTCAAGAAACTTCAAAATAAATATTCCCAGTATTTCTACAAATTTCTAGCTAAATAAAAAACAAGAAAAACATTTTGAAAAACTCCATTTTTATTCAAAGATTAAAATTTTGAGAGATGGGCACCTTTCATAATTCAACGATCATTCGAGATGGGTGTCCAAAGTATGGTAAGGCAAACAATACTGGTAAGGTATGGAGTTATATTTTTCTTTTACACTTTCAGTGTTGTCTGTATTCTGCAATTAGTGGTTAGGGTTTTTCTTTTCAGTAGAAAAAGTCTTTCTCACACGAATATTTTCCATTTTGTATAGTAAATAAAATCATGGTGGAAATATGGATTAATGTTTACTATATCTTTTAGGAGTGATTTTCATCTCAAAATAGATTAGGGTGCATGCTGTAGAAATTCTCCCAAAGCATTTTCTTTTATTCATGTATGGACACAGTATGGTCTGTACCAATCATTTTCTTCATGTGGGGTCTGCATCATTGTCAACCTCCTTGAAGGAACTGGTTATGTATGGTAACTATTTCGCTTTCCATATCTTCCTTTTTATACATCCTTATCTATGCTCCGACAGCATGTTGACATAGTGTGGTCAGTACCCAGCATTTTCTTCATATTTAGTCAAGATCATTGACAATGCATGTGCTGGGACTGTTATACATGACATTTATCCTTTAGATATATTTGTTATATTACGAGCCTTTATAATTTTTAAAACTATTTCGTTTTTTATATAAAATTGAATAAAGTTTTACAGTTCAGATATTTTTATTTGTTATGTTATGAGTTTTAAAATTTTCCCTATAATGAAGATCTTCTTATTTTTCACAATTAAAAAGCTTTTTGCAATTTCTAATGTTACAGTTTGGGTTTTTTAACTTTTAAAAATTTGTCATCCCCTTTAAACTTATTTGTCTCATAGAGTTTTTTTTTAATTGTTAAGGTAAAGGAAATTACTCCAAATTCATGCAAAATTTTATCTTACCCATAAACTCAATGTCAAATTTGTTTCTTATGGTTCATGATTATTTTAGAAGTTTATCTTACTCATGAACTCAATGTCAAAGTTTGTTTCTTATGGTTCATGACCAGTTTAGTTAATTTTGAATACAAGTATTTATATAAATATTTATTATAATTATTCTGGTTTTTATTATAATATGTTTTAAAAAAATATTTAATTAGTTAATTATATTTATATTAAAATTTAATTTAATTTTATATATTTATATTAAATTTTTTATATAAATTAATTATAGAAATTTCTTATAAGATATGAAATTTTAATAAATAATTTTATAAAATGAAAATAAATAATATTATTGTAATAATGGTGACAATATCTTCTACATATAGATTTTGATCTATTTAATTTTATATATTTAATTAATTACTGAAATATCTTTTATGATTTTCTATTTAATTTTATAAAGTTAATTAATTACTAATATATGTTTTATTTTTTTATTATCTAATTATATAGAAGTGAAAATTTGTAGATTTCTTTGTGATCTTCTGAGATGTTTTAGGCTTTCACAAACTATGCCAAGGCATTATGAACTAATGTTTGACCAAGTAGACCCTTGAGTTGAAGAGTGCTTGCTTAGATAGGTAGATGGTTGCCCACCATTGTTGAGAAACAACTTACAATATTAAGTTTACTGGCGAGATTTGAAATAAGAAGATGATAAATAACAACTTACTAAGATAACAAAAAACTACAAATTATTCCAGCATAGGCCTTTTCATTGGGCATAGAGTCTCATGCTCACAATACTTGATAATTGAAGTTGGAAGAAAAGAGAAGAACATAACATCTTAGATTTAATACTATGTAAGGAAGTCACTATTAATATGAGCTGAAGAAGGATTGTTTGTTGGATATAAATTAATGAATCCAAGAGCAAAGGCACAACACAATAAAGGAAATCAGTATACTAACACTTAAAATTTTTAATAATACACACACACACACACACACATATAAACAAAAACTAAATCTAAACTTTTTAGCTATGCTTTGTATATCATATCAATATTTTATACAATTCATAAATTATAAAGAATTCTAAAACTCAAAGTGTCTCTCTAAATTCTTGGATATATAAGGATCCTAGTGGAAAACTAAATAATTCCATTCATAATAGAAAGAAAAGAGGTAAAGAATGAGAATCTTAACATACTAAAAAGAGAGAATAAAAGAGATGTGAATCCAATGGATGGATGACTTGATTAGAAATTTTACAAGGAAAAAAACCCCTATAAAATATAGTTTTGTGGTTCTGAAAAAAATCAATTTCATCCTATTGCCATTGCCACTTTTTACTCTCATTGAGACTCATCCTCTCTCTTCAATTTCAGAACTATTTTACTAAAAAAAGACTTGAGATAGATTTGAGGTTAAGGCTTCAAGTTGATTATTTGTCCTATAGTTCTTTAAAAAAAGATTTCTTAGCATTATCATTTAATCTCCAATGTCCTCCCAGCTATTAGATATTCTTTAGTCATCATAAGAATTATGCCAATGATCTTATCATTTATTCTGAAACTTTGCTAATGATACTGATCCAAAATGGATCTAGAATAGACTTCTAAGTCTAAAAATCTTCTTCAAAAAGGAAAAAGAAAGTCAAAGGATGCTCTTGGGAATAGTCTCATTACATAGATCTCCTCATTCTGAATCTAATGCAATTTGAATGGGCTAAAATGGACTTAGGATGAAGGAGTTATTGCAAAATGAAGATTGCCCATTATCCTTAGAAAATGAGGCAATTTCTTATAAAAGGGACTTAAGGGCTCTTAAAGAAAAGCACATCAGAAAAGGTTCAAAGGGAGGACTTCAGCAAAGGTGGAGGGACTCCCCGATAGCGATCTCTGATATATCGCATCGGAGAAAGGCCTCCATGTGATATCGGAACCCCGGGTAGAGCAACTTGCGATTGCATGAATCAGCATCAACAATATATATCAGATTGACGCAGTCCACTGGAAAGTGGTATAAACCCATGGGCCGTTGCGATTGCGATATGCGATACACCGATATCGGTGATCGGTGATCAATGGATCCCTAGTATAAAGGGTCTTTGACATACGCAAGATGCTATTGGGACTAATGATCAAGGCATGGACCCGATGAGATTATAAACACGATTTCATAAATTTTGAAATCCATATTTTCGGATTTTCTATGTATTTTCCATGTATTGGGTTTTTTGGCCATAGACGTGTGTGATCATGATTTTCGATGAAAGGATGGACCTGAGAGGGATATAGATGTGATTGAAGGCCATTTGAAGTCCGAGCTTAAAGCCCATGATGTGTTTTGCGTGCGTTTTCCTATGTATTTCCGCTATTTGGCTATTTTGGCCAGAGGAAGGAAAAACAATCGAGTGGCCATGCCCACCAGTTTCTTTCCATTTCTAAATGGATTCTTGTAATGAAATAGTGGGTTTTCAATGATGGAGGGGACTGTAACTAATGTATTACAAAAAGCGCAGGGAGCTCAATTGACAAGGTTGTTGAAGGTTGCTGAGATTCGCTTAGAGGTCGAACGAACCACTGATAACACAAAGAGGTAGAGTTATTCTTAGGAGAAGTGCAGAGAAGCCCAAGAGGCTAAGAGATGCTTAAATGCTGAGTGTGAGCCCAGAGGAGCCAATATGCGGAGTCGGGGTGACTCAGAAGTAGAGGTCACTTAGAGATCAAGCAAAACCAGAAGCTCATGAGAGCCAAAGCCAAGAGCCAAGAGCTAGAGCAGAGAGCCAAAGCTAAGAGCCAGAGCAAAGAACCAGAGCCAGAGCCAAGAGCCACAGCCGAGAGCTAGAGCTAAGAGCTAGAGCCGACAGCTAGAGACAGAGCCAAGAGCCAGAGCTGAGAGCCAGAGCTAGAGAGCTAGAGAAGCTTAAGAGCCTGAGAGACAGAGAGCCAAAGGGTAGATAGCGCAAGAGAATAGCAAAGAGATCAAATGATCAAGTTATTGCTGATGTCTGATGTTTACTGAAGACAGAAGAAGGAATTCCAGAGACAATAAAATAATTCTGAGTGAGTTGGTGCAAGCCAAGACCTTAAGATAGCCTAGAGCGCTGATTGAAGGAATCTAGTCCATAGAAGCGTAGATCTGTCTGCAAAGTATGGACAACCAGTGAGATAAGATGGTATTCTAAACCCATAGGTGCAGTTGTAAACTAATGGAGTTAAGTGTGGAACTTGTAAAAGAAGAATTACCATAATTCCAAAGAGCCTAGTTGAGTTGACTAGAGCTCACAAAGACGTAGCACAAGAGGTTTGGGTGAACTCCTAATTATATTGTTGTTATGTGTATGATGTTTTATTGTTGCATCGTATTTACTATCATATGTTTAAATATCAATTTAAACAAATGAACTAAAGCACATAGACAGTTAAAGACAAACACAAGCATACACCCTTTTCAAGTTATTTATTCCGCAAATTATCAATAATAAGCATAGATCTTGGCACTATATATAAGATTTGGAGTGGGAGAGGTTCTTATTGATTGAAAAGAAGCCTTTAGTGCCCCATTTTCAGATCAGGTGGTATTAGAGCTTCAGGATGATTAACCCCACCTTCGAACAAGGTGGTATCAGAGCATCAGGTTGATTAACTCCACCTTCAAAGAAGGTGATATCAGAGCCGGTTATATAAGAGTAAGTTATACTAGAGCAGGTGGTATCATGAAGCAGGTTGTATCATGATGAAAGTGGTATCAGATCAGAATACTTGATTGATAGAGCAATCTATATGCTTGTTTGACTTGAAAGGTTTTCAAAGAGTAGAAAGAATTTAGCTGTTTGATTGTTTGTAAACTGACTGTCGTTTGAGTTTGCAGAGGTGAAAGCTATTGATAGCTAAGTCCAGGAGAGGACAAGAAGGAAGAAGGGTTGAAGGCATTCTTCTTATCCTAAAGGACCTCAAAGCAATCCTTGAAGCACAAGAGGTTTGTTGCAAAAGGTTGCTTGAATAAGCTCTTTATTAATCTTGTTTGAACTTATTTTGTTCATTTTGATAATGAAAAATCCTACAAGTAAGTCCTCAAAACCCTCCTTCCTCACAAGATTCTATGATAAAGACATGAAGCAAGGCTTGTTCATCATGATGGATATGGTGAGAGAAATAAGTGCTGGGCTTTGAGAGCAGTTGAATTCCATGAAGGAAGAGTAGTAGTTGTTTTCTAACAAATTGCAGGAAGTGGAAGGCCAACTTCATATTGCAAATATGAACCTGGAGTGCATGAGTTGGAGACGTAACTCCTTGTTACCAAAGAAGCCTTAGTCAAGTATCAACTTAAAGAAGAGGTAAACAATTCCAGTTTCTCTTCAATTTCCTCTAAGAATATTTATATTTGTTCTTTTGAAAAATATAATAGAGGTATAGGTTCCAAGTTAATGTCCAAAATGGGCTATGAACGAAAAGGCTTGGGAAAACATGCACAAGGTATTTTTGAGCCAATAATGGTTGAGAAAAGGCCTAATTATTTACGTCTTGGCTATGGACAATCTTATGGAGAAAGTTTCAAAGCTACCATGAAGACAATTGAAATAGTTCCAAGAAGGAGTTTCATTTCAAGTCTTCTACCTCAAGAATGTAAATATTGTATTCATGGGGAATGCAATAGCTTGAAACATCATTTTCAAGAAGAAGGTGTCCATAAGCACACACTTGAACCAAAGAGTTGTGGAAACTCTGAAACCACTGAAGAGGTTGATGGTGTTCCAAAGGGAGCTAATTCTTCATTCGATTCACCTCCTCATTAATCTGAAAATGAGATGTTAAACAATTATTAAGGTATTACAGGCTCATGTGCATGGATTTGCCTATGTTACTTTATGTAATGGTTCAATAAGATTGCGAAAAACGTAGACAATGAAGTAGTAAATAAGCATAATAGACAAACACACATAGACACAACAAGTTTAATAAGGCGTTCACCCAATACTCCTGGGCTACATCTCCTGGTCCAACCTTCTGTGGTGGCCTCTCTATTATGTCTTTAGAAGCAAAGTTTTTACGGAACTGAGCTCAGTTTGAGTCTCACACAATAGATACAAAACAACAAGGCTTTACTTGGATCCCCCAAGTATTTCTAAGCACACAGACTCTCCTCACTGACTCTCTGTCTCTGTTGTCTCTCTATCTCAGCACTACTTATCTCTATTTCCTATTTTCTGTGGCTTTAAAGCAAATCGACACTGCCTGTTCATTTCCTCTTCTCGGCTTTCTGTCTCCCGGCATTAGTCCACTTGAATCCCCCTTCTAAGCTTTAACA
Organism: Pinus tabuliformis; assembly: GCA_031772625.1. Classification (NCBI taxonomy): domain Eukaryota; kingdom Viridiplantae; phylum Streptophyta; class Pinopsida; order Pinales; family Pinaceae; genus Pinus; species Pinus tabuliformis. The sequence continues at coordinate 217,449,812 of CM062808.1, forward strand.
TTCATTGCATAACATCTTTAGGGGAGGTGGTCACCTGTTCTACAACAGAAGAGTGCATCGGGCCTTTGAAATCCCTAAAACAACCGCTCTCTATTTACATAGAGAAATGCATTCAAACACGGGAAAAAAACACTAAAAACATTGTTTATCAGACATCAAAAGTCATCAAATCTTCTCTATACTCCTATCGGGTCCGCCCGTAATCACTGTCGCAAGTCATAATTTCCCGTTCAATGGTTTCCATTTTGTATTTAAAAATACACTAAAACATTGGAAAATCCGACAAAAATGGATTTATGCGGATGTGAAATATTATGTATTTTCCTTCGCAACCCCTTCAGGTCTGGGTTTAATCACATCGGCGCTTCCCTTCATATTTCGTTTAACAAACGAAATATGCAAAAAGACATAGAAACTACCTGTTGGGCGGATTTCAAAATATATGAAATATCATTTATAACTTGATCGGGTCTGGCTATCGCATCGCGCGCGCACACACACACACACACACACACACACACACACACACACACAGATATATATATATATATATATATATATATATATATATATATATATATATATATATATATATATATATATATATATATATATATATATATATATATATATATATATATATGCATATGTATATGTATATATACATATATATACATATATATGTATGTATGTATATGTATATATATATATATATATATATATATATATATATATATATATATATATATATATATATATATATATATATCTATATATATATATATATATATATATATATATATCAGCGCCACTCCACTGTAATGTGCTGATGCGATATTGCGATGCGATTGATCACAGTCACGTATCACTCATACCCCGAGCCATTGTAAGCGTTCTTATGTATTTGTTGATTGTGATTCTGCGATGCAACTTGGGCTGTCAATTTGCACACTTGATCAACAGTCCTCATTGATTCTGCTTATCGCTATCACAAGTTCCATATGGTCTTTGCCGATAACCTCCAATAGCCTTTGCTGATTGTGATTTGCTGATCAGATTTGGACCATTGATCGGCCAAACCTGACGGCTCCTATGCATCACTCCTTTGACCACCAATAAGCCTATTTTCCACTATTTCTTATTGGTTTTGGGTCTCGATAGTGTTTTTCACTGTTTTATGAGGGTTTTCTCATGCGATTGTTTTGACATTTTTAAACGATTTTGAAAACTTTAGAGGGTATTTGGATCCATTTTAGATCACTCCTTCTGACCGAAAAAGGCTTTTGGACCACCAAAAGTTGGTTTTTAAGCATCAATCAAGTGAGGATACAACTCCCTCCCTTGCCCAATTTCCATCCATCGTGAACTGCTGGGTTTTGAACCTTTGAGTCCAATTCTCAGGTACTCAATATCCCCTCTACACATAGTTCTCACGTTCCTGTCCAGAACTATATCTTCCTACAACTCATTGAGATGTTCAGGAAACAGATCATCAATGGAAGGAAATTGACTTTTCTCTTCGGGATGTTCAATCATTGAAGGTTCGAACAACCTCAAATTTTATGCATTAACGACTGAATAGATGTGCATATAAGCTGGCAAATCAAGGCAAAAAGCATTCTCACCAATTTTCTAAAGTATCTTGAAAGGCCCATACCTTATTGGCTTCAACCTCTTTCCTTCACCTTCCATTCTGTCCTTGCTGATATATAGCCAGACTTGATCACTAACTTGGAAGCTATGCTCCATCCCATGCTTATCATGCCTTGCCTTGTACTTGGCTTGGCTCTTTTCCAATTCTTCCTTGTAATCAGCAGCAGTGCATCAACCAACCTACAGATCTATGATTGGAAGTCTACTTTATTTGACAGGTACTCGACTAGACATAATGCATGCAGTAGGAATAGTTGGAAGATTTCAGGAAAATCCAAAGGAAACACATCTTCAAGCAGTAAAGAGAATCTTCAAATATCTTCAAGGAACTAAAAACTATGGCTTATGGTATCCTAGAGATACAGATCTCACACTTCATGCTTATACAGATGCAGATTGGGCCGAAAGCGTGGATGACAGGAAGAGCACAAGTGGTGGTGCATTCTTTATGGGTTCCAGATTAGTATTTTGGTTCAGTAAGAAACAGAGTTCGATTGCCTTGTCTACAGCTGAAGCAGAATATGTTGCTGCTGCATCTTGCTGCACTCAACTCCTTTGGATGATGCAGACCTTGCAGGATTTTCAAATCACTTGTATACCACCCATCTCCATCTTATGTGATAATACAAGTGCAATCAGCATTTCAAAGAACCCAGTCATGCATTCAAAGACCAAGCACATACCGATCAAGTATCATTTTCTCCGGGAACAAGTACTTGAACAAAAGGTCAAGTTGGAGTATGTTCCTTCTAAGGAACAAGTTGCTGATATACTCACCAAAACATTGCCCAGGGAGACCTTTGAATACCTCAGGCAAAAGCTGGGGGTTGTTGATGCATCATCTTGTTGTTGAATCTCTTCTGATGGTTGGTTGTACGCAAGGCTCATCTGGGGTATATGCGTACATGTGCTGAATTCCGGATTGATCGAAGATCGAATGGCATAGGTTCAGGGGGAGCATATAATGCATTGTTGGCATTACGGTGGAAGTACAGAAGGAGATCATGGATGGTGGTCTGAATATTGCTACAATATGTCTCTATCTCTTTCATGGTCATTTATGGTGTTTGGTGGATTATGGTTCTTCTTTGCAGATCTGCTTTATCGTCAGGGGGAGCATGTTCTTATGGGGAGCACAACCCTTTGCCCTTGATGTCAAAGGGGGAGAATGACATTGAGATCTTTAGGTTGCCATCAAGTCCAAAGGGGAAGATTGTTGGCATTATGATTCTGGTATGGCTCTATGTTACAGATGTTGTACTTGATGGCAACACCCTCAAGTGGAAATGCTCTGATCAGGCTCTCAAAAGGTTCAAAAGGTGCGTACCCGCAGGTACGCCGTGCAGGAGCTGCGGCCATACACGCAGGTCACCCGTTCAGAAAGTGCGGACCCCCAGTTCACTTACTGCAAGGCAGAGAAGCGCGCTCACGTGGGGTTTCTTATGTTTGGCCCGTGGTATTTAGCCCGCCGTTCTTGATTCTATGGTTTTGGCCCTTTGTATAGGATCTAATTTAGCCCCGGTTTGGATCCCTTGTATTGGTTATTGATGGTTTTGTCCCATGGTGTGAATAAGGGCTTGACTATAAATAGGGAAGGAGATCACTTGGCTAATACATCTTTTGCAAATTGAATATCTTAAAATCTGAAATATTGGGTTATCGGTTTAAAAGCCTTATCTATATAAAAGTGAAGTTGAAAGCGAATCTATGAAGTGTGATCTCTCGGGCACATGATCAGATCTGGGCATCTGACTATCTGTGGCACACTGGGGAACTGCCAATTCGGCCCTAATTAGAGGTACGCAAGTGATTAATAGTGCAAGTGCATGGGTACGCACAGCAGAAGAAGGCGCAATACGTGGGTACGCAGAGCAAAAGAAGGCGCAGTGCATGGGTACGTAGCGCAACAGAGGTTCAGTTGCGGAGGCACAGTCAAAGTACGCAGCGCTTCAGAAGTCGCAGGTGCATAGGTACGCAACGCGATAGCATCTGTGGGTGTGTGGCTACAGTAGCAGTATGCGGCGCGATAGCATCTGTGGGTGCGTGGCTACGTGGCGTGATTGAAGAAACAGTGCGTGGGTACGCGGTGCAGTAGAAGGCTCTCTGCGGGTATACGCGGGGGAGAAGAAGGTGAAGTGCGGAGCCACGCAGGCCAGATAAAGAAAACCTGCGGACCTGTCTTAAAAACATTTGTTCATTATCTTTTATCTATTGTTGTAGAGTTCTGGGTTTATATTTCTGGTACTGTCTTTCTGTTTACAGCATTATGAGAAGTTGGGTGACTCTTGGTTGATTGTATAAGGAGTTTGGGTAATCTGCATGTACTTGATGATTATTTGATATTCTTGGATCCAGTTTGAAAATTTATGAAAAGTGGTCCTTGAAAGAAAAGAAGTAGGGGGTTGTAGCTCCCTTCCAGGAGAGACTGGAAAACGAGAGAGAGAGTTGTAGCTCTCTGCAGGTTGCAGCCTGCGTACTGGTAAAGGACTGCACCAGTACAAAACCATTGTAAAAGGAGTTTCTAATTTGAAAGAAGATAGAGACATACTGCAGCAGGTGGTTTTCACCCACATTGGGTTTCCACCTTATATCTGGTGTTCTTTGGTGTGACTATCTGTTTTTCTTGTTCATGCTCATTATTTTATGGTACTGACATGCAAAAATAATTCAAAGTATAAATAAGGAAGATTTATTAAAAGAACTTGATAATACTGATTCACCCCCCTCTCAGTATTATTTCCAACAATGTGGGATAATTAACTACTGTAGAATTAAATGTCTCCGAATGGTAGCATATGGGTTTACCATGTTCAATCAACACTGCTCCCCCGGCATAGTCACTGGCATCTGTTTCAATCTCGAATGGTCTTTGAAGATCTGGCAATGCTAGTACTGGTGTTGTACTATTTTTTTCTTTCAAGGTTTCGAAGGCTTTCTATTGTTTGCCTCCCCACTAAAACACCTTGTTCAATCCTATTAAAGCATGTAAGGGAGCTGTAATTAAGGAAAAGTTAGCAATAAACTTTCTCCAATATTGTGCTGCTCCTAGGAAGCATCTAACTTTTGTAGAAGATTTGGGTTTAGGCTAGTTCACAATGACTTCGACCTTAGAGGGATCTATCTTCAATTCACCACCCCCTACAATATGACCCAAATAATTCAAAGATGTTTTTCCAAATTCACATTTTGATAACTTAACATAGAGATTTTATTTTTTCAAAACATCTAGAGTCTTCTTTATGTGCTTCAAATGTTCTTCCCATCTTTTACTGAAAACAAGAATGTCATCTAAATATACAATTACAAAATCATCAATAAAAGGCCTAAGTACATCATTCATAACTCTCATGAAAGTGGCAGGAGCATTAGTTAAGCCAAAAGGCATAACTAGCCATTCATATAGCCCTTTCTTTGTTTTGAAAGCAGTCTTCCATGCATCTTGTTCTGCTACTCTCACCTGATGATAGCCACTGCGCAAGTCCAACTTGGAAAAGTAGACCGCTTCTTTCATCTGATCCAATAGATCATCAATGTGGGGAAGGGGATAACAATTCTTGATTGTTATTTTATTCAGTTCTCTGTAATCAATGCATAACCTCCATGAACCATCTTTCTTTCTCACCAACATGATTGGAGATCCGCACGGTGATGTGCTTGGTCTTATGAACCCTTTTTCGAGTAGCTCCTATACCTACTTCTTGATCTCTGGATTCCCTAAAGCAGATAACCTAAACATTCCGATGTTAGGCAATGGAGCATCTTGCTTCAAATGAATATCATGTACAATTTCCCTTTTGGGTGGTAGAGTTTTAGGTTCTTGAAATATGATATCATATTCTGAAACAACTTTTTCCAAATCAGCTTTCTGTTTATCATCACAGCCCTCAAATATATTGGTTTTATCAGGGTTATTTTTCTTTACAACCATCAGTAAAAATTTATTGCATGAATTTACAATTATTTTCATCTTCCCTGAGTTTATGAGAGTATAATTATTTTTGAGTTGATGAACTCTTACAATATATTCTATTCCATCTTTGGTGAGTTGATACTTATTTTCAGCTCTATAGGAAATGACTTTTCTATCATACAAGTAAGGACTTCCTAGAGCAATACCACATATATCCAAGTGAATTACATCTAACTCAACCTCATCTATGAATGCTAACCCAATAGAAAACCTAAGTTTACATTGTCTAGTCACTTGTAGCTTTGCTTTATCACATACCCAACCTACTGGATAAAGCTTCTTGTGAGGTGTGGTTAGTATTCCCAGCTTCTTTACAATTGCTTCAGAAATCAAGTTTACTTATGAGCCACTATCAAATAAAGTATCTATCTTTTGATGCTTGGAAATAACTCTAATATGAAAAAGCTCATCTCTTTTCCTCATTTTCTTCACTATCAACAGTTTGTGCATAATTACTAGTAGATGCTTCAAAAATTTTACCTTTGATGCCTATGGCTATGACTATTGTTTCATCACCTGTGTCTGACCCCAAATCCTTCTGAATAGTAGCATCATCATTCTTCTTCTTTCCATAGAGCTTCTTGGGTTTCAGTTCTAGAGGCAAAGGCCAACAATGTTCATAATCATGTCCATCCTTCTTACACTGAGTGCATTAATTTTTTTTTTTTTTTTTTTTTTTTTGGTACAGCGTTTGCCTTCCTCTCTTTACATTTCTACTTCTTATTTTCCTTGTTCTTGCTTGCAGTGGGTTTCGATGATCCCCCAATCTCTAGGTTCACATTCTTGCCTCTAGCCTCTAGATGTGTACCATGAATAGATACCTCATCTGTAGTAGCGGAGTTAAAGATGAGAATGGTGTGCCTCAAATAGCTATGCAAACCACCTATATACTTAAGCAAAGTTTCATGTGAGTCTAAAGAAATGCCTAGAATTAAAGCTCTTTTTCTAAATTCCTGGGTATAGCTTTGTACACTTTGCCGCTTTAATTGGCGAAGAGTTTTCCAAGTCATCATAGCTTGCTCCAAGGCAAAGGCTAGCCAGCTGAATCTTTCTCCTTTCTGAATCAATGTTCTACACCCTATAATACACATCAATCTGTCTAATCTAGTTATCTAGCTTTTCTGCATTTAATTCTCCATCATAGACTGGCAAATCAAATTTAACATCTAATTTAATCAAAGATTTTTTCTTCTTTTTATTTTCAGGGCTAGAAGGAGCGGTTGATGGAGGAGGATTTTCTCCTTTCCCTTTGCCTTCTGGGGCATCTAGAGAAGGTTCTTCATCTCCTTTTTCTTGTCTGGAGGTTGAAGTACTTGCACCTCGACCTTTCTTGAATTCTCAATACATTCCTTCTACCATAGCTATCATGGTCATGAAGCTATCCATGAATTGAGATTCTGATTCCAATTAAATCTCTTATGCCATTTTCCTCCTAGGATAGGCTCTTCCAATTTCTAGGTCTGCCTCAACCAGTTCTCCTTCTTCTAATTTGAGCTTTGACCTAGTTAGCATTCAACAATCCAGCACAATCTTGTCTAACCTTAGCAGACCTAAAGCTCTGATACCACTTGATCTGAAAATGAGATCTTAAACAATTACTAAGATATTACAGACTCATGTGCATGGATTTGCCTATGTTACTTTATGCAATGGATTGATAAGATTGTGAAATACATAGATAATGAAGCAATAAAGAAGAATAACAGACAAACGCACATAGACACAACAAGTTTAATAAGGAGTTCACCCAATGCTCTTGGGATACATCTCCTGGTCCAACCTTCAATGGTGGCCACTCTATTATGTCTTCAGAAGCAGAGTTTTTACAAAAATGAGCTCAATTTGAGTCTCACACAACAGTTACAAAACAAAAAGAATTTAATTAGATCCCCCAAGTATTTCTGAGTACAAGACTCTCCTCACCGACTCTCTGTCTCTGTTGGCTCTCTGTCCCAACACTACTTGTCTATGTTTCCTATCTTCTATGTCTTTAAAGGCAATCGACGCTGCCTCTTCATTTCCTCTTCTTGGATTTCTGTCTCCAGGCCTTTGTTCGCTTGAATCCCCCTTCAGAGCATTAACACTCATTGCATAACGTCTTTAGGGGAGGTGGCCACCTATTTTGCAACAGAAGAGTGCATTGGGCCTTTGAAATCCCTAAAACAGCTGCTCTTTGTTTACACAGAGAAATTCATTCAAACACAGGAAGAACCGCCAAAAACACTAATTATCAGACTTCAGAAGTCCTCAAATCCACTCTATAGTCCTATTGGGTCCGACTATAATCACTGTTGCAAGTCGCAATTGCCTGTTCAATGGATTCCCTTTTGTATTTAAATATACACTTAAACATTGGAAAATCCTGCAAAAATGGCCTTATGCAGATGTGAAATATTATGTATTTTCCTTCGCAACCCCTTTGGTTCTGAGTTGCATCACATTGGTGCTTCCCTTCATATTTCATTTAACAAAGGAAATATGCGAAAATACATATAAACTGTCTGTTGGGTGGATTTCAAAATATATGAAATATCAATCTGCGCCGCTCCATTGTAATGTGCCAATGTGATATTGTGATGCGACTGATCGCAATCGTATATCACTCATACCCCGAGCCGTTGTAAGCTTTCATTTGTATTTTCTGATTGTGATTCTGCGATGCAACTTGGGTCATCGATCTGTGCGCTTGTTCAATGGTCCTCGTTGACTCTGCTTATCGCAATTGCAAGTTCCATATGGTGTCTAACGATAACCTCCAATAGCCTTTTCCAATTGCGATTTATTGATCGGATTTGGACCATTGATCGGCTAGATCCGATGGCTCTTGTACGTCACTCCTTTGACCACCAATAAGCTCGTTTTCCACTGTTTCTTGGTGTTTTTGGGTCCTGATAGTGTTTTCCATTGTTTTATGAAGGTTTTCTCATGCAATTGTTTTGATCTTTTTAAACAATTTTGAAGACTTTAGAGGGTATTTAGATCCATTTTAGATCACTCATGAAGGCAATAAAGGTGAAAAAGAAAGATATAAATTTGGTTCTAATCACATTCCTTTTGATTATGTAAAGCATGGTAAATTTCCATATAAGCATTGGAAAAGAATTGCATGTTCCTTTTGTGGTTTGGATAACCATAATGTTTCTAGATGTTGGAAGAGAATGGCCACATACATGAAACTTTTGAAGGAAAGGAAGCAAGAAGCCAAAGGTCCATTGTACAAGGCAAATCATGCAATCAAGAGGATGCACATGTGTTTCACTTACTGCCATAAGCAAGGACACATTTCTACAAAATGTTGGACTTTGAATCTGACAATGCTTCCACGAAACTTGAAGAAGGTGGAAAGACAAAATGTAAGGATTGGAAAGAAAGATTCCATGATTGATGTGTTTCAAGATGATTCACATGTTGATGATGATGTGCAGAAAAAGGAAGGGCATTTGAAGTGGATTGGTATGAAATGGTTAGAATTCTTATCCAATTAAGATTGCATGTCTATTGATATAATGCATATATTTGCATTTCTTTGTTAATGGAATGCAAGTTGCAGGATTTTACCAAGAAGGTGAATGGAAAAGTTGAGTGGGAGACTCACTTTATTACTGCAACATTATATTCATTTCAGCATCGAAAGTATAGTGTACTTAAGCAAAAGTTGAAGGATGAAATGCATGCATAAGCATCATATCCATGAGCATAGGGATGTTGATGATTTCATTGTATTTGAACATGTATGTGTGATTAACTTGAAGGGTTGATTACTTTTTTGTAAACATGCATGTAATGTTAATGTTGACATGGAAAAAGTTGATTTGGTCTCCAAGATGGAGATAATGATGCAGTGTTTCATCTTTGAAAAAAATCCTAAAGTTCTTTTTCTACATGCTTGACTTGAAGGATCAATTGTTTTAAAGGCATGTTTTGCTGGCTTGTTATCTAGTCAATTATTTGTATGCGGACATAAGGACATGGAGGTGTTCCCAAGATGTAAAATCTATTTCTTTTGTTGAAGCAAGAGTTTAGGCCATCCAGTTGTTGTCTGTAATCTTGTTGTTGTTAACAGTTATTGTTGACAGTATGTCAAACAGGTACAAATGAAAATTTTGTGAAGCAGATGTAACTTCACATTTGTTTGAGCCACCTTGGATCAATCATCAAGGAAGAGAAGTTCAAACTACCTTATGTAACCTTCTCTATAGGATTTCTACATGAAGCCAAGAAGGAAGACAATTATTCCCTTGAGGACAAGCACATCCAGGAAGGGAGTGTTCAAAAGCTTTGGTTTAGAGGCACTATGCAAGGCAAGTGTATGGAGGCCAAAAGAAGAGGGTGAGGTACTCTCATTTATTGTTCAAATCAGTGTATCAATCTTTTGGAGTCCAAAAGCTTTTTAGTGGGAAGAAGTAATCCAAAATGGATCTAGAATAAACTTCCAAGTATAAAAATATTCCTCCCAGAGGAAAATTAATGTCAAAGGGTGCTCTTGGGAATAGCCTCATTTCATAGATATCCTCATTCTAAATCTAACGCAATTTTAGTGGGATAAAACAGACTTCGGATGAAGGAGTTATTGCAAAAAGAAGATTGCCTATTATCCTTAGAAAAGGAGGAAATTTCTTATAAAAAGGGACTTAAGGGCTCTTAAAGAAAATCACATTGGAAAAGTTTCAAAGGGAGGACTTAAGCAAAGGTGGAGGGACTCCCCAATAGAGATCTTAGATATATCCCATCAGAGGAAGGCCTCCATGCGATATTGGAACCTCGGGCAGAGCGACTTGCGATTGTGATGAATCGGCATCGGTGATATATATTGGATCGGTGCAATCAATTGGGAAGTGGTATAGACCCCTGGGCCATTACGATCGCAATATGTGATACACTGATATCGGTGATCGACAATCGGTGATCGGTGGATCCCCAATATAAAGGGTCATTGACATATGTAAGACGCGATTGTGATTAGCGATTAAGGCACGGACTAGATGAGATTATAAACATGATTTCATAAATTTTGAAATCCGTATTTTTGAATTTTCTGTGTATTTTCCATGTATTGGGTTTATTGGCCATACGCCTATGTAACCACGATTTACGATGACACGATGGACCCGTGAGGGATATAGATGCGATTGAAGGCCATTTGAAGTCTGGGCTTAAAGCCCATGATGTGTTCTACATGTGTTTTCCTGTGCATTTATGTTATTTGGCTATTTCAGCTAGTGGAAGGCAAAACACTCGGGTGGCCATGCCTACCGATTCCTTTCCATTTGTAAACGGTTTCTTGTAAAGAAACAGTCAGTTTTCAATGATGGAGGCTAATGTAACTGATGTATTACAAAAAGCATAGGGAGCTCAATTAACAGGGTTGTTGAAGGTTGCTGAGATTCACTTGGAGGTCGAGCGAACCACTGATAACATAGAGAGGTAGAGTTATGCTCAGGTGAAGTGTAGAGAAGCCCAAGAGGCTCGGGGATGCTTGAATGTTGAGTGTAAGCCCAGAGGAGGTAGTCTACGGAGTCAGGGTGACTCAAAAGTAGAGGGTTGCTTGGAGATCAAGTGAAACTAGAAGCTTGTGAGAGTTAGACCCGAGAGCCAAGAGCCAGATCCGAGAGCCAAGAGCCAGAGCCGATAGCCAGAGCCAAGAGCTAGAGCAAAGAGCCGGAGCCAGAGCCAAGAACCAAAGCTGATAGCCAAAGCCAAGAACCAGAGCCGAGAGCTAGAGCTAGAGCCAAGAGCCAGAGTCGAGAGCCAGAGCCGGAGAGCTAGAGAAGCTTAAGAGCCTGAGAGCCAGAGAGCCAAAGGGCAGACGAAGCCAGAGAACAGAAAAGAGATCAAATGATCAAGCTATTGCTAATGTTCGATGTGTACTGAAGACAGAAGAAGGAATTCCAAAGAGAGTAAAATAATTCTGAGGGAGTTGGTTCAAGCCAGCAGCTCAATATAGCGTTGATTGAAGGAATCTAGTCTAAAGAAACATAGATCTATCTGCAGAGTATGGATAGCCAGTGGGATAAGATGGTATTATAAACCCATCGGTGTAGTTGTAAACCAATGGAGTTAAGTGTGGAACTTGTAAAAGAAGAATTACCATAATCCCAAGGACCCTAGCTGAGTTGACTAGAGCTCACAGAGACGTAGCCCAAGAGGTTTGGGTGAACTCCTAATTATATTGTTGTTATGTGTATGATGTTTTATTGCTGCATTGTATTTATTGTCATATGTTTAAATACAAGTTTAAGAAAATGAACTAAAGCACATAGACAGTTAAAGACAAACACAAGCATACACCTATTTCAAGTTATTTATTCCACAAATTATCCATCATAAGCATATATCTTGGGAATATATATAAGCTTTGTAGTGGGAGAGGTTCTTGTTGATTGACAAGAAGTATTTAGTGCCCCATTTTCAGATTACGTGGTATCAAAGCTTCAGGATGATTAACCCCACCTTTTAATAAGGTGGTATCAGAGCATTAGGTTGATTAACCCCACCTTCAAAGAAGGTGATATCAGAGCTGGTTATATCAGAGTAAGTTATACCAGAGTAGGTGGTATCAGGAAGTAGGTTGTATCATGATTCAAGTGTTATCATATCAGAATGCTTGATTGACAGAGCAATCTATATCCTTGTTTGACTTAAAAGGTGTTCAAACAGTAGAAAGAATTTAGTTGTTTGATTGTTTGTAAACCGACTGTTTTTTGAGTTTGCAGAGGTGAAAGCTATTGACAGCTAAGTCCAGGAGAGAAAAAGAAGGAAGAACGGCTGAAGGCATTCTTCTTATCCTAAAGGACCTCAAAGCAATCCTTGAAGCACAAGAGGTTTGTTGCAAAAGGTTGCTTGAATAAGCTCTTTGTTAATCTTGTTTGAAGTTCTTTTGTTCATTTTGATAATGACAATTCCTACAAGTAAGTCCTCAAAACCCTCCTTCCTCACAAGGCTTTATGATAAATACATGAAGCAAGGCTTGTTCATCATGATAGATATGGTGAGAGAAATGAGTGTTGGGTTTTGAGAGCAGTTGAATTGCATGAAGGAAGAGCAACAGTTGTTTTATAACAAATTGCAGGAAGAGAAGTTCAACTTCATATTGCAAATATAAACTAGAAAGGGTGAATGAGTTGGAGACGGAGCTCCTTATTACCAAAGAAGCCTTAGTCAAGTATCAACTTGAAGAAGAGGTAAACAATTCCAGTTTTCCTTCAATTTCCTCAAAGAATGTTTATATTGGTTCTTTTCAAAAATATACCAAAGGTATAGGTTCCATGTTAATGTCCAAAATGGGCTATGAATGAAATGGCTTGGGAAAACATGCACAAGGTATTGTTGAGCGAATAATGGTTGAGGAAAGGCCTAAGTATTTGGCTCTTGGCTATGGACAATCTTATGGATAAAGTTTCAAAGTTGCCATGAAGACAATTGAAACAGTTCCAAGGAGGAGTTTCATTTCAGGTCTTCTACCTCAAGAGTGTAAAGATTGTATTCATGGGGAATCCAATAGCTTGAAACATCATTTTCAGGAAGAAGCTGTTCATAAGAATACACTTGAACCAGAGAGTTGTGGAAACTCTGAAACCACGGAAGAGGTTGATGGTGTTCCAAAGGGAGCTACTTCTTAATTCAATTCACCTCCTCATGAAGGCAATAAAGGTGAAAAAGGAAGGTATAAATATACTTCTAATCATATTACTTTTGATTATGTAAAGCATGGTAAATTTCCATATAAGCATTGGAAAAGAATTGCATGTTCCTTTTGTGGTTTGGATAACCATAATGCTTCTAGATGTTGGAAGAGAATGGCCACATACAGGAAAATTTTGAAGGAAAGGAAGCCAGAAGCCAAAATTCCACTGGACAAGGAAAATCATGCTGTTAAGAGGATGCACATTTGTTTCACTTACTGCCATAAGCAAGGACATATTGCTGCAAAATGTTGGACTCTGAATCCGACAATGCTTCCATGAAACTTGAAGAAGGTGAAAAGAGAAAATGGTAGGAATGGAAAGAAAGATTCCATGATTGATGTGTTTTAGTATGATTCACATGTTGATGCTGATGTGCAGACAAGGGAAGGGCCTTTGAAATGGATTGGTAAGAAATGGTTAGAATTATTATCCAATTAAGATTGCATGTCTATTGATATAATGCATCTAGTTGCATTTCTTTGTTAATGGAATGCAAGTTGCAGGTTTTTACCAAGAAGGTGAATGGAAAACTTGAGTAGGAGACTCACTTTATTGCTACAACATTATATTCATTTCAACTTCGAAAGTATAGTGTACTTAAGCGAAAGTTGAAGGATGAAATGCATGCATAAGCGTGATATGCATGAACATAGGGATGTTGATGATTTCCTTGTATTTGAACATATATGTGTGATTAACTTGAAGGTTTGATTACTTTGCTGAAAACATGCATGTAATGTTAATGTTGACTTGGAAAAAGTTGATTTGGTCTCCAAGATGGAGATAATGATGCAGTGTTTCATCTTTGAAAAAAAATCCTAAAGTTCTTTTTATACATGCTTGACTTGAAGGGCCAATTGTTTTAAAGGCATGTTTTGTTGGCTTGTTATTTAGTCAATCATTAGTATGCAGATGTAAAGACATGGAGGTGTTCACAAGATGTGAAATTTGTTTCTTTTGTTGAAGCAGGAGTTTAGGCCATCTAGTTGTTGTCTGTAACCCTGTTGTTGTTGACAGTATGTCAAAAAAGTACAAATGTGAATTTTTTGAAGCAGATGTAACTTCACATTTGATTGAGCCACCTTAGATCAATGATCAAGGAAGAGAAGTTCAAACTACCTTCTGTAACATTCTGAGCAGGAGTTCTGCATGAAGTCAAGAAGGAAGACAGTTCTTCCTAGGAGGACAAGCACATCCAAGAAGGGAGTGTTCAAAAGCTTTGGTTCAGAGGCACTATGCAAGGCAAGTGTCTGGAGGCTAAAAGAAGAGGGTCAGGTACTCTCATTTACTGTTCAGATCAATATATCAATCTTTTTGAATCCAAATTCTTTTTAGTGGGAAGGCATGATCCAAAATGGATCTAGAATAGACTTCCAAGTCTAAAATTCTTCCTCATAGAGGAAAATTAAAGTCAAAGGATTCTCTTTGGAATAGTCTCATTGCATAGATCTCCTCATTTTGAATCTAATGCAATTTGAATGGGCCAAAACAGACTTCAGATGAAGGAGTTATTGCAAAAAGAAGATTTCCTATTATCCTTAGAAAAGGAGGCAATTTCTTATAAAAGGGGACTTAAGGGCTCTTAAATAAAATCGCATTAGAAAAGGTTCAAAGGGAGGAATTAAGCACAGGTGGAGGGACTCCTCGATAGTGATCTCTGATATATTGCATCGGCGGAAGGCCTCCATGCGATATCGGAATCCCCGGCAGAGCGACTTGCAATTGCGATGAATCACCATCAGCGATATATATTGGATTGGCGCAGTCCACTGGAATGTGGTATAGACCCCCGAGCCATTACGATTGTAATATGTGATACACTGATATTGATGATCGGTCGATCCCCAATATAAAGGGTCATTGACATATGCGAGACGCGATTGCGATTACCGATCAAGGCATAGACCCGATGAGATTATATATGCGATTTCATAAATTTTGAAATCCAGATTTTCAAATTTTTTGTTTATTTTCCGTGTATTGGATTTTTTGGCCATATGCATGTGCGATCGCGATTTTCGATGATAGGATGGACCCGAGAGGGATATAGATGTGATTGAAGGCCATTTGAAGTCTAGGCTTAAAGCCCATGATGTGTTTTGTGTGCGTTTTCCTGTGTATTTCTGTTATTTAGCTATTTTGGCTAGAGGAAGGCAAAATGATCAGGTGGCCATGCCTGCTATTTCCTTTCCATTGGTAAATGGATTCTTGTAATGAAATTGTCAGTTCTCGATGGTGGAGTTGACTATAACTGATGTATTACAAAAAGCACAGGGAGCTCAATTGACAGGGTTGGTGTAGGTTGCTGAGATTCACTTGGAGGTCGAGCAAACCACTGATAACACATAGAGGTAGAGTTATGCTCAGGAGAAGCACAGAGAAGCCCAAGAGGCTCAGAGATGCTTGAATGCCGAGTGTAACCCCGGAGGAGGCAGTCTGCAGAGTTCAGGTGACTCAGAAGCAGAGGGTCGCTTGGAGATCAAGCGAAACCAGAAGCTCATGAAAGCCAGAGCCGAGAGCCAAGAGCCAGAGTTGAGAGCCAGATCCAAGAGCCAGAGCAAAGAGCCAGAGCAAGAGCCAGAGCTAAGAGCTAGAATGGAGAGCGAGAGCCAAGAGCCAGAGCTGAGAGCCAGAGCCAGAGCCAAGAGCTAGAGCCGAGAACCAGAGCTAGAGAGCCAGAGAAGCTTAAGATCCTGAGAGCCAGAGAGCCAGAGGGAAGATAGAGCCAAAGAATAGGAAAGAGATCAATGATCAAGCTATTGTTGATGTGCGATGTGTGTTGAAGATAGAAGAAGGAATTCTAGAGACAGTAAAAGAATTCTGAGGGAGTTGGTGCAAGCCAGGAGCTCAAGATAGCCTAGAGCATTGATTGAAGGAATCTAGTCCAGAGAAGCTTAGATCTATCTGTAGTGTATGGAAAACCAACGAAATAAGATGGTATTCTAAACCCATAGGTGTAGTTGTAAACCAATGGAGTTAATTGTGGAACTTGTAAAAGAATCATTACCATAATCCCAAAGAGCCTAGTTGAGTTGACTAGAGCTCACAGAGACGTAGCCCAAGAGGTTTGGTTGAACTCCTAATTATATTGTTGTTATGTGTATGATGTTTTATTGTTGCATCGTATTTACTGTCATATGTTTAAATATCAGTTTAAGCAAATGAACTAAAGCACATAGACAGTTAAAGACAAACACAAGTATACACCTATTTGAAGTTATTTATTCCGCAAATTATCAATCATAAGCATAGATCTTTGGAATATATATAAGCTTTGGAGTGGGAGGGGTTCTTGTTGATTGAAAAGAAGCCTTTAGTGGCCCATTTTCAGATCAGCTTCATACCCTTCCCCATAATTTCCTCCATAAATTAAAAGCATAATCATTAGTCTTTTGTAATTGGTTGTAGGTATTGGGATGTTTTTAATTTTTTATAATCACTCATTTAACCAATTCAAACCAATTCCCCATCATTCCAACCCCACTTTATATTGCACCAGAATCAAAGCATAGGCCTCCGTATATAGACAAACCATTAAAAATGTTCAGGTCATTTCAGTTCAAGCCTTACCCAACCAATGCCTACTATTATTTTTATCCATTATTCGTCATTTCATGCAAAAATTGTTGTATTACATGCCATTGATAAGGTTAATTTTCCTGATATTATTGTATATATTTTCTACAACAAGTTTCCACGCACATATTTCTTCTCAATGGAACTTGAAAAAACTAATAACAGAGGTATTTTATAGGGTTATTGGCATTGAAGACAATTTGGTACCCTGAAATGGAATAGCATGAGATGGGATTTGTAAGGGATTTCATAGTGGTGCTTGAATTGGTACAATAAAGGAACAAAATGCATCTTTACATAAAGCATCTTGTGGGTTTATGATTGAATTTTGGCATAGGAGAATTGGATATTTTTCTTAGTGCTATTGCATTGTGAGAAGAACTATTGAAAATTCCACTAACATGGATTTTTGTATGTTATTACCATTCATCAAATTAATTTTTACGATATTATGATCTACAAGTAATCCTTGAATACTTCCAATAAGACATCCTTGCTATATCAATTAGATCCTTCATGTCATCCTCACGTTTTTTATTATTAAAAACCATTATGCCACTTGTGAGTCTAACAACAATTTTGAGGGGCTCACGAGTTGTTTTCAAAATTGTCATTATGTGGGAGTAGACCCAAGAATTTCTTGTCATGTCACATAGGATAAATGGGTGGTTTCTCATTCCACTCCCTCTCCCCCTCATCCATCCCACTTTATTAAGTTTCATGTAGGTTCCCCTATCCCCTTCAGCCATCCCACTCTATTAATTTTTATTTAGGTTGTGTTGGGGTTTGGATAACCTAAGGCCACTAATAAAAACAGCAAGTCAAATAAGTACTTGCTCCTCCATTGGTTCTAAAATCCCATCCATTTCCTTAGACATGTCATCAAAAATCTCATAGATGAATTTGTATAAGTAAAATTCAATATTTCTATTTTCAACATGAGCCTGATTAATTTTAGGCTCTCCAACATTAAACCCTACAATAATGGCCTTACTTGCATAGGACATTTTGGCATAATTGGTGCTTAGATACCCAACTACTTATATTACGAATTGTAGATAAAAATTGTCTTGTTGAAGTGCTTGTAGAGAATCCCTAATTTCCTCTAATAAACTTTAGACATCAACTTTTAAAAAAGTATTCAACTCATGCCTTTCTACACTAGTATTATTGCATTGTCCACCAACATTAGCAAGAAAAGAGAGAATAACTTTTCCATCACCAACCTTAGTAGATATTCATGCATCTCTTAACTTAATATCCTCTTTCAAGAGAAACCTCAAGCAAATCAATAGCCTCAAACTATTCACCAACACTAGGAACATTTTTTCATTGCTACAACACCCTCCAAAATTTTGGCCTATATCCAAATTTCAGAGCCCACTTTAACCTTGTGAGTATTCGTTTCTAGTACCAAGAGTCATCCCATGTAAATCCTTTAAGTTTTCTAGTCCCTTTTTGAAGAAAATCTAAGTGTCGTCTTTTGGCATGGGAAGTGTCGCACATTGTAAAAGAATAGTTATGGTTCATTTTAAGAGGAAACTTTGGTACCAATGAGTCGATGTACTAGACTCATTCCTAAAGTTTTATCTATTTTTTTCTTAGTGTCATCACTCGCGTCGCAAAGCGTATCATAAGTGTCACACTTGGGGGAAAGTATTGTTTTGTTATCACATCAAAGGGGTTATATTGATTCTTGGTGCTGAGCATTCAAGGTTGTTTCATCGATTATTCTAAGTGTGTGATCATGTTCAAATTATATCTTGGATTCATCTCTTCCTTAGTGATCCCACATTTAGAAAAATTATATAAAGTTTCATGCCCGACCAACTTGGACTCACTCTACCCCTCTAAAATTTTCATTGCATAGTTTCAAGCCTCAGTCAACATCCTTTCCTCCTGGAACTACACGATGCATAGTCAACGCCTCCAAGGACTATGCATTGCACAGTCATAGTCCTCAACAACAACCTTTTACTCCCTAGAACTGTGCAATATTATCTCCTAGTCAACCTATTTTTGCGCACTACGTATCCATCTCTCTTTCTCCCTAAATTGCACAACTTCCCGATCTAATGGCTCGGCCTCACTCCAAAACTACACATTGCACAGTTACAATGGGAAATCCTATCTCACTGTGAGCCTCAACTCCACAATATTTCTTCTCATGTGTCCATTTACTATGCATTACAGAGTCACAATCATTAGTCCCTCACTCCTATCCTATGGAATTGCACACTTTGCAATTCTTATACCTTCATCCTAGTCAAGTACTCAATTTCTAGGCCAATCACTGGTTCTCATGAAGAACGTAAGACTAGGATATTTCTAGAATGATGTCATATTATCATGAGAGAATTTAATTTGCAAGTACCATATCTTGTTATGACATGATTATGCTTAAAAAGGAGGAGCAGGAGAGTATTCTAGAAGACACTTATGAAGTTCTGAATAGAATATCACCATTAAATAAGAAGATGAAGGGACACTAGATTGTGACAAAAGATAGAGGAACAAGATCATAGTGAAGACTCCATATCTTCAAGCCTTCTAGAGGAGGAAGAGGAAGAACATGCAACATCTTTCATGAAGACACAAAGATAGTAGCAAGAGGATAAGCTTGACATTGACACATCATCATCAAGTCCATGTCATCGGTGTCAAGTCATTTCTTATCAAAGTGTCATCTCAAGAGTCATATGAGTCATCATGTGCCAAATAATTTGTGGATGTAATTGTGTAATTTTAAATAAGATAAAAAATGTAAAGTGGGTTGAAGTCCAAAGGTCACCTATAGAATTTGAAAAGTCATGTAGAATTCAAAAGGTCTCATGAGAATTCGAAAAGTCATATTGAAGTTCAAGAGTCATGAGGGAAGCTGAGGAGTCATACGAGAGGTGGAGAGTCACCTTAACTGTTATATATACATTGTCGTATCTCAAGCAAAAGGCTTTTCACCTTAGCTCCTCCAACTACGCATTAGAGAGGAAAATAGATCTTTTGGAGAGCAAGTGGTGGCTTAACGCTACACTATTGGAGCTAGTGGTGTTCATTGTATCGATGTATCTTGGAACTTTCGCTTAATACTTGAAGCTCATTGAGCCAACATACTTTCATGCATATATCATGAATGTTGTAATACTATTATTTGAATGCTTTTGGTATATGTTGTTTTCATTTATACTAAATAAATTGAACTATTTCATTGGCTTTGGTGCTCACTTTGTTGAATGTGTGTTGTAATTGTTTTAATAATCATTATTTCTATGTGGATTATTTTTCTAGTTGATTAACAATTCTTTCATATGTATGTGCATGTGTATTTATTAGAATAGTACTATTACTTTTCTCTTAAAGACTCACTTTCATTTTCCTCTGTGAATGAACCTTGATACATTTTACAATTGAGCATTCAACAAGGCATACTCACTTGTTCATTCAAAAGTACATGTACAACAACCGAAGAAAATATTTAAGAACAATGGAAACTGGTCCATGTTTCTGGAAGGGGTCCTATAGCAAACGGTGTGAGGTCTAATTGAGACTTCATATCACAGATACCCCTTGTATGTTGACGGGTTCTAGCATCATCAACAAAACATTGTTCAATCCAATAAAATGTATTCTTTACAATCATCTTATTATCCAATCAAGCCTTTATAATGTTTACATGGAACTACATACTAGTGAAATATTTATTTACAATATAAAATTATTTCATACCCATTGATATATGTTTATTTTCCTCATTCTCCTAAATAGTTAAACATGGTAAAAATTCATTAACAATAGTAAATAAACCTAACAAATTGTCATAAATTTAGGTAAGAAGAATGTCATAATATTACATAAATTTAGGAAAAAAGAATGTCATGATGTGCCATAATCATTAAGGAAGATTATAGTTAAGCATAATCCTTAAGAAATGTCACAATTGGACAAAACTAGTAATCAACAATGTCACTTTTGATTAACTTCACATTGCGACATAACTATTAAGGAATATATTTCTACTCATATGAACCACAGTCAACCATAATGAACCATATTGAACAAGCATCACCGTAATGAACAATAATGAAACATTGTCAATCATAATGAAACATATGCAACCATCATCAAACATGGTCAACCATAATCACCATTCTTCAATTATAGTCAACCATACTTGAAAACACTATTACGCATATTCAACCATAGTCAAACTTGGTGAACCATAGTTAATGATGGTCGAACATAATCAATGATGGCCAAGCCATTCTTAATCATATTGAAACATGGTGAGGTATAATCAACCATGCTCAAACATCCTCAACCATAGTTAATGATGGTTAAACATAGTCTACCATTGTCAACCATAGTTAAACATGATTAGGCATAGTAAACCATCATCAAACATGTTAGCCATAGTACAGTACCATTGTTAGCCATGATCAACCATGGTCAACAATGTCCAACCATATTAAGCCATGGTAAAAAATAGGCAACCATTAGCAGACATAGTCAACAATGTTTAATCATAGTTGAACATGGTTAACAATGTTTAAGAAGTTTCAATCATGGTCAACCATATATAACCATGCTTAAATATAATCAACTATAAAAAAAGTGTAAATACCTTTAAAAAAACATAATCAACCAAATTTAACTATAATAAAAAATAAACAATTTTTTTTTATCTAATAGACTAAAATATTTTTTGATATATTATAAAATGTCATATATAATAAAATATATATTTCATTTCATTATATTTTTAATTTTTATTCTTGTTAAAATATATGTTTCATTACATTACATTTTTCTTATTAAAATAGAAAAGGCTGCCACAAGGAACAGGGTTCTTCTGCATTAATATCCCAAAGGCTATGATCTGTCTCATCTTCCTTTATATGTGGCACGCCGGCTACCATGCAAAGTAATTCATCGTCACTGAGAAAATTGTATTGTTTGCTCAAAGTATCTTCTTCTGGCAGAATGACGTTATTAATATCTGCAGGAAGACTACCGGGGTCTGGCAGTATCATGCACTTCTGCTCCGCGGTCGCCATGTCAACTGGTGGGAGTAGAGAATTCATTTCAGGATTAACTGTCGATTTGGTTTCGGCTTCTGTAATTCCATGTGGAATTTGAGGACCATCATGCGAATTATGAGGTTGCCCTTCACTGGATATTAATCCTTTCGTCTTTCCATTAGGATGGAAAAGGGAAAATCTGGCTGCATGAGTACAGTGAGGTTTGACAACATGACGATGGCGATGTAATATTTTCCTGTTCAGTTTCGTGTTCCAATAATTTTTGACGGCCAATGCTGTACGACCTGGTAACCTGCCTGCAATAAGCGCCCATCTGAAAATTCCACGGACATATACACATATGGTCTCAAATTCCACGGACATATATACAGATGGTCTCATTGTTGATATTCAAAGGGCAAAAATTAACGATGATTTAAAATGAGGAACGATACTTGTAAGGAGAGAGTATTGTGAAAGTGTTTAGAGTAATTTTTCTTCAAAAACACGAAGAAATTATTTATTTAACCAAAAAAAGAGTATAATGTAAATGGTATATGGATCCCAAAAAAAAGGAGGGGTTTATAATATAAATGGTAGATATAGACATTTTGAATATTTTACCTCAATAAAGCTTCATGACCTAAATATAAGAGGTAAAGAGCTTTTAAGATTTATATTTTGGTAAAATTCATAAAAATGGTTTACATTTAATGAGTTGATTTATTTTTAATACATTAATATTATTATTATTATTTAATTTTAAGGCAATGAGTTGATTTATTTTTAATACATTAATATTATTATTATTATTTAATTTTAAGGTTACGATTAAGCGAGACACCAAAGTGGTGTATGAGACCCCCTTGTTTATGGGACAAGGAACTCACCTCCGCAACAATTTGACTGGTAAGTCTATGAAGGCATACATACTCTAGCCCCATCTCGTTTTGAACCTATGACCTCTAAGGAGGAAACACATGCTCTTAACCATTAGGTGAACTCAAGTTGTATAGATAAGATATGATAATTGAGTTTAAATTTGAATAAATAAATTAAAATGTTAAATGGTTATGCTAATTAATGTCTACTAAGATTAGTATGGTTTATCTCACTTTAACAAAGAGATTAATTGAAATTCTTTAATATTTTATTTCTATGATCAAAAAGAAAGGAGAGAAATGTTTCCACATTTCTATAGTTTTTTTGACTTAACAAGTCAAGAAGGTTAGTAATGTGGCAAATTTTTCGGAAATGAAAAGGATGTGAATAACAGCTCGGCAATCCAAAAGAAACTGTTTTTCATTTTCAACCCTCTTAGTATGACAAAGGCAACACTCTTTCATTCCAAGGTGTTTTGGGAATAGATGAAACCTGATTTCACTTCGAAGCTAATGAGAATTAGTTCTTATCTTCACAATTTTCATTTTCTTCTTACCATGGGTCTAGAAAAAAATGATAATTAAAATTAAAGTTTTTTTTATAAAACATGAGAAAATGTATTAGCCTTTTAGTAAATCTCGTATTATTTCAAAATATATTAAATAATAACAATATGAATATGTATATTTTACATCATTATTGCTCAAGAAATCGAGCATAGAAAACAAAAATGGTTAAAGAAAATAACACTTTAAAAAATGATATTAAAAATATAAAAGAACAACTACATAATAACTCAGCCATAAATGTCACAGATAATAAATTAGATATTATACCCATAAAATAAGAAATTAATAAACTAATTGTACTCAACCATGAGCGCCACAAAATGGCTTTACACCTTATAATCACTTGTATAAAAGAACAAAATAATGAAGACACATTAGAATTAGTTAAAGAACAATTAAAGACAAAATGTCAAATTCAAACAACTTAGCTCACCGAAGCAATAAGGGTAGGAAAAATACTTGAGCATAAACATAGAATAATCCATGTCAAGGTTAGTTGTAATGACCATAAATTACATATACTTACGAAATCTTCTAGCCCAAAATGAACGTGAATCTTTATAAATGAAGACCTCATTCCAAAATACCAAGTTGAATTCAGGAAAGAAGTACACATTGTAAAGGAGGAAAGAAAAGAGGGGAAATGGACAATCATTAGGAATAAAAATTTTATTATTAGAGACAAAGTCCCAAACGCGAATGATAAATAGGGAATGGCATCACTCTGAATCCTCTTCTCAAACTGTTGTGGTTTTCCATGGTGTAAGGGTCCTATTTTAAGTTGGATCTCGAGTGATATTGATCTTATTCTTTTTAGTTGAAACTTGGGAGCATGATGAATCTAGGGTCCCTCACCTTGACGGGTTCACTCTTTGGTCTTCCTGGAATAAGAAATCCTCCAAGAGAGGTTTTGGTGGTATAGCCTGTTATATTACGAACATTTTTTTCTCTCACATCCGACTTCATAAAATAGACTCTCTCAATCAATACATTTGGCTCGAGATCTCTAATTCTACAACCAATAGGATCTTCCTTGCAATCTGCTATTTTTCCCCCATCAAATTTACATCCTGTAGGAAAAACTACGTAGATAAGAATTGTCCTTTCAATACCTTTGAAAAAGAAATTTACAACCTAAGTAATGATGGAAATATCCTTTTTCTTAGGGGACTTTAATGCTTGGACTCTTACTAATCAAGCTATTATGTTAAGTAACAACTCTAACCCTGAACCCTTATGGCTTGATGAGGAAGTTCACTTAGCTATTAGATTCCACGGAAAACCTGAAGACATAATCGAGAACTTATTCGGCATCGAGCTCCTCAAACTTTGTAGTTCCCAGGACCTAATCATTTGTAATGTTAATAAATGGACTTTCTTTGGTCAGATGACCTGTTTCCATGGGCTGGGTAGTAGTGTCATGGATTATGTGATCTCTGATATCCATGTCCTCAACCATGTTAATAACTTCGAGATTCTTAATGGGTAAGAGCTTGACTCTGGCCATAGAATTTTGTCTTTATCCCTAAATCTTGTTATGCATACCACCCACATGCAAGAGAACAGTGAAAGAAAAAGCCACATTCACTTCGATAGAAGTAATTTCGACCTTTTCATAAGGGATTTGGAAAGGAATTTAGGCTCCATGACTTATAATAATAACATTGATCGAATATATTACCATTTTAATACTACCCTTTCCACCACCATTAGCAAATTCTCTAATACGACTTCGTATAAGAAAAATAACATAACTTCCAATCATTGGTATGACAATGATTGTAAAATTGCAAAGAAAGCAATAAGAGACACCCGTAATGGGAGCACCAAGCTACAGAATATAAGTATATATAAAACTATCTTTAAGATGAAGAAAATGTCATATATTAATAAGAGACAAGAGCATATTTTCCACCTTTCTAACGTTACACCTAGAAAGTTTTGGCGGAATGTGCTTGTTCGTAAAACTAAAGATAATCATTCTATCCCCCTAGAAAATTGGGATAACTATCTTAAGAAGTTGTATCACTCTCCACACACCATGGGTACCATCTTAAACACTCCTATTAAGGATGATACTTTTTCTCTGGAAGGCATTGAGTTTGGGATTAATAAGCTTACTAATGGGAAAGTCAAAGATATTGAAGGTTACCAAGCTGGGATCTTTAAAATGAAAAAATATATCCTCCTTCCTCATCTCCACAAGCTTCTCAATTTGGCTATAAAGAACAACTTCCCTAAGCTTTGGACGCAAATCCTTATTATTCCCATCTTCAAAACTGGGGACAAAAGCATTCCCTCTAATTACCGAACCATTATGATTAGCCACATCCTAGCCAAGCTTTATGGGCTCATTGTGGAAAGAAATCTTAGCCTTTGACTTGAGAACCATGGTAAAAGAGCTAAAGGGCAAGCTGGTTTTAAGAGGCATCGCTCGACCATCGACCACCTTATCACCCTTAGTATTATCGCAAAGGAATGAAACAATAGTAAAACCGATCTCTTATGTTCTTTTGTGGACTTTAGAAATTATTTCGACATTGTCCCCCGAGATAGGCTTTGGGCGAGGCTTGAAGAGATCATGGTTCCTCCTGAATTGATGATTGTTGTGATCTGCCTCTACAAGACTATCATTGCCAATCTTAATACCAACAGAGGGTGGTCTAAGGATATTAAATTTAATATCGGGGTTAAGCAAGGTTGTCCCCTTTTCCCTACCCATTTTGGTATTTACATCGATAAACTAGAGGAATGTCTAGAAATTGTAGGCTGCAAAGACACGGAGCTCACTAGTATTATCATTACTCTTCTCCTTTATGCTAATGATATCATCCTTCTATGAGGGAGCCATGATGAACTAGGCAGGCAACTTAAGACTCTTCATGTCTACTTCTCGAAGATGGGTATGTCAATTAATACCAACAAGACTAAAGACATGATCATTAAATCCAAAAAAATCACCCATGGTAGTTTGGTATTATGATAATCATTGTCTTGAGCAGGTTTTTTCTTATAAATATTTGGGTATTGACTTTCCTCATCAGCTCAATTGGAATTATAGCATTGAGAAAAGAATTTTTGGAGGATGGAAAGCCTATTATGAGCTTGAAAACAATTATAAGTAAATCGATCTTTACATTTGGAGTAAGAAAATGTTCCTCTTTGAGACTCTCGTCACCCCTATTATCTTATATGGATGTGAAGTTTGGGGGTGCAGTATATCTAGGGATTCATAAAGAAAGATTGAGATGATCCAAAAGCAATTCATAACCTATAACCTCAAGATGAAGGAAAATACTCCTTATCCTATTCTCTTGATCGAAGTTGGTCCGTCGCCCATTGAAAGTGCGACTATGTTTAGATATATTATGTATAAAAAGAAGCTTCACAATATGGAATCCAATAGGCTCCCAAAAATTGCTTCTAACTTTAGTCAAAATTCCTACGTGTGTCTCAAGCACGTGTGGCATCAGGATGCTCAGTCTTGGCTCAACGTTTGGGAGATTAAAGAGTAGATCATAATGGGAACCAAGGACAATATCAAAGATACTATTACCTCTAGTTTTAAGGATAGGATGTGGAATTCTAAGGAGCTGGAGGGTAAAAGGAAGCTTAAGTACTATAATGAGGTGATAAACCCCACCCTCGATAACCAAAATTATCTATGTTAAATAGCACCAAGAAGAAAATGAGCATCAGTAGGATTAGAACTAACTCTCATGAGCTTCGAATTGAGACCAGGCAGTGGTCTACTCCCAAGACTCCGTAGGACGATAGAAGATGTGGAAGAAGAATAACACTTCCTTTTAGACTACCTCACTCTTGCCCACACCCATTCTCAATTCCCTATCATCAACCACACCTCCAATCTTCTTGACTTATTAAGCCAACCCAACTATAGTGATATTGGAACACTTCTTTCTCTACTCTTTGATCATAGAAACAAGATTTTGAAGAATAACAATTAGACTCTCTTCTCTTAAGGTACCACATTAGTCTTAGTAGACATTAATCGTCGTCATCATCATTATAAAAAAAATAAAAATTTATTTTTATTATAAATTATTAAAAATGAAAATTATATATTTACTTTTAACATATTAAAAGAAAATACTATATTCATAAGTGTTCTATAACAATTTATATTAGCATTATACTTAGCTAGAAATAGAAAACTAGATATAAAATAGTGTAACACATGAGTGGCCATAAACATTGCTAAAATAAGGAAATAACACATGTAAAAGATAAAAAATGAACATATTAAAAATATAAAAATATGTTTCTAATTAATAAAAAAAAATAATATATTAAATAATTACGCCGTAAGGCATTCCCCTCTGAAATGAACTCCCCTCTCTGCCCACCTGTCATCCTCGTACGCCATAGGATCCTATGTTAGACGATTGCAAAAGTTTCAACCGTTCGATCAGGATGGTTACAAAATGACAAACCTGTCGAAGATGGAGGGGCGGATTGCCGGTTAGATAAGCAGCCACCTTCGTCGGTTCTCTTCGTTTCTTTCGGAAGGGGAACCGGTCTCCCAAAGGCTCCGGTGATCGAAATCGCCTTGGGATTGGAAGCAAGGCTGCCGGCTATTGGAATGGGCAGATAGTTCTGGAAGAGAAGATGTTCGTTGGCTTTTCAGCAGCTACGGGGAATTTCATTCAAGACCATTTTATTCAAGACCATTCAAGCTCGGATATGTTCAGCTTTGGTGTTCTTTTGTTGGAAATGGCGTGCGGGAGGAAAGCCCTGGACCTATCCATGGACGCTTAACGACTGTTTTTGGTGGACTGGGTGTGGGAGCTATACGCCCATGCGAGTCTGCTCGAAGTGGCAGATCCGAAGCTGGGAAATGAATACGATGAGACTGAAATGGAGAAGGTGTTGAAATTGGGATTATTGTGCTCCAATACGGAACCAAATTTAAGGCCGGGGATACGACAGGTGTGTCAAATACTGGAAGGTGAAACTACTCTCCCTGAGGTCCATATGGATTTGTTTTGCATTAAACGGTTGTGCTGCTGGGGCATTGTTTAACCATTATACATTTTTTGAGGAGGAGAGGAGGCTGAGGATATCGCAGGTGTGTCAAATACTGGAAGGTGAAGCTCCTATGCCTGACGTCCATATGGATACGTTTAGTGTTAATGGCTTTGCTAGCGCTCCTGATCCGGAGGATAGGCTTCTTCAGGAAACCAATCAAACAGATGGCTCAATTCAACCCCTTTAGCGATTCACGGTGATAACGGTATGGAGTAAGTACAAAAAATATGGAGAAAGCTTTGTCAATATTGTGGTGAAGGTTTTAGTTTAACTTTTTCCATTCACTAACGTTGAAGCACGATGATGCCATTGGAATACAATAGGTTTTTTTCAGTGCTTGTTGGAATACAATAGCTTTTCCTTGGCGAGGAGAAAAGGTTGTTGGAATACAACAGGTTTTCCGTGACGAGGAGAAAATGTTGTTTATTGAATATGTATTTTTTTCCTTACATGGAAATAAAAAAATATTATTATAATTTTTACACCTATTTTAAAAATTTAGGGTTTCCACACTTTCAACTCTGCCGTACAACATTTCTGATCCGTTTCTGACTCCCGTCATATCGAAATGTCTCCTCAGAGCTCCGACTAACTGGCTTGCTAGGTTTTGTTTGGTGGCTTCCCTTAATAGTTTTTCAAGAATCCATATGGAAAGTCGCGCTCCTTGATCTTTAGTTTCTTAACTCACCGCACCGATAGTCTGACCCGCAGTAAGACACTAAACAGGTTTTGTTTAAGAGACCATCCTACGGTTTCAAGGGGCAAGAGAGTAGTTATAGTTTTGCAAATGAAGAGTGAAATATAAATTCCAAAAAAGTCGTTGAACGTATGAATGTTAGACAAACTTGAATGTTATTGAAATGCATCAACGTTACGTTGTGTTTTCATTATTAAGTTCAAAATTTTGAATTTATATTTAATAGGGAAATCTGATTTGCAATTAAAAACATTTATTAGAAGAGTGATATTTTAAAGAAATTAGTTAAAAATAATTTATTTTCATTATTAAGTTCAAAATTTTGAATTTATATTTAATAGGGAAATCTGATTTGCAATTAAAAACATTTATTAGAAGAGTGATATTTTAAAGAAATTAGTTAAAAATAATTTATAGGCTGTTAACATGGTAGGAGATTAATTAGATTTTTTTTATAAATATTTTATGAGATTAAAAGATTAAGAAGGTTGATAATATAGTAAATATTTTGAAAATTGTATTGGACAATTTAAGGGGAAATGTAGGGAAAATTTTAAACATAGAAATTTATGATAGAAAATTTGACAAATGTTACTAGTCTCTAATATGTAAATTATAAAATGTCTTGCTAAATTTTTAGAAAAATATTGAAATTTCTAATGATTTTGTATATTCTCTACAAAATTTTAGTGGTTTCAAAAGTAAAATAATTTTATACTATAAAGTCCCGGAAGTCATTTTTAGAAAAATGGAAAGTGGAGTTTTTGTGGTTTTTCTTTGTTGGGAAAAATATGGAGAATTAACCCACTTGGGAATATTAGTCCTTAAAATTTTCTCTCATCCCATGGCATTTTGGGAATTGACAATTACTCAATATAAAGCTTTTTTTATCTTGGATATGTTCATTTTCTTATTAACATTAATTAAATATCTTTAATTCATTATGAGAAGGATGATTGATATCTCACAACAAATTTAGTTCATGTGACATTAGGAAAGATAAGGAAATGCTATTGTGCACTCTAAAAAATTTAATCGAAACATTGATAAATCATTATAGGTTCTATAAGTGAAAATGTTAGAAATGTTGTATTATAACAAACATTTTGTAATTGTGGTTTAAAGTAGTTGGAAGTAGAATAATCTAAGAGGCCCATCTTATGTTACAACGAGCACAAATTATTCCACTGTGTCGTTTTATAAATTGTCCAATCCCCAGTTTCAATATGGATGTCGTGAGAGTTTATCCTTATTTGGGGAATATTGATTTACTTCTTTAGGCTAGTCCAAATATTCATGTTGATCACCTTCTTATAGTTTTTATATTTTCTCTCATCCTCTAATTCATTATCATACGAAAATCATTACTCAAATGTAGAATTTGCAATAACATGCTTAATATTATTGTTAATCCATAGAGGGACCTCTTCCTTTATAGCCTAATCATTAATAAAATATTTGACATCTTAATGCCAACTTAATTTAACCTTTGTTTGGTTTTGGCTAGTGGTTGAAGAAATCACAAAAGCTTCTTGTTTTCCATAGTGTTTACCACGGTCTTGTACACCACATATTTAGAGCTTTTAGTTTCTTGTTGAGATTATGTGGGCTTATTTTTCTAAAATCAATATCACCAACATAAGAAGCAGGATGAAAACACTAGCTATACTTAAGTTGACACAACTTGCTTTTTCTAAACAACCCTCTAATTCTTCAACATATGTGTGAAAATAATTCAGTGGAAAGGCGAACATCTTGATTAAATCCAATATTACAATTAATTTCTTTAAACTAAACCTTAGTGTTTCTAAACTTGGTGATAAGTTTTTGGTAAGACCTTGTCACAACAATTCTCATCTCTAAAGGAAATTTTAGTTCCTCTAGCTTGCATCATAAAATTATTTCTTCTTTGTTTTGAGTACAAGTAGAAAGACGGGTTCAAGCACTTATGCATCTTGAAGAGCATATCTTCTATGATAGCCCTCATTGAATGTTTTCTCAAATGTTGGGGCCCGGAAATGCATATTTTGGAGACACCCACCAACACTTATTGGTAGGCTTAGAAAAGGAAGGTCTTCTTGCTCACCTTGAAGGAGACTATTGGAAAACCTCCCTGTGATAAATCTACTACTCTGAAGGATAACATAGGCCCAAAATTGGGGCTGAACAATGTTGTTTGCTCTAGGGATAAATATTCTACAAGAAACTATCCCTCACCATCTTGAAGACAATAATGTGCCAGATCCAGGAGGAAGCTATTAGGGTTGTCTTGCTGGTGAATGTGAACATAATGAAGAATCTGATTGTGAATCTCATATCTTTTATTTTGACGGACAATTAATCTTTCATCATGCAATCTCTATGAGTTCATTGTATTCAACTTAAAGAAAGGCCCCTTTGTGTGTCCTGATGAGCACCTGTTTTATGATGCAGGCAGAGAACATGGACATGTTGCAGATTTGGAAAGGGGCTTCAAAATTGAACAAAATAATGAAGGCTATTGGGGATGTAGTTTAATGACATCCCTAACTCACATTGAACAAGTCATCCATAATAATGTCATATGAATTATTTTATTTTTTAGAATGATAATATTATTATCTGAATTGGTAAATAAATTATATTTTTTAATATTATCACTAACCAATTCATTCATAACAACTTATCTTCAACCTAATATTATTATTTAAATAATATTAATATTATATAAAATAATTGTCATTTTAATCGATAAATATATTAATTAATTTTTAGATTATTATATCTTTTACCTAAATCACATTGAATAGGTCAACCCTAATAATATTATTTTATTTACATTTTCGATATGAAATAATTAATTATTACATATCGGCTATTTTCTAACTAAATAATTGTTATTTTAATAAACATCTTATCACTTAGTAATTCTTCACCAAGGGCTATTTTTTGAATGGCTTACCTTGAACATTGATGCATCCCTGCTATTAATTCTCTCAGATTCATTGGTTTCTCACCTTGTCCTGAGGATGAACAACATTAGTTGGTTTGAAACTTCAACCCAATCCTTACATGTGATTAATCCGAAAGAATATTCTCTACATCATGGATCACAAATGTCTTAGTTCCTCATTATTATTTATAATATTTATTTATATATAAAGAAAATATTATTTAGCAAAATGGTCCATTACTTCTAATAAATTTAAAAAATCCCACCAATTTTCCAGGGATTTGACATTATTCCAATTATAATAAATTCCTCCATAATAAATTGGTCATTATTATTTATAACATTCATTTATAATTTCTCATTATTATTTTTTATGCCGTAAGGCATTCCCTCTTAAATGAACTTCCCTCTCTGCCCACCTGTTATCCTCGTACGCCATAGGATCCTATGTTAGACGATTGCAAAAGTTTTAACTATTCGATTAGGATGGTTACAAATTCGTTTGGGAAATGGTTTGCGCACAGGTCAGCATAACCGATTTCAACGTGGTATCTCTTTACTTTTGGCATTGCAGTGTCCACAGAGCGCAGGAGGAGAGCAGTGGCTGCAAAGCGTAGGAGGCATAACCAATTACAGCGTGGTTTCTCGTTACTTTTGGCATCGAAGTGTCCGCGGAGCGCAGGAGGAGAGCAATTTCCGCAGAGCGTAGGAGGAAAACTAGAGTTGTGATGCCTGAAAAGTACAACGACTCAACTTTTTGCGTGTGCATTTCAGACATTGGTGTTTCCGTTTCTTCCAATGTTTCTATTTCTTCTAATGTGTTTCAAGCCAGAGCTCTGGTTAATTGTAGAGGAAGAGTTTTTAACGTGTAGTAAAAAGCTAGAGTTCGAATGAGATTTACAGTTTATTTCTATAAATTTTGTGCAGTATCATCCCATTGATTTAGTATGTATTATGAGTTGTTTACCATTTTCATTTGAAGCTGAAATCAGATGAATAAAAAACATTAAGAATAATCTAAGAGGCCCATCTTATGTTACAACGAGCACAAATTATTCCACTGTGTCGTTTTATAAATTGTCCAATCCCCAGTTTCAATATGGATGTCGTGAGAGTTTATCCTTATTTGGGGAATATTGATTTACTTCTTTAAGCTAGTCCAAATATTCATGTTGATCACCTTCTTATAGTTTTTATATTTTCTCTCATCCTCTAATTCATTATCATACGAAAATCATTACTCAAATGTAGAATTTGCAATAACATGCTTAATATTATTGTTAATCCATAGAGGGACCTCTTCCTTTATAGCCTAATCATTAATAAAATATTTGACATCTTAATGCCAACCTAATTTAACCTTTGTTTGGTTTTGGCTAGTGCTTGAAGAAATCACAAAAGCTTCTTGTTTTCCGTAGTGTTTACCACGGTCTTGGACACCACATATTTAGAGCTTTTAGTTTCTTGTTGAGATTATGTGGGCTTATTTTTCTAAAATCAATATCAGCAACATAAGAAGCGAGATGAAAACACTAGCTATACTTAAGTTGACACAACTTGCTTTTTCTAAACAACCCTCTAATTCTTCAACATATGTGTGAAAATAATTCAGTGGATAGGTGAACATCTTGATTAAATCCAATATTACAATTAATTTCTTTAAACTAAACCTTAGTGTTTCTAAACTTGGTGATAAGTTTTTGGTAAGACCTTGTCACAACAATTCTCATCTCTAAAGGAAATTTTAGTTCCTCTAGCTTGCCATCATAAAATTATTTCTTCTTTGTTTGGAGTACAAGCAGAAAGACAGGTTCAAGCACTTATGCATCTTGAAGAGCATATCTTCTATGATAGCTCTCATTGAATGTTTTCTCAAATGTTGGGGCCCGGAAATGCATATTTTGGAGACACCCACCAACACTTATTGGTAGGCTTAGAAAAGGAAGGTCTTCTTGCTCACCTTGAAGGAGACTATTGGAAAACCTCCTTGTGATAAATCTACTACTCTGAAGGATAACATAGGCCCAAAATTGGGACTGAACAATGTTGTTTGCTCTAGGGATAAATATTCTACAAGAAACTATCCCTCACCATCTTGAAGACAATAATGTGCCAGATCCAGGAGGAAGCTATTAGGGTTGTCTTGCTGGTGAATGTGAACATAATGAAGAATCTGATTGTGAATCTCATATCTTTTA
This sequence comes from Pinus tabuliformis, assembly GCA_031772625.1. Lineage (NCBI taxonomy): Eukaryota > Viridiplantae > Streptophyta > Pinopsida > Pinales > Pinaceae > Pinus > Pinus tabuliformis. The sequence goes on from CM062808.1 coordinate 217,484,038, forward strand.
TTTTGACGGACAATTAATCTTTCATCATGCAATCTCTATGAGTTCATTGTATTCAACTTAAAGAAAGGCCCCTTTGTGTTTCCTGATGAGCACCCGTTTTATGATGCAGGAAGAGAACATGGACATGTTGCAGATTTGGAAAGGGGCTTCAAAATTGAACAAAATAATGAAGGCTATTGGGGATGTAGTTTAATGACATCCCTAACTCACATTGAACAAGTCATCCCTAATAATGTCATATGAATTATTTTATTTTTTAGAATGATAATATTATTATTTGAATTGGTAAATAAATTATATTTTTTAATATTATCACTAACCAATTCATTCATAACAACTTATCTTCAACCTAATATTATTATTTAAATAATATTAATATTAGATAAAAATAATTTTCATTTTAATCGATAAATATATTAATTAATTTTTAGATTATTATATCTTTTACCTAAATCACATTGAATAGGTCAACCCTAATAATATTATTTTATTTACATTTTCGATATGAAATAATTAATTATTACATATCGGCTATTTTCTAACTAAATAATTGTTATTTTAATAAACATCTTATCACTTAATAATTCTTCACCAACGGCTATTTTTTGAACGGCTTACCCTGAACATTGATGCATCCCTGCTATTAATTCTCTCAGATTCATTGGTTTCTCACCTTGTCCTGAGGATGAACAACATTAGTTGGTTCGAAACTTCAACCCAATCCTTACATGTGATTAATCCGAAAGAATATTCTCTACATCATGGATCACAAATGTCTTAGTTCCTCATTATTATTTATAATATTTATTTATATATAAAGAAAATATTATTTAGCAAAATGGTCCATTACTTTTAATAAATTTAAAAAATCCCACCAATTTTCTGGGGATTTGACATTATTCCAATTATAATAAATTCCTCCATAATAAATTGGTCATTATTATTTATAACATTCATTTATAATTTCTCATTATTATTTTTTATGCTGTAAGGCATTCCCTCTTAAATGAACTTCCCTCTCTGCCCACCTGTTATCCTCGTATGCCATAGGATCCTATGTTAGACAATTGCAAAAGTTTTAACTATTCGATCAGGATGGTTACAAAATGGTTACAAATTCGTTTTGCAAATGGTTTGCGCACTGGTCAGCATAACCGATTTCAACGTGGTATCTCATTACTTTTGGCATTGCAGTTTCCACAGAGTGCAGGAGGAGAGCAGTGGCTGCAAAGCGTAGGAGGCATAACCAATTACATCGTGGTTTCTCGTTACTTTTGGCATCGCAGTGTCCGTGGAGCGCAGGAGGAGAGCAATTGCCGCAGAGCGCAGGAGGAAAACTGGAGTTGTGATGCCCGACAAGTACAACGACACAACTTTCTGGGTGTGCATTTCAGACATTGGCGTTTCTGTTTCTTCCAATGTTTCTATTTCTTCCAATGCGTTTCAAGCCAAAGCTCTGGTTAATTGTAGAGGAAGAGTTTTTAACGTGCAGTAAAAAGCTAGAGTTTGAATGAGATTTACAGTTTATTTCTATAAATTTTGTGGAGTATCATCCCATTGATTTAGTATGTACTATGAGTTGTTTACCATTTTCATTTGAAGCCAAGATTAGATGAATAAAAAGCATTAAGAAACATCTAACATGGTTTGAGAGAATTTGAATATACTATAATGCCTTCGGGACATATGTATCTCTCGTACCGAAGCAGAGAAGCCAAAGCTTTGGGTAGCTTATACCTGTGGAATGGAAAAGATGGTAATGGTAATGCGATAGATAATATCGGATTTGAAGAGACCAAAAGAATATGTGGGAAAACATTCGAGGATGGGGAATGCATACTGAAGACCAGTAATATATTTATGCATCCTTGATTGATTCCTATATCATCAAAACAGATCAGGGAACATAACATCCTTCACTGCGTTCCTCAATCCACCAGTCTTGCTCTCATCAACAAGCCGATCATTCATAGTCACTTCATCAGACACTGCTGGCTTCTCCAGATCTTCAGTATTCGTTTTATGCTCACTTACTATTTCCATTACACTATAACAAGCTCTTCTAATGATAATAAATTGTGGGTGGAAACTCTGCTCGACATCAGATATAACTATTTTACGAGTCACAACACTAGATTTATTTATTTCAGTTCCACTGCATTTCTAGATGCAATTGGAAAAACAAATTGTTTACTAAACTATTCAGATTCCTCAGCAAAGTACTATTTTAGTTACAATATAATTTTCTAGATATAACTGGAAAAACAAATATTTCACTAAACCATTCAAATGCCTCATAAAATACTTGATATTCAGAATAACATGGAGAAAATAAAATTATATATAAAAAATTATGTAAACAAGATATTATTGGAATTAGGCATATCTCAGGCATAAAGAAAGGGCAAAGATGAAACAAAAGCAAGCGTAATCATTATTAGTCCCTGCATTTTAGAACTGGATTATTTTATTGCAAGCTGACTGTTTCCATTACAAGTTTGCTGAACTCTTGTCAGAAGTTTCAACTGTCATTAATTGGGACATACAAACACTAGCAGACTCAAGCCAATGAGTTCAAAGACAAATAGGGTCTTTTTAGTTACATTGCATTCATTTTTAATCGAAATGCTTGTTTTCATAAATTTTTGGGATGCATGCATTACTTTCTATAATTTTTTAGGTGCAATAAGGGGAAATTAATTGTTTCTCTATATTTTCATTAAAATAATTAATGATAGTTTTCAATAATGTATTAATGGTGATATAAAGTAAACTCCATACTGGACTGTAATATATTTATATGATAGAGTTACAGTGGATTTTGCTCAGATGCTCTTGGAATTTTCATTTCCTATATTGTATTAATGGAAATACCAAAAAATTAATCACATAGGTTCCTTGCAAGCCGGAATAGGTCTTGCTTAAACAAATACAAACTTCGTTCCTGGTGAAACTTCAACAAGAATCAAACCCTGGTAGGAGAACCCAGTACGCCAAAACGTTGAAATTACACCTCAGGAAAGAAGGAGATGCCATCGAAATTAGGACAGGAGGGGAGCCTTACAAGCTTACCTAGATAAAACCCTAGAAGCGCAAGCCCCGTAAGGATGAGGTAGAAATCTTCGAGACACTTTTCCCTCAATGCGGTCAAGAGCCCTTGCCAAACCTGCGAAGCATAATTCCAAATATTAGCACACAAAAGAAAACTGAAATCAATTCCCGAGCTGACATTATCAACAACGTTATTTAGAAAATGGGGTAACCTCACCTGGGTAATTTCCCAAGAACTCCCTAACTTGAGCACAGAACCCTTAAGCAGCTCACAGAACGATCCAACCGCAACAGGAGACAGAGGTTCCTTGCAAGCCGGAACAGGTCTTGCTTAAACAAATACAAACTTCATTCTTGGTGAAACTTCAACAAGAGTCAAACCCTGGTAGGAGAACCTAGTACACCAAAACGCTTGAATTACACCTCAGGAAAGAAGGAGATTCCATCAAACTTAGGATAGGAGGGGAACCTTACAAGCTTACCCAAATAAAACCTCAGAAGTGCAAGCCCTGTAAGGATGAGGTAGAAATCTTCAGGAGGCTTTTCCCTCAACGCGGTCAAGAGCGCTTGCCAAACCTACAGAGCATAATTCCAAATGTTAGCAAACAAAAGAAAATTGAAATCAATTCCTGAGCTGACATTAACAGCGACGTTATTTAGAAAATGGGGTAACCTCACCTGGGTAATTTCCCAAGAACTCCCTAACTTGAGCGCAGAACCTTCAAGCAGCTCATGGAACGAGCCAACCGCAACACGAGACAGAGGTTCCTTGCAAGTTGGAATAGGTCTTGTTTAAACAAATACAAACTTTTTTCCTGGTGAAACTTCAACAAGAGTCAAACCCTGGTAGAAGAACCCAGTAAGCCAAAACGTTGAAATTACACCTCAGGCAAGAAGGAGATGCCATCGAACTTAGGGCAGGAGGGAAGCCTTACAAGCTTACCTAGATAAAACCCCAGAAGCGCAGGCCCCGAAAGGATGAGGTAGAAATCTTCGGGAGGCTTTTCCCTCAACGTGGTGAAGAGCCCTTGCCAAACCTGCGGAGCATAATTCCAAATATTAGCACACAAAAGAAAACTGAAATCAGTTCCTGAGCTAACATTAACAACAACATTATTTAGAAAATAGGGTAACCTCACCTGCATAATTTCCCAAGAACTCACCTAGGTAATTTCCCAAGAACTCCCTAACTTGAGCGCAGAACCCTCAAGCAGCTCACGAAATGATCCAACCTCAACAAGAGACATGCTCACAGCATAAGCACCTCCGCGATGGATTGGAAGCAGAGCCAGCACAAGGAGGAATGGGCAGAATGAGCTGCGTAGCTAGACCCTGTAGAGGGTAAAACACTTAGAATATCCCAGAGCCGTCAGATCAGTGACCAAAAACCTCCACCGTAGATGAGACAGATGATCCCGAGGTTCACTGACAACACCACTGCATGCATTAACACTGCTGGTCCGGAGAAGTGTATGACAGCGGTAACCCGGTCACGCCAAGCTCAAGATAAGACCTGAAATCCGAGCTGGAGGGGTGGGGCAATAAATCAAAGAGGATAAGAACCTGTCCTCCACTATACGGAAGATCAAACCATTTACAGATTATTAATGAATGAAACTCGGGTCTCGTGTATTATGTGATTCACAACCGGTGTTGAAGTTAAGAGCTAAGGTTTTGTTGCATAATTACAATGGTTAGTTGTAACATAGTAAATAAACCAAAATGTATGTGTATTGTTGTGAATAATTAGAGGGTGAACTTTTATATTTAATTACCATAAGAAATTTACCTCAGGTGTATTGTATTATTCCTTGTATATAGGGGTGTGACATAGGCATAAAGAAAGGGCAAAGATGAAATAGAAGCAGGCGTAATCATTATTAGTCCTTGCATTTTAGAACTGGATTATTTTATTGCAAGTTGACTGTTTCCATTACAAGTTTGATGAACTCTTGTCAAAAGTTTCAACTGTCATTAATTGGGACATACAAAAACTTGGGACATACAAACACTAGCAGACTCAAGCCAATGAGTTCAAAGACAAATAGGGTTTTTTTAGTTACATTGCGTTCATTTTTAATCGAAATGCTTGTTTTCATAAACTTTTGGGATGCATGCATTACTTTCTATAATTTTTAAGGTGCAGGAAGGGGAAATTAATTGTTTCTCTATATTTTCATTAAAATAATTAGTGATAGTTTTTAATAATGTATTAATGGTGATATAAAGTAAACTCCATACTAGAATAAAATCCTAGAAACAATCCTACAGAACTAGAGAAGACCCCTTTGTGTAAGTCTAATCAAATTACTCAAAATATCAATTTTTTTTGGAAGCATGCAATTAGAACGAATGAATTCCATTTCAAACTCTGAGAGAAGGAGAAGTTCATAATAACAAAGTACATAAAACAAAAAATGATAATATCCACAGTTAAATATTGGTTCAGACAACTGATGGAATGGAATTCATGGACTTTACAAACGAACATATGCAATGGAATTCATGGAATTTACAAACGAACATATGCTGCAAAATAAAATGAGATGAGACAAATAGGGTTTTTTAGGTTACATTGCATTCATTTTTAATCGAAATGCTTGTTTTCATAAATTTTTGGGATGCATGCATTACTTTCTATAATTTTTTAGGTGCAGGAAGGGGAAATTAATTGTTTCTCTATATTTTCATTAAAATAATTAGTGATAGTTTTTAATAATGTATTAACAGTGATATAAAGTAAACTCCATACTGGAATAACATCCTAGAGAAGATCCTACAGAACTAGAGAAGACCCCTTTGTGTAAGTCTAATCAAATTACTCAAATTATCAATTTTTTTTGGAAGCATGCAGTTAACGAATGAATTCCATTTCAAACTCTGAGAGAAGGAGAAGTTCATAATAACAATGTACATAAAACAAAAAATGATAATATGCACAGTTAGATATTGATTCAGACAACCGATGGAATGCAATTCATGGAATTTACAAACGAACATATGCAATGGAATTCATGGAATTTACAAACAAACATATGCTGCAAAATAAAATGAGATGAGATAATAATATTTACATTGCTATGCATTTAAACTTAAATTTCCACCCCCGACCTACCAAGTACTGTCAACTGTCCATGTTTTAGCTTTTTCATCTCATGGCTTAAATTGGATTAAGCTTTAAAATGTTACTTTAATTAATATTTTTCAATATAAATTTCTCATTTATTTAAAAAATTAAATATTTGCATTCTTCAATTTATGTTTTACGATGTTTCCTTTGCAACATCTGGTGCAAATGCTAGTTATATATTTATTGATATAAAATATTACAATTTTTTTTATATTATTTTGTTATTAATCTTTACAGTAAAGTGAAATAAAATAAAGTAAAATAAATAATGAATATTCTAAATTTAACTGTTGGGAATATTTTTAATCTAATATACAATCTCATAGACCATATCAAAAGTTTCCTCATTATTTTTCAATCCAATAAACCAGATTTGGTTCAATATATAAAGCCTCGAGACAAATATATGGCACCAAGTTTTATAATGAGGGTCGGCCGAAACTGATAATGGAAGAAGAGCTATTTGGAAGTATGGTTATATTTAGCAGGAGAATTTAAGTTTTTAGTTTAGGGAATTGTTTTTTGAGATTTTTTGGACTTTGTGGTGAAATTTTGATTTGTGTTATTTAGATTCAGCAACTGAAAAATTTTTAGGGAACTTCTATTGTGCAAGGGTTGGATTTTTTTTGTTGTTGTAATTTAGGAAATTGCTTTTAGTGAGATTTTTTGGAGTTTGTGGTGAAATTTTGATTTGTGTTATTTCAACTAGTTTTTTGACCGTGTCTATAGATTCAGCACCTGAAAAACCCTTAGGGCACTTTTATTGTGCATGGGTTACCTATCAAACTTGCGATTTCAATGAATTCCTGCAAGATTTTAAAGAAATTTGACCAGAAGCAAAAAAGTCAAACTAAAAACAACTATGTAATTTACTAGGGTGAAATAAGAAACATTGGTACAGATTTACGAATAAGGGCCCCTTTCAATCTACATCGACAAGTAAAATATTTTCATATTTATTTCTTATTTGAAGTGTTAAAATTTCTAAATGTATAAGAGGGGGAAGTAATTCCAATTAGAGTTTATTGCTAAGGCACACTGCAATATAATTATAAAAGATAGAGAGGCATGTGAACTGAAAATTTTGATAGGAAGCGCCTAAAAAGAAAGCATTACTTTAACTTTCAAACTAATAAATAAATGGCTTACGAGTTATTTTTGTATGATTGTTAAGGTTTTATGTGAGTTATCTTTAGTGTGACTTTTTGGATGCTTTTCGGTGGTATTTTCCGGTCTAATTTTGGAATTTACTAAAATCAGAAGCTTGATGGGTAACCCCTGCACAATGGAAGTGCCCTAAGGATTTTTTGGGGTGTTGAATCCATATATACAGCCAAAAAACAAGTTTAAATAACACAATTCATAATTTCAACTCAAATATTTCCACCGGATTATGACAAGGAAAAGTCTAAAAAGTAGCACTAAAACAACTCGATTTTTTATTTATAATGGTATCTCAAATTTATGTGTATGTGTCGGATTATTTTATGAAATAAAGTCAAATGAAATATTTAATAAAATAGTTTTTATTATTTTTTAATTGGTAATTTTGTATTAATTTTAAAAATTTTATATAAGAATTAATGTAGTTGATATATATTTATTTATATTATTAATCACATTGATTTATTAATGTAATTGTGTTAGTATAATAATTAGTTGAAAAAAATTCATGAATTCTTTTAAACTTATTATTAAATTTCAACTTGGCAAAAATTCATCAAATAAAAAATTAAAATACAATGTATAAAAATTAATTTATAAATATAAAATTTCTAAATTCTATGTAAAATATTTAATTAAAACCTAAAGTAATACACTCTGTTATCCTTTGAACTTGATAAATTCCATTGGCTAACTAATTTTGTTGAAATTTTAGTGTAACATTTTAATTATCCCATGGCAGCCTGAATAAAACTATTTTATTCTGTATCATATATTTGAAGAAATTAGATTTTGACATTTTAATCAATCCGTGGCTACCTACATAAAACTATTGTATTCCATGATATCATAATATATGCAGACTGCGGTTTAAAAGATCAAGCGTAGCCGAAGAAAAAGACTTGTGTTGTCAATGAGTGGAATATATATATAGATGTATTAGATTGCGTGGAATTACTAAATATTGGATTTCCATAGGCTTAGTTTTTTATTTCTAAAACTGTTTTTTATTTTTAGTATAAATAAATATAAATTAGTATAATGACATTAAAAATATTAATGTTAGTGATATAAATCAAAAATTTAATTTATACTTACCACTAATAAATACACCATTTATATGTATCAAAAAAATACTATTGTGATAAAAATACTATTATTATCATTATAATTACTATTATTATTCAATATAAAATGTTATTTATTATTATTTAATTTGAAATTATCTAATATAAATATGAATGGACTGTTAGATTAATAAATTCTAGGGATTGATATTATAAACCCAAGAGAATAATAAACCTACGAGATTAATATGAAAATCCAATAGATAATAAACCCAAAGGAATAATATTAACCCAAGAGATTATTACTAAAAAAAACTCTAGGGTGTATATTTCCTTGGGTTTATAGTATTAATCCCTTGCGTTATAATATCAATCCCTTGTGTATATTAATCTAAGTGTTCATATTCCTAAGGTATAATATTATTCATAGGTTTATAATATTAATCCTTTAGGTTAAATATAAAACAAGGTCAACCAAGGGTTTATATACCTTAAGTTTATAATATTATTCCCTTGGGTTTAATATCCTTTTGGTCCACTTGGGATAGCTCAATTGGCAATGGTCGTGGAAATGAAATCTCACTGAACCAGAAGTCTTGGGTTCAAATCTTGTGTTATTCCCCCCAATCTGGGTGAGAAGTTGGACATGAAGAAGATGTATTCCTACCAAGATTACAAAAAAAATTAATATTAGTCCTTTGGTTTATAATACCTTGGGGTTTTAGTATTAACCCTTGGGTTTAGAATATCAATCCCTTCAGTTTACTAATGTAAGGGTTCATATTTTTACGATTTAATACTAAAACAACAAGAGATTATGAACCAAGGACAATAATATTAACCCAAGGGATGATAAACCTAAGGGATTAATACCAAAAACATAAGGAAATATTAACCCAATATAATAATATTAAACCCTACGGATTAATATTATAAACCCAAGGTATATAAACCCTAAGAAAAATATTATAAACCCTAAAATAAACATGTTTGACCATGGTTGACAATGGTTGATTTTCATTTTGAGACAATCCTTGTCACAATGCAATGTTGGACCATGGTTGACCATGATCAACCATCATTATTCAAGGGTTTATACTGTTTATCTTATGGTTTATATACCTTGGGTTTATAATATTAAAATTTTCCTCTAGCTTTATAATCCCTTGGGTTTATAATATTAATTCCTTAGGGTTTATAATCCCTTAGGTTTAATACTAAAAATCCAAGGAATTATAAACCCGAGGGAATAATATTAAACCCTAGGGATTAATATTGATTACAAACTCTATAAATAATATTATACCCTCGGAATATTATACCATTGACTTTTTAATATAAAACCCAAGGGATTATAAACTCAAGGGAATAAAATTAAATGCACATAATTAATATTATAAGCCCAAGGTATTTAAGTTCTAAGATATTAAATACTCTTGAATAAACATGGTTGTTCATGGTCAACTATCATCCAATGTCGCATCGTGACAACAATTGTATCAAAATGAAAATTAACCATTTTCAGCCATGGCCAACTATGTTTATAAATCCAATGTATAGAAACCCTTGGTTGCCCATGATTTATATTGAAACTAAGGGATTAATATTATAAACCTATGAATAATATTATAACCTAGGAATATGAACCCTTAGATTAATATACCGAAGGGATTGATATTATAAACCCAAGGTATATAAACCCTACTATAAATATTATAAACACTAAAATAAACATGGTTGATCATCGTTAATTTCTATATTGACTATGATTGATTTTCATATCGAGACAATCTTTGTTACAACACGACATTGGACCATGGTTGATTTCCATATTGAGACAATCTTTGTCACAATGTGGCATTCGACCACGGTTCATGGTTGGCTATGGTTGACCATACTTTGCCTTCATTAATAGTAGAAACCAAAGGGAATAATAAACCCAAGGGATTGATATTATAAACCCAAGGTATAAACCCTAAGATAAATATTAGAAGCACTAAAATAAATATGTTTGAACATGGTTGATTTTCATATTGAGACAATCCTTATCACAATGTGACATTAAACCATGTTTTATTTGCATATCAAGACAACTCTATCATATTTAGTTAAATTCTCAATTTTTCATTATAACATCAAAAATATATCATAATCTATAAACCTGATATATTAAAAATTTATAATTTATCAAAAATATAACAACAAACCTCTTTATATATATATATTCCAAAATGAGAACTACTCAAAGTCACGAGAGCACAATCCGAATAAGGATATCTTATGATATTGCTGTTGTACAATCTAAACTTTTGAGTGTTTTTTTTGTGATAAAGAGGATCTCACTATTAGTATAATTACACTCATTGAGAACAGAGTATGAACTCTTTACTTTTTACGTTGCAGTCACTGAGTATGTACACTTTATCTTTTACGCTGTAGTATATAAGTAATTTTAGCCAAGTAATCATATATATATATATATATATAGTTTGGAGAGGCTTATTTTATAATTGAGTAGAGTATGTGTTAGGTGAGATTTTGTTTATTTTAAAATAGAGTTGAAGTGACCAGTGTTTTTTTTAAATACAAAATTTAATATTTTATTTGATTAATTTTAATTAAAAATATTATAAAATATTAATTAAAAAATCTATTTTTCCTTTTTTAATATATAACTTAAATAAACGGTTTAAATATAATAAACTTTCTATGTGAGTTTGTTAATGTAGAACCTAATAAATATTTGAATGTTGAAAATAATTTAGTAAGTAAAAGTAAAATAAGTAAAATAATTTAGTTACTTTCTAATAAAAGGAAAAAGTATATATTTGAGATTTAGGTCTTATTGCTAAAACACTTTGTCATTGAGAAGTCATGGGTTAAATATTTCTGGACACCTTAAGATTAAGACATGGTATGATGGATCGATATTACTCTTAATAGTGAAAAAGTTTTATCCAACAATTTATCTTTTGAACTTAAATCATAGTTACTAAATTTGAATTCTATATAAGGTTAACTTTTTTTATTTATAATTATTATAATTTAATACTCTTAAATTTTATATATATAAAATTTTAGATCATTTTATTATATTTTATATTTGAAATTAAAAATATTATTATTATTATTATTATTATTATTATTATTATTATTATTATTATTTTTATTTTTATTTTTAGAATAGAATTTAAATTAATATTTTTTTTAATTTCTTTTAATACTCTTAAATTTTCTACCTATATCTTTTAATTTTAGATATTTTTATTGTATTTTAGGCTTATAATAAAATAAAATTTATTATTAATAATATTTAAGAGTATGTATTAGAAGTACTTTAATTTTTGGACTTGGATTTAAATTCCTATATAATATTAACACTCTTTTACTCCTAATTATTAATTTATTGTATTTGAAATTTTTTTTTTATATAAATAAACTATTTTGGTTTTTTGGAACACTTTTAATTTTTATTTTTTTTAAGTACCTTTTAAATTTCTATATATCAGATATTCTTATTATTATTATTTATTATTATTATTTAGGTTTTAAAGTTTTTATTATTATTATTTATTATTATTATTTAGGTTTTAAAGTTTTTAGATAAATTTAAAATTTATTATTATTATTATTACATAATATATATTATAAGAATTTTAGTTTTTGGGTTTGGAGTATCTCTTAAGACTATTTTTACTTAGTTAAGAGCTTGTTTTTCTCAGACTTAAGGAAATAGGTTAATATCTCAAGACTTAGAGGCCAGTAGGAGTGAAAGGTTTCCCACTTAAGTACCACCAGTGGGTAAGTCCACGTTGGTGTGGTTTTCTTTGAATAACAATGATGAGTGTTTTCTTTCAATAATAGTGATGAGTGAACCTACATTTGCAGATAGTAACTAGTGGTGGTTATCCCCACTAGTGGCTTGATCCCTAAGTTATGATAGGTTTTTCTATTGTGTTAAAAAAGATTAATTTTGTAATATATTTTTGAGGAATAAGTTCATAATGGTTCCAAAAGTTTGTTAGAGTTTCTTTCAAGCTTGTTGATATAAATGTGGATGTTCAACACTATGTATATGTATATGTATATGTATATGTATATGTATATGTATATGTATATGTATATGTATATGTATATATATATCTATATATCTATATATATATATATATATATATGCTTTCTCAACAAAACTAACACAACAAAAATAGGTAACACCATCCAACAATGTAATCTAAATTAATCTAGATTCATGAAAATATTTTAAGCTTGAAGCAATGGTGATGTATGTGGGAGGGACATTATCTTCTTGGCTGACAACATTAACTTCCCCCTTTCCATTGGTATTCATGCTTATCATACCCTTGTCTTTCCTTTTACCTAGTAGTAAGAGTTTCAGGTCCTGTTTTTAATTCTCATTGTCTTCAATGGTAGTTTCCAAACCCCATATTGTTTTGACCAATTCCCCATACTTTCTCCATCTTGTTTAATTTATGTATAATACACTATTGTTGCATTCCCTTTTCCTCTGATTGTGGAAATAAAAGCTAGCTTCATTTAGCCAACTTAATTTTATCATTTTCATATATTTGGTCTTCTATATTCTTGATATCCTTGTGTATAGTATCTAGCTAATGAAATCAAGTGTCATGCCTTTTCTATTTAACATGAAAATTTATTTTCTCAACTCCTTGACTAGGCCTAAAAAATGTTGGTGATAATATTTTTCTACCACCATTTCTATTGTTTGTGCTCTAGTGGCATTCTTCTCCTTCACATTTCAAGTTGTCACCTATAGGAGTTAGGCCAACCTTGTCTAACCTTTCCCTCTTCTTCTTCAATCCATTCATTCTAACTGTCTTCCATCTCTATTGTCTCGTCCCTTAGCCTCTAACAACTTACACATTGGATCACATGTTTTCCATATACTAATAACCAAAGCCATGATTTATACAAATTATTCATGTCTCATTTAGCATAGATATTTCCTCATCAAGTTTGACATGACTATTAATAAGGTGCCTCCAAAGTGGCATTAACATTTCAATATAGAACCCATCAAAATCCATAAATCATTATGAAAATGGGTAAATTCTCAAATGATGGCATGATTTGTTAGTAGGATGGGGGAACTAAACCATTATTTCCTTGCATTTCCCTCTTAACCCTTTCCATGTTATTAATACTATGGTGAACAATTGTTGTCATTTGCCTCAATAAGTACATGTTAACCAATCCCCAAGCCTTATTTTCATCCCACACAAGAACATTATTCAATTCCCCTCTCTTAGTACATTAAGAGAATAAGGATACCGAAGAAGATTTTTTTATAATCCCTAATTTGATTAATGTAAATTTCTTTTCATTTTTTTCACAAAAGTTACATGTTTCCTTTTACATTTGTTTCCATTCAACACCTATCTATATATATATATATATATATATATATATATATATATAGATATAGATATATATATGTTTCCCAAGAATGTGCACATACACAAATGTGCTCATTTTCTTATAAATGTGCATTTGCTCCTTCATCACCACATGGACTACCAACTTAGTACCGCCTGTTTTTTCAAGAATGCTTGCACATTATTCATAAAATGTGCTTGTTTTTATAATACATGCATACTCTTAGAATGTGAGTTTGGAAAAAGGGTTGTGATTTGTTCATTGGTACCAATAGACCAAATAGCACATTTTACAATGCCTTGAACAATTGAAGAATTATTTTACAAGATATTGAGAAGGAATTATATAACTTTCATGAGATTAATGAAAACGTGAACAGTAATGGGTTGCGGGGGGGGGGGTTAATCAACATTGTGCACTTACAACAATTTTTTCCTTTTATTTCGAACCGTGATTGATTATATATATATATATATATATATATAGATATATATATATATATATAGATATAGATATATATCTATATATATATATATATATATATATATATATATAGATATATATATATATATATATATATATATATATATATATATATATCAATAGATCTCTGCATAATATACAAGCTAATTATGCATCCATAACCATGTAAAGCACCAACAACATAAAAATATCAAGATAAATAAGAAAACATCATCAACAAATCATCACATAAGGGAAGACTGGATATTAGATAGAAAACCCAATTGGGAAAAAACACCACTATTGTTGTCGTTCTCTTCTATTTTTATTATCATCAATATATTCTTCTTTGCACATCATATGCTACCACCAATTATAGATCCACCACTTTCTAAGCATGCAACCACCACTCTCTCGGAAGCCACCACTCCCACCAACTTTGTGGGCAAGGTCACTACATTCACTAGTTTTCCAGCCATCACTGGATGAGATCCTCTACTCCCTAAGGAATTTGTTTTGCCTCGACTGAAATTAAGCCGCAGCTCCCATGAAAAGCAACCACTTGTCTACAAGCCTCTACTTGCAACACCAAAGGCCCCAACGTTCAAAGCCTCATGAACCTTATTTCATTTATTTTCAAACTATGGTCCATGATCTCTACATACAATAAATGTGAGCCTCATTTCATCTTATTTTTAGACCAGAATCACCATAAACTCTATGGTAAATACTAAATACAAACCCTCTCAACTGAACACATAATATCTTATCTTAATACATGCACTCTGCTCATACAAGCTTTCTCATCCAACATCCTCATCAATCCTCATTAAACTTACAATATGAAACAACAATAATTCTCATTCATTCCTACAACAACCTCTTAATAATGATTCAATACTCTACGACACACTTGCAACAATCAACATCATACATCTGAGTCAACATACACAAGACCCTCAACAATACAACAACATTATTATTACATCAATCCAATACACCCTCAAAGCACATTACAAACACTTTTACGAATATTTGGTCTACAACAACCATACAATACATTATGAAGGCTATAACAATACATTCAAAAAACACTACACACTTAGCTACAATATAATACTACAATAACACTACTAACACCACTCTAAATACAACAATTAGACATATAATACACAACAACAACAAAAATCTTTGTAGTAAGCGCAATTTACAAGTATATTTGATCTTCACCATTCACACAACCTCATTGTCTAAACTCTCCTCTATCTAGGGCTACAAGCACCATGCACTCTTCCTTACTAAAATCACATTCTTTCAATGCCATCGACCTCCTGCATTTCATCAACATTATGGTTCTCTCAATCCATTGACTCTATGTTATGTTACATACTATGTTTATGCATTTGATTGTACCTCCTCAAAGGCATAATGAGTACCTAACCTCTGCAAGACACAAGTCATATTACACTGTTAATGATCCAACCCTATGCTATAGCTACTGTTGCATCCTTCTCCATTAAAACTCACTAAATTTTCTACTTCACACACTTAACACACACTGACTTCTACGCTTAGTCTAACGATGACATTGATCCACACTCTATTTTTTTACAAGAGCGCCCTACCTTTGATTGATTAACCAAGTCAATCATCAAGTATAAAAAAATTAAACAATAATCAAGTTATTAAATGCGTTCATATTAGATCAGACTAGCTCGATGAAAATCCAATAATTACTCCATAACTACATCCAAGCCATTAGCTCAATGACTAAGAAATTAATGTTTTCACACCAATTCAAGGTCAAGCAGGTCCACAACCATCAAATACTTTGTGTAGTCATAGTGTCCAAGCATTACCATGAGAAAATCAATGGATAAATCCTGAGGTATGTTTTTGATGCATGCACATAGGCAAAAATGTTGATTTATGCACCTATAAGACTGCAAAAGGGGTTCCCCATTGATAATCTAGGTTATGGAGATGGGTTTTCCAAAGAAAATCTGAAACCTATCCCCTAAGGACATAAATTATCTATTCTTATTCTAACGCTGGTAACTTAATTTAGGGAAAATTCAAATTCCAGTGCCCAAAACTTATTCCACTTACTTCAAGACTTCTTCAGGGAAGTTTGCAACAACTATAAACCTCCATAGCATTAGCATAAGCTCCAAAATTCCATTGACAAGAATGAAAACCTCAAGTGGCTGACTATCTCACATGGCTGACATCAATGCCAAGACCGTGCTCCCAACATTCTCCCATTTTTGCATTAATGTCAACCTATAACCACAAACACCAAACTGACTTCATTCATCTCCAATTGACTGGTCTCAATCTCACTCAAGTAGTTATGTCACTCTCCCCCGTTGCCAACAATGGAAAATGATGGCCTTTCTTCACTGAGACACCATGATGACACCACTACATACAACATGCCGATAGCAATAGGCAATGATAGTTCCAAATAACTTAGTGATGAAACCAGATCAACTACCAACAACTGCGGGTGATCTTTTTGGATTTAATGATCATGAATTTAGTCTTGTTGGTATTAACTATCATACCCATCTTGGAGCAGTAGACATGAAGAGTCTTAAGTTGCTTGCCTAGCTCATCATGGCTCGTTGCAAGAATGATGATATCATCAACATAAAGAAGAAGAGTAATGATAATACCAACAATCTCGGTGCCTTTGCAAGCCATAATTTCCAGACACTCCTCTAGTTTATCGATGTAAATACCAAAAAGGGTAGGGAAAAGGGGACAACCTTTCTTAACCTAGATATTACATTTAATATCTTTAGACCACCCTTCATTGGTCTTAAGCTTGGCAATGACAGTCTCCTAGAGGCGGATCACAACAATCATCAATTCAGGACGAAGCATGGTCTCTTTAAGCCTTGCCTAGAGCTTATCTTAGGGGACAATGTCGAAATAATTTCTAAAGTCCACAAAACAACATAAGAGATTGATTTTACTATTGTGTCATTCCTTTGCGATAATCCTAAGGGTGATAAGGTGGTCGATGGTCGAGTGATGTCTCTTAGAACCAACTTTCCCTTTAGCTCTTTTACCTTGGTTCTCAAGTCAAAGGCTAAGCTTTTTTCATGGTAAATTTTAGGGAAAAATTATAGCCCAAAGGCGAAATTTAAGGGTTTTTACATTTTAAGAGGGCGATTTTTTTATTAAAAACCATTTTCATATAGTTAGCCTCAATTTTACTTAAAAAATAATTAATTTTCTGATTTTAGCCAAAAATAAAAAATGGGCAGATAAACTAACTGAACCTTCATTTGGCCCAATTCGCTGGTTTTGGGAAATCGTACTCCCTTAAAATCATTGAATTTTGATATTTACCCCTGGTTTCGGATATTAAAATGATTTAATACCTTACATTGGGCGCAAATTTTTTTAATACCATGGGCCAATACCACATGCCCAAAAACCATCTCTCATTTCACCATAAAATTATTTATAAATATTTTATTTGAATTTAATTTTATAACATTTTTAATTAAATCTAAAATCAAAAATATTATAATTGCTTTTAAGATATATCTAAATCCCTTATCACATTCAAATATATGAGATATAAATTATAAATTAAGATCCATTTTACTATATAAGTTAGTCTAATACTTTTGTAACCATATCTAAACTTTATTAATAAGCACATAAAAATTTAATACTTATAATATAACAATTTTTTTACCCATGGATATTCACCCCACTTTACCATAGACATTATTAAGTTGTGAACATGCTTTTTTACAATACCATGGGCCAATACCATGACTTATCAATACAACATGCCCAAAAACCATCTCTCATTTTACAATCAAAATATTATATAGTTTTTTTTTTAATTTAATGTTATTACATTTTTGGTATGGAAAAGATATTTTAATGTCATGTTATGTTATCTAAACATTATGACTCAATCAAATTTAAAAAATTGATTAATTAATTAATTAAAAATTAAAATATTTTGAATCAATGAAATTACATAAAAATAGAAATTACATTAAAAAAAATAAAATCAATAATTATAATAGTTAATAATTAAACAAACCTAGATCCATTTTAACTTTGGATCTATCTAGATATTTGATAATTAATAACCCTATGTTAGAATGAAAAGTATATGTTATTATTTTATCTAAAAAAATTAGGTTATTATTATTTTTAATCGATTTTTGTTGAGTAAAGGTAAATTTGAAATAAAAATAAAAATAACTCTATGTAAAAACGAAAATTCTACATTATTATTTTTTTTATTATATCAAGAGATATTGTTTTGTCCATTACTGGTTTTTGAGCTCAAGGTTTATAAGAACCGATGGTATTCATGTGGAATATAGTCTATTTAAAGGGGGGAATTATACCTTCCTAAATCTATCTTGTCATTCTCCCTCTTTCTCTCTCCCTCCCTGAGTTTTGATTCACATTTCGCATTAGATAGTCTCTCCCTCCCTTAGTTTTGATTCACATTTCGCATTAGCCTTAACTGTCGATCTCTCAAGATTTGTCGATCTCTCAAGCTTAGAGAGGGATGGATCTTGGCTCGTGTGTATCTAAAGAGAGGTATGCTATGAATTCTTAAAGTAGATTTGCAAAATGTAATATTTTTTTACATAGGGATATCTTAAAGTAGCATACTTGGATTTGCAAAATGTAATACAATTTTTACATAGGGATATCATTTACTTTTGATTATGGTCTTGCCTATTAAGAGGCCATATTCTGGTTTTGATGAGTTTTGATTATGGTTTTGATCAGGTGCAAACTCTATGACCTTTTCCTATTAAGTGTCTATATTCTAGTTTTGATCAGCTGAAGCATCTATGACCATTGTCTATTAAGTGCCCATATTCTAGCTATCATTTGGAAGGTTTTTTTTATTGCATCCAAGGATGTTTTCTTCTTCTGTGAAGTTACTAGTGGTTTTTGAGCTCCAGGTTTATGAGAACCCATGGTATCTCCCATGATGTTAATGTGGAATGTAGTCCTTTTAAAGGGGGAATTAAACTAGCCTAGATCCATCTTCTCCCTCTTCCTCTTCCTATGCGTCGAAACCATCAGTTTTGATTCTCATTTCCCACTTGCTAGGTTTTGATTCTCATAAACTAGCCTAGATCCATCTTCTCCCTCTTCCTCTGGGTATCCCTCGAAACCCTCGGTTTTGATTCTCATTTCCCACTCACTAGGTTTTGATTCTCATTTCCCATTCACGTTAACTACGGATGGATCTAGGTTGGTGTGTATAAAAAGAGAGGTATATTGTGAATTCTTAAAGTAGTATACTTTGATTTGAAAAATGTAAGGTTTTTTTACATAGGCGTATAGTTTATTGGATTTGCAAAATGTAAGTTTTTTTCTATATAGGGATATGGTTTACTTTTGATTATGGTTTTGATCAAGTGAAGCATCTATGACCCTTGGCCATTAAGTGCCCATATTCTACATATCTCTTGGGAAGTTTGCATAGGTTGATCATGATTGTGAAACCCTATTCCAAAACAAAGACATCTATCCACTTAATTAATCTCTTTTTTTCATTTTAAATTAAACTAAAAATCAATAATATGAAAAGTATCAATTACGGGGCTGAAAAAACGCTAGAACCACTAGTAGTTGTTGGGAGATTTCAGGTTTTCTAATATCACGAGAAAAGTGTTTTTTTTGTTGCTTTATATTTTATAGTTTGTGTACAGTAAAATATGGTATATTAACGACTTAACCACTTTCTATGTTAAAGGCTAATTTTTTAAAATTCATTTAAATTATAATTAATTAACTTGATATAAAAATTATTGATGAGACAATATTATATAAAGGGAAAGTGATTTGATAATTATAATTACAAGTTTGTCCAAATTTGTGAGTGAATGATTATCTTCACTTTCAATTTCTGAATTGAGATATAGTTAAATTTGTAATGGTTTATTTATATAATCATCACTCAAACATGATATTTTTCCATAAGGAGATCACTCACAAAACATAATTAAAAAAATATATATTATTTAATTCCAAAACTAAAGAGGTCAATTTAAGTTACAAGGGTTTGTCTAATATATATATATATATATATATATATATATATATATATATATATATATATATATATATCTATATCTATATATATATATATATATATATATATATATATATATATATATATATATATATATATATAAATTAACAATCATGCAATATAATATTATGCTGACTCTGTTAAATTACAACATAAATTATTATTTTAATATGATAACTATAATTGTTATTTTATATGTGTCCTTAGAGGTATCCTAAAGTGTTGTTAGATTCTAGCTAGTTCATTTTTTATCATGTTAAGGAAACAATCATAGTACCTAAGGTGACCATGTATATTCATTTTAAAATTTAAATATTTTGTAATAATTTTTGTCAATATAGACAATTTTAAAACTGAAATTCACTAAGCAAACATAACAACGCTTATCTACTAATCTCTATCAAAACTACATCTCTCCCTAGATTTTTGTAGTTAATATACATTTAAAAAATAAATATTCAAAACTGAAAACCAAATCTCTCCTTAGTTTCAAATTTTGTATGAAATCTTTTTTAATTAGTACATATTTAAATACTAAATATTCAAAACTTATTTTTATTCACATTGTGCCAATTTTTCCAATGATGGTCTAAAATCCAAAACCCTAGTAGAAAAAAAGATTCCTTGCCACATGATATGCTTCTTTGCACTCAGATTGCTGGGAGGATGATACTAAGATGTAAAAAATGGCAATTCAAAAAATACTCTAAGAGAAAGAATAAATAAGTTAATTACATTATAATATTTTGAGTTGAATCGCAAGCCGCAACCCTCGAAATTTAACAAACCATTACTTAAATCATGATGAGGCTATTTACTTGCTCACAAATAGTAAAATCTCATCTTCCTTCTTAGCTCTTGTGAATATATGTAGGGCTCTACATTTTAAGGACGTCGTTTTGAAAGTTGAGCATTTTTGCAGGGCAGAAACCTCTTCTTTGACTGATGCAAGGCATTCTCACTTATTTTCAGCTAGGGCTTTGTGTTTTGGGGTTTCATCTTGATACATAAAATTCCAAGGGAGATGCGGGCTTATTATCATTGTTTTGCTTGGCCACAGGAGTTTTAAGGCTAATTTCTATTGCAAACCTTTATGCGCTATAACCTTTCGTGTTAATTTTCACCATGCATATTTTATTAATATGTTCTTTTAGTATGTAATGTTGGATTTTTTATGGTTTTTAGTACTAAAAAGTTTTTGGTTTGGGAATATTGTCGATACATTTGGGGCATACTTAATGATGGACATGGCTATACCTGTACAATTTGTTACAAAAAAAATGGGAGAATTCTATCTCCAATACTCATATTTGTTCATCTCCATCTAAAGATAGGTAGGATGAACAAAAAACATTTCACAAAATCCATGTTATAACATAGCTACTTGGCAACTATTTTACAAACTAATTATATAACGAGATACATAGATAGATCATTACTAATTTTTCAATAGGCCTCAAAGGAAGTACCCAAACTCAACGAGAAAGGATTGTGATCACAATGCTTTGTTCCATTTAAATTCTTGTTCTCACGTTTCTTTCCCAAATTTCCTCCCTCTCATCATTGGCATAGAGCTTAATGTTTGTTTAGCTACACTTGCATAAGTGAAAGTTCTAATGCCTACCTTTGTTACCCCTAGGCTGAGGGAACATCTTCGCTCACTATCGCTAATCATTGTTCCTCCCATGGATTATTAATTTGTTGTTTCACCATTTTTCCCTTGTATTTCTTCTCAATTTTTCCATTTTCACCTCTTCTATTTCTTGCACTTATCTTCTTCATGTCAATTTTCTAAGGAATTATTGTGGCTCATTTCCCACTCCTCACTCATATATTTATATTCCAATACATGAGAAATATATTTATACTCCATATGAGTAATATACATATTTCAGTCCTCGAGGGATTGCTTAGAAAACAAGGCTCATAGTCATTACAAGAAATACTCATTATGAGTCCAAAACATTGTCACATGTAGGATTTCTCCCTACCACCTGCGCTAAACCTAATTGACTTTCCATGAGAAATATCTTTATATTCCATATAAGGAATATACTTGTTTTGGTTCTTGATGGATTGATTAGCAAGGCTTCAAGCCATTACAAGAAATACTCATTATGAACTTTGTTAGCCTTGTACAAAGCCTTTATTATTCAGTGAAATATTCACCAAGATCTTACAAGTTTTTATAATCCAATGAAATATTCGCCATGATTTTACAAGATAATATAATTTGGTGAGAGATTCACCAAAAAAATTATATATACATATTTTATTATTGATAAAATTGCCTTCCATTTTCCCTATGTATCATGGGGATTTCCCATTTATTATATATATAAATTTAGGGGGGTTCTTAAAATTTTCCATGGCTTTTTTTCTAGAATGAGCCCATAAAGCTTGTCTAGGATGTGGCTAATCATAATGGTCCTATAGTTAGAGGGACTGCTTTTGTCCCCATTTTTGAAGATGGGCACAATAAGGCTTTGCACCCAAAGCTTAGGGAAGCCATGCTTTACAACCAAATTGAGAAGCTTATGGAGATGAGGAATGAGGATAGATTTTTCCCATTTTAAAGATCTTAACTTGGTGACCTTCAATATCTTTGGCTTTCCCATTAGTGAGCTTATTAATCCCAAACTCAATGTCTTCCAGAGAAAAATGTATCATCCTTAATAGGAGTGTTTAGGATGGTTCGCATGTTGTCCGAAGAGTCATACAACTTCTTAAGATAGTTATCCCAGTTTTCTAGGGGGATAGAATATTATCTTTAGGTTTATGAACAAACACATTCCACCAAAACTTTCTAGGTGTAACTTTATAAAGGTGAAAAATATGCTCTTGTCTCTTATTAATATATGACATTTTCTTCATCTTAATGATATCTTTGTATATACTTATATTTTGGAGCTTGATGTTCCTATTAGAGGCATGTCTGATTGTTTTCCTCGCAATTTTACAATCATTGTCATACCAAGGATGGGAAGTTCTATTATTTTTCTTATACGAAGTCTTATTAGAGAATTTGCTAATGGTGGTGGAAAGGGTAGTAGTAAAATGGTAATATATTTGATCAATGTTGTTATTATAAGTCAAGAAACCCAAATTCCTTTCCAAATCCCTTAAGAAAAGGTCGACATTACTTCTATCTAAGTGAATGTGGACTTTTCTTTCACTATTCTCTTGCATCTCGGTGGTATACATAACAATATTTAGGTATAAAGATAAAGGTCTATGGCTAGAGTCAGGTTCGTACCTGTTAAGAAGCTCAAAGTCAGTAATATGGTTGAGGACATGGATATTAGAGATCACATAATCCATGACGCTACTACCCAGCCCATGGAAACAAGTCATATGACTGGAGGGAGTCCATTTATTAATACCATTACAAATGATTAGGTCCTGGGAGCTACAATGTTTGAGGAGCTCTGTGCCGAATAAGTTCTCGATTATATCTTCAAATTTTATTTGGAACCTATTAGCTAAAATACCATCCTCATCAAGCCACAAGGGGTCAGGGTTAGAGTTGTTACTTAACATAATAGCTTGATTAGTAGCAGTCAAAGCATTAAAGTCCCCAAGCAAAAGGATATTTCCATGATTCCTTAGGTTGTAAATGTCTTTTTCTAAGGTATTGAAAATACAATTCTTATCCTGGTTGTTTTTCTTATAGGATGTAGAGTTGATAGGGATGAAATAGTAGATCCTATTGGTTCCATAATTAGAGATCTCAAGCCAAATGTATTGATTGAAGTGGTCTGTTTTATGAAGTCAAATGTGAGAGGAAACATTGTTCGTAACATAACATGTTATACCACCAAAACCTCTCATGTAGGATTTCTTATTCCAGGAAGACCAAAGAGTGAACTCGCCAAGCTGAGGCACCCTAGAGTCGTCATGCTCCCAAGTTTCAATTAAAAGTATAAGATCAATATCACCTGGGATCCAGCTTAACATAGAGCCCTTACAGCATGGAAAACCACAGCAGTTCGAGAAGAGGATTCAGAGTGATTCCATTCCCTATTTATCATTCATGTTTGGGACGTTGTCTCTAATAATAACTTTTTTAGTCCTAATGATTGCCCATTTCCCCTCTTTTCTTGCCTCCTTAACCTTTTGTACTTCTTTCCTGAGTTCAACTTGGTTTTCTAGAATGAGGTCTCCATTTATAAAGATTCACGTTCCTTTTAGGCTAGGGATTTCCTAAGTATATCTAATTTATGGTAATTACAACTGACCTTGACACAGATTAGCTTATGTTTATGCTCAATTATTTTTCCTACCCTTATTGCTTCGGTGAGCTAAGTTGTTTGAATTTGACATTTTGTCTTTAACTGTTCTTTAACTAATTCTAATGTGCCTTTACTGTTTCGTTCTTCTATACCAACGACTATAATTAGTTTATTAATTTCTTATTTTATGGGTATAATATCTAATTTATTCTTTGTGATATTTATTGCTGAGTTATTATGTAGTTGTTCTTTTAGATTTTTAATATCATTTTTCACGGTGTTATTTCCTTTAACCATTATTGTTTTCTATGCTCGATTTCTTGAACAATAATGACGTAAAATATATGAATCCGTATAGTTATTATTTAATATATGTTGAAATAATATGAGATTTACTAAAAGGCTAATACATTTTCTTATATTTTATAAAAAAATATTTAATTTTAATTACCATTTTTTTTCTAGACCAGTGGTAAGAACAAAATGAAAACTGCCAACATAAGAACCAATTCTCATTAGATTCAAAGTGAAAGCAGGATTGATCTATTCCCAAAACACCTTGGAATGAAGGAGTATTGCCTTTGTCATACTAAGGGTTGAAAATTAAAAACAACTTTTTTGGATTGTTGGGCTCTTATTCACAGCCTTTTCATTTCCGAAACATTTGCTACATTACCAACCTTCTTACTTGTTAAGTCAAAAAAACTATAGAAATGTGGAAACATTTCTCTCCTTTCTTTTCCATCATAAAAATAAAATGTTAAAGAATTTCAATTAATCTCTTTGTTAAAATGAGATAAACCATATTAATCTTAGTAGACATTAATCAACATCATGATTTAACATTTTATTTTATTTATTCAAATAATATAGTTAAATTTACTTAACATTAAATTACATAAAAATTATTTAAACTCAATTATTATATCATATATATTATTAATCATAATTATTAATGTTTATTTAAAATTTTTATTAAAAATAAATCAACTCATTAAACCTAAACCATTTTTATCAATTTCACAAGTATACATCTGAAACTAAACTCTTTACCTATTATATTTAAGTCATGAAGCTTTATTGAGGTAAAATATTCAAAATGTCTAAATCTACCATTTATATTATAAACACCTTTTTCTTTGGGTGTCATCCATATACCATTTACATTATACACTCTTTTTTGTCAAATAAATAATTTCTCCATGTTTTTGAAGAAAAAATAATCCAAACACTTTCACAATGCTCAAGGTTTTCTCTCCTTACAAGTGTCGTTCCTTATTTTAAATCATCGTTATTTGCCATTTGAATATCAACAATGAGACCTTATGTGTATATGTCCTTGGAATTTAAGACCATATGTGTATATGTCCGTGGAATTTTCAAGTGGGGGCTTATTGCAGGCAGGTTACCAGGCCGTACAGCATTGGCCGTCAAGAATTATTGGAACACGAAACTGAACAGGAAAATATTACATCACCATCGTCATGTTGTCAAACCTCACTATACTCATGCAGCCAGATTTTCCCTTTTCCATCCTAATGGAAAGACGAAAGGATTAATATCCAGTGAAGGGCAACCTCATAATTCGCATGAAGGTCCTCACATTCGACATGGGATTGCAGAAGCCGAAACCAAATCGACAGTTAATCCTGAAATGAATTCTCTACTCCCACCAGTTGACATGGCGACCTTGGAGCAGAAGTGCATGATACTGCCAGACCCCTGTAGTCTTTCTGCAGATATTAATAACGTCATCCTGCCGGAAGAAGATACTTTGAGCAAACAATACAACTTTCTAGTGAAGATGAATTGCTTTGCATGGTAACCGGCATGCCACATATAAAGGAAGATGAGACAGATCATAGCTTCTGGGACATTAATGCAGAAGAATCCTGTTCCTTCTGGCAGCCTTTTCTATTTTAATAAGAAAAATGTAATGTAATGAAACATATATTTTAACAAGGGAAAAAATTAAAAATATAAGGTAATGAAATATATATATATAATTATATATGACAGTTTATAATATATCAAAAAATATTGTATGTATTAGGAAAAAAAAAAAAATTTGTTAATTTTTTATTATAATTAAATTTGGTTGGTTGTGTTTTTTTAAGTATCTATAGTGTTTTTTATAGTTGATTATATTTAAGCATGGTTAAATATGGTTGACCGTGATTGATTATAATTGAAACTTTTTAAACATTGCTAATCACGGTTAATTATGATTAAACAATGTTGATTATGTTTGCTAATGGTTGACCATTTTTTACCATGGTTTAATATGGTTGGACGTTGTTGACCATGGTTGATCACGGCTAACAATGGTACTGGAGTATGGTTAACATGTTTGATGATGGTTTACTATGCCTAATCATGTTTAACTATGGTTGACAATGGTAGACTATGTTTAACCATCATTGACTATGGTTGAAGATGTTTGAGCATGGTTGATTATAGCTCATCATGTTTCAATATGATTAAGAATGGCTTGGCCATCATTGATTATGTTCGACCATCATTAACTATGGTTCACCAAGTTTGACTAGGTTGAATATGTTCAATAAGGTTTTCAAGTATGGTTGACTATAATTGAAGAATGGTGATTATGGTTGACCATGTTTGATGATGGTTGAATATGTTTCATTATGATTGGCAATGGTTCATTATTGTTCATTACGGTGATGATCGTTCAATATGGTTCATTATGGTTGACTGTGGTTCATATGAGTAGAAATATATTCCTTAATAGTTATGTCGCAATATGAAGTTAATAAAAAGTGACATTGCATTGCAATGTTGATTACTAGTTTTGTCCAATTGTGACATTTCTTAAGAATTATGCTTAATTATAGTCTTCCTTAATGGTTATGACACATCGTGACATTCTTTTTGCCTAAATTTATGTGATACTGTGGCATTCTTCTTACCTAAATTTATGACAAATTGTTAGGTTTCTTTACTATTATTGATGAAAATTTACTATGTTTAACTATTCAGGAGGATAAGGAAAACAAACATATATTAATGGATATGAAATAATTTTATGTTGTAAATAAATATTTCACTAGTATGTAGTTCCATGTAAACATTTTGAAGGCTTGATTGGAGAATAATATGGTTGTAAAGAATACATTTTATTGGATTGAATAATGTTTTGTTGATGATGTTAGAACCTATCAAAATACAAGGGGTCTCTGCAATATGAAGTCTCAATTAGACCTACCACTGTTTTCTATAGTACCCCTTCTGGAAGCATGGCCCAGCTTCCATTGTTCTTAAATATGTTCTTTGGTTGCAATAATTAGCACAAGAGAGCAATGTACATGTACTTTTGAATGAATAAGTGAGTATGCATTATTGAATGCTCAATTGTAAAATGAATTAAGGTTCATTCACGGAGGAAACTGAAAGTGATTCTTTAAGAGAAAAGTAATAGTACTATTCTAATAAATACACATGCACATACATATGAAAGAATCATTAATCAACTAGAGAAATATTCCACATAGAAGTAATGATTATTAAAACAATTACAACACACATTCAACAAAGTGAGCACCAAAGCTAATGAAATAGTTCAATTTATTTAATATAAATGACAACAACATATACCAAAAACATTCAAATAATAGTATTACAACATTCATGACATATGCATGAAAGCGTATTGGCTCAATGAGCTTCAAGTATTAAGCGAAAGTTCCAAGATACATTGATACAATGAACACCACTAGCTCCAATAGTGTAACGTTAAGCCACCACTTCCTCTCCAAAAGATCTATCTTCCTCCATAATGCCTAGTTGGAGGAGTTAAGGTGAAAATCCTTTTTCTTGAGATATAACAGTATATATATATATAACAATTAAGGTGACTCTCCACCTCCAATATGACTCTTCAATGCCCCTCATGACTCTTGAACTTCCATACGACTTTTTGAATTCTCATGAGACCTTTTGACTTCTACATGACTTTTCACATTCTATAGGTGACCTTTGGACTTCCACCTACTTTACATTTCTTATTTTATTTAAAATTACATAATTACATCCACAAATGATGTGGCACATGATGACTCATATGACTCTTGAGATAAAACTTTGACAAGACATGACTTGACACCAATGACATGGACTTGATGATGATGTGTCAATGTCAAGCTTCTCCTCTTGCTACTATCTTTGTGTCTTCATGAAAGATGTTGCATGTTCTTCCTCTTCCTCCTCCAAAAGGCTTGAAGATAGGGAGTCTTCACTATGATCTTGTTCCATGTCTTGTTCCTTCATTGTTTTTCGCAATCTAGTGTCCCTTCATCTTCTTATTTAATTATCATATTGTACTCACAACTTCATAAGTGTCTTCTAGAATAGTCTCCTTCTCCTCCTTTTTAAGCATAATCATGTCATGACAAGATATGGTACTTGCAAATTAAATTTGCTCATGGTAAGACGACATCAATTTGGAAATATCCTAGTCTTAAATTCTTCATGAGAATCATTGATTGGCCTAGAAATTGAGGACTAGACCGGGATGAAGGCACAAGAATTGCACAGTGTGCAGTTCCATAGGACAGGAGTGAGGGACTAATTATTGTGATTGTGTAATGCATAGTAATTGGAGGCATAAGAAGAAAGATTGTGCATTTGAGGGTCACAGTGTGGTAGAATTTCCCACTGTGACTGTGCAATGTGTAGTTTTGGAGCGAGACCAAGCCATTGGATCAGGCAGTTGCATAGTTCAAGGAGAAAGAGAGATGGATACGTAGTGCACAAAAAGAGGTTGACTAGGAGATAAGATTTCACAATTCTAGGGAGTAAAAGGTTGTTCTTGAGAACTATGACTTTGCAATGTGCAACCCTTGGAGGCAGTGGCTATGCATTGTGTAGTTCCAGGAGGAAGGGATGTTGACTGAGGCTTGAAACTATGCAATGAAAATTTTAGAGGGGCAGAGAGAGTCCAGGTTGGTCGGGCATGAAACTTTCTAGAATTTTTCTAAATGTGGGACCACTGAGGAAGAGATGAAACCAAGATAGAGATTTGAACATGATCACACACTTGGAATAATTGATGAAACAATCTTGAACGCTCAACACCTAGAATCAATGTAACCCCTTTGATGTGACAAAAAAACAATACTTTCCCCCAAGTGTGACACTTAAGATACACTTTGCGATGCCAGTGATGATACTAACAAAACAATACACAAAATTTTGGGAATGAGTCTAGTACATGGACTAATTGGTACCAAAGTTTCCTCTTAAAATGAACCATAATTATTCTTTTACAATGTTCGACACTTCCCATGCCAAAAGATGACACTTATATTTTCTTCAAAAAGGGATTAGAAAACATAAAGGATTTACATGGGATGACTCTTGCTACCAGAAAAAAATACTCACAAGGTCAAAGTGGGCTCTGAAATTTGGATATGGGCCAAAATTTTGGAGGGTTTTGTAGCAACGACAACATGTTCCTTGTGTTGGTGAAGAGTTTGAGGCTATTGATTTACTTGAGGTTTATCTTGAGAGAGGATATTAAGTTAAGAGATGCATGAATATCTACTAAGGTTGGTGATGGAAAAGTTATTCTCTCTTTTCTTCCTAATGTTGGGGCACAATGCAATAATGCTAGTGTAGAAATGCATCAGTTGAATACTTGTTTTAAAGTTGATGTCCAAGGTTTATTAGAGGAAATTAGGTATTTTCTACAAGTACTTCGACAAGACAGTTTTTATCTACAATTCGTAATACAAGTAGTTGGGTATCTAAGCACCAATTATGTCAAGATGTCCTATGTAAGTAAGGCCATTATTGTAGGATTTAATGTTGGAGTGCCTAAAATTAATCAATCTCATGTTGAAAATAGAAATATTGAATTTTACTTATACAAATTCATCTATGAGCTTTTTGATGACATGTGTAAGGAAATGGAGGGGATTTTTGAACCAATGGAGCAGAAAATACTTATTTGAGTTGCAGTTGATACCGGTGACCTTAGGTTATCGAAACCCCAACACAACCTAAATAAAAATTAATAGAGTGATATGGATGAGGGGGAGAGGGGAACCTACATGAAACTTAATAAATTGGGAAGGATAAGGGGGAGAGGAGGTGGAATGAGAAACCACCCATTTGATCCTATGCGACATGACAACAAATTCTTGGGTCTACTCCCACTCAATCACAATTTTTAAAACAACTCATGAGCCCCTCAAAATTGTTGTCAAAACAACTCATGAGCCCCTCAAAATTGTTGTCAAACTGACAAGTGGCATAATGGTTTTTAATAATAAAAAACATTAGGATGACATGAAGGATCTTATTGATATACCAAGGATATCTTATTGTAAATTTTCAAGGAGGATGAGATGAAGGATCTAATTGATATATCAAGGAGATCTTATGGGAAGTATTCAAGGATTACTTGTAGATCATAATATCATAAAAATGAATTTGATGAATGATAATAACATACAAAAATCCATGTTAGTGGAATTGCCAATAATTCTTCTCACACTGCAATAGCCCTAAAATATATATATCGAATTCTCCTATGCCAAAATTCAATGATAAACCCACAAGATTCTTTATGTAAAGATGCATTTTGTTCCTTTGGTGGACCACTTCAAGCACCACTATGAAATCCTTTACAAATCCCATCTCATTCTATTCCATTTTAGGGTACCGCCTTATCTTCAATGCCAATAACCCTATAAAATACCTATCTTATTAGCTTTTTCAAGTTCCATTCAAAAGAAATAAGTGGGTGGAAACTAGTTGTAGAAAATATATACAATCATCTTAGGAAAATTAACCTTATCCATGGCATGTAATACAACAATTGTTGCATGAAATGATGAATAATGGATAAAAATAATAGTAGGCATTGGTTGGTTAAGGCTTGAATTGAAATGATCTGAACATGTTTAATGGTTTGACTATATATGGGGGGATATGCTTTGTTTCTGATGCAATATGAAGTGGTGTTGGCATGATGGGAAATGGGTTTGAAATGGTTAAATGAATGATTATAAAAAATTGAAAACATCCCAATACCTACAATCAATTATAAAAGACTAATGATTATGTTTTTAATTTATGGAGGAAATTATGGGGAAGGGTATGTAACATTAGCAAAGTTTCAGAACAAATGACAAGACAGTTGGCATAATCCTTATGATGACTGAAGAATAGATAATAGGTGGGAGGACTTTGGAGATTAAATGATAATGCTAAGAAATCTATTTTTTAAAGAAAGATAGGACAACTAATCAACTTGAAGCCTTAACCTCAAATCTATCTCAAGTCTATTTTTAGTAAAATAGTTCTGAAATTGAAGAGAGAGGATTATTTTTCAAGGAGAATAAAAGGTGGCAATGACAATAGGATGAAGGTGATTTTTTTTTCCGAACCACAAAACTATATTTTATAAGGGATTTTTTTCTTGTAAATTTTCTAATCAAGGCATCCATTTGTTGGATTCACCTCTCTTTTATTCATAGCTTTGTTTTCTCTCTTTTCACTATGTTAAGATTCTCGTTCTTTACCTCTTTTCTTTCTATTATGAATGTAGTTATTTAGTTTTCCACTAGGGTCCCTATATATCCAAGAATTTAGAGAGACATAGATTTCTTTGTAATTTATGATTTGCATCAAATGTTGATATGATATACAAGGCATAGCTAAAAAGTTCAGATTTAGTTTTTGTTTATATATATATATATATATGTATATATATATATATATATATATATATATAGAGAGAGAGAGAGAGAGAGAGAGAGAGAGAGATAATTAAGATATTTAAGTATTAGTATATTGATTTCCTTTGTTGGGTTGAGCCTTTGCTGTTGGATTCATTAATTTATATCCAACAAACAATCCTTCTTCATCTCATATTAATAGTGACTTCCTTACTTAGTGTTAAATCTAAGATGTTATGTTCTTCTCTTTTCTTCCACCTTCAATTATCAAGTATTGTGTGCAAGAGACTCTGTGCCCAATGAAAAGGCCTATGCTGGAATATATTTGTAGTTTTTTCTATCTTAGTTTGTTATCTTTTCCTCAACACCATTTATCATCTTGTTCTTTCAAATCTCCCCACTAAGCTTAATATTGTATGTTGTTTCTCAACAATCGTGGGCAACCATCTTCATTTCTGAGAAAGCCCTCTGCAACTCAAGGGTCTACTTGTGGTCAAACATTAGTTGATAATGTCTTGCATAGTTCTTGAAAGCCTAAAACATCACGAAGAAATCTAGAAATTTTCACTTCTATATAATTAGATAATAAAAACAATAAAACATATATTAGTAATTAATTAGATTTATAAAATTAAATAGAAAACCATAAAACATATCTTAATAATTAATTAAATATATAAAATTAAATGGATCGAAATCTATATAAGTAGAAGATATTATCACCATCATTATTAAAATATAATATTAGTAATAATATTATTTATTTTCATTTTATAAAATTATTTCTTAAAATTTCAGATCTTATAAGAAATTTCTATAATTAAAATATATTTTTCCCTTAAGAAAAAATCGTAATTCCCATTAATTTTGAAAATTACATTTTGTAGATGCCAGAGCATTGCAAAGACAAGGCTATAAGAGCCTGAAAAAAAATGATTGATACTAGTGTCAATAACAGCAAAAAACTAAAATAAAAACCATGCCTGGGACACTCAGATGCCAGATGGGGGGGTTAAGTTTTCCTCCCCTTTTTCTTCTCTACCTTGCGCCATTCTCCATGGACCGGGTGCCTGGGAACGAGTTGTAGTGGGTTTTCCTCACCGGGTCGCGGGTTTTCCTTGTCAGAGTCTGAGGTGTCCGATTTATGCTGCCTTTTGGTTCCACTAAGTTCCATTGTGTCGAAAGCGTTTTCCGGTTGTGATTCCATAGGTACTTGTGGAGATTGTTCCTGCGGATCTGTTTGTGTGTTCTCAATTGGGTTGTCCGATTCCTCCTCACTTTCTTCCTCCTCAGGGTCCGGTGGGGGGAATGTCCACCCTTTTTTTCTCCCGGATTTCCTCCTCCTTTGGTTGTCTGTTTTGAAATCTGGGCAGGCATTTTGTAGATGCCCTGTCTCCCGACAAATTCTGCTTTGAAAAGTTGTATTTTCATAGTCTATTGTTTGCATCCAGCTACGATCCTTATGCTTCAGGATTATGCGGTCCGGTAATCCTTTGCTGAGATCAACTTCCACGCAGATACGTGCATAAGTATAGATACCATCTTCCACTTGCTGAGTATCTGTTTTCATATGTCTGCCTAAGGAGTTTCGATGCATGCAAGAGTCTTTTGTCCCCAAAAATGTGCAGGGAGGTTGTGTAGTCGTACCCATACTGGCATCCTGGTGACGGTGTAGGAGTTTGCATCAAACTCTGGAGTCCAGGGTGTAATGAAGAGTCCTGATGATCCCCAAAACCACGGTCCATGCTGAATTACTGCAGCTCTGACCTCTTCTGAAGGATGTTTGACTATAAAAAAACCCTTGGAACAGAGCATGATTTCACAATTAAGAGACCATTTTGAGAAGATCCAATGAAAGAGGTCCATTGGTTTTGGCCAGAAACCATTGAAGCGACAGATGAGGGCTTGTTTTTTGTAAATGTTACGTACCTCCTCTACCTCTGCTATATCTAGTGTTAGTTTAGGTGTGAAGTTCAGTTGCTCCACGATATATGGGTTGGGTTCTGTTCCGGTCGGCTGTGGAGCTGCAAAAGAGGCCTTTCCCCCTTGCAAAATGTTCTTGTAAGTTGTTCCTTCGCTTCTGTGCTGCTGGTGTGGTTCTGGGTTGTGTTTTACTTTGGATCCACTGCCTCCTTCTGTTTGTTTTCGTGGGTCGCTGGCTGCTGCACCTCCACGTAGCCTCATGTTGATAATAATATTGGACCCTGGCTTGATGTTGTAGTCGTCAATTGTTCTGTGATCCTGTAATGTTCTACCCTCTGAGAGAAGGTGTTGATACCCTTCTGGGAGGCCAATGTGATTGGCAATGTTTGCCTTCAAATTTGAGACTGTCTGAGGCATGAACCCATATTAGGGTTGATTTCCCAGAGGGAGGCTTATGATGATTTGGAAGCGTGGATCTGGTGAAATTGCCGCCACAGAGGCTGCCAAGATAATTATAATAAATATTTATATAAATACTTATATTCAAAATTAACTTGTCATGAACCATAATAAACAACCTTTTGACATTGAGTTCATGAATAAGATAAACTTCTAAAATGATCATGAACCAAAAGTAACAAACTTTTGACATTAACTTCATGAGTAAGATAAACTTCTAAAATGATCGTGAACCATAAGAAACAAACTTTTGACATTGAGTTCATAGATAAGATCAACTTTTGCATTGAATTTGGAATAATCTCCTTTACATTAACAATTAAAAAAAAATCCATGAGACAAATAAGTTTAAAGGGAATGACAAAATTGTAAAATTTAAAAAACCCCACCCGTAACATTAGAAATTGCAAAACTCTTTTTAATTGTGAAAAATGGATAAGATCAACTTTTGCATTGAATTTGGAATAATCTCCTTTACTTTAACCATTAAAAAAAAATCCATGAGACAAATGAGTTTAAAGGGAATGACAAAATTGTAAAATTAAAAAAACCCAACCTGTAACATTAGAAATTGCAAAAAGCTTTTTAATTGTGAAAAATAAGAAGATCTTCATTATAGGAAAAATTTTAAAACTCATAATATAGCAAATAAATATATGTGAGGTATAAAACTTTATTGAAAAATTATATAAAAAAAGAAATAGTTGTAAAAAAATATAAAAGCTCATAATGTAGCAAATATATCTAAAGGATAATTGTCATATATAACCGTTCCAGCACATGCATTGACAATGATCCTGACTCAATATCAAGAAAATGCCGGGTACTGACCACACTCTGTCAACATGCTGTGGAATCATAGATAAGGATGTATAAAAAGGAAGATATGGAAAGCAAAATAGGTATCATATATAACCAGTTCCTTCAAAGAGGTTGACAATGATGCAGACCCATATGAAGAAAATGATTGGTACAGGCATACTGTGTCCATACATGAATAAATGAATAAAAGAAAATGCTTTGGGAGAATTGAATAAAAGAAAATGCTCTGGGAGAATTTCTACAGCGTGCACCCTAATATATTTTGAGATGAAAATCAGTCCTAAAAAATATAGTAAAAATTGATCCATATTTCCACCATGATTTTATTTACTATACAAAATGGAAAAGGTTCGTGTGAACCACACTTTTTTCTATTGAAAAGAAAAACCCTGACCACTAATTGCAGAATACAGACAACACTGAAAGTGTAAAAGTAAAATATAACTCCATACCTTACATTTATTGTTTGGCTTACGATACTTTGGACACCTATCTCGAATGATTATTGAATTATGAAAGGTGCCCACCTCTCAGAATTTTACTACTTGTTTTATGAATAAAAAGTGAGTTTTGAAGGTGTCGTTTCTGTTTTTCCCTTAGTTAAGGGAAAGGTTTGTCTACAAGTTGGAAACATTTATTTTGAAGTTTCTAAAAAAAAAATACAAAATACATCAAACAAATAAATAAAAGAATATTTTGTGTCATAGACTTTAAACTCGTAAAATACAAAATATTTTTTTCCTTTCAGCTCTTTTTATACCAAATCCATAATCCCAAATTCTACGGCAGCGAGATTGTCGTCTTGTTTCCTTCGATTGTCTATGTATAAATCCTCTACACAATGGCTGAATAACGAAAGAGAGGTTTGAGAGGTTTGAGGAGCAGTGAAATTCATGGGGTTGGAAGGAAGGCGTCTCATGAAGAAGATGTTCTTATTAATCACATCCAATCTCATGGGGAAGGCACAGGTTTCACGACTCACAGGTAAAAACTGTACCTCAGTTCAGTTCAGAAGATATACACATAAAAATATTTTACGTCAGTTAAGTTCAGAAGATATACACATATAAATATTTTACCACAGTTCAGTTCAGAAGATATACACATATATACATATTTGACCTCAGTTCAGTTCAGAAGATATACACACATATATAAATATTTTACGTCAGTTCAGTTCAGAAGATATACACATATATGAATATTTTACCTCAGTTCAGTTCAGAAGATATACACATATATAAATATTTTACCTCAGTTCAGTTCAGATCAGAAGATATGCACAGATATAAATATAATTTTGGATATAGATAAATACATGAATTTCCATCAAATATACAATGCTTATAATTTCTGCGCTCTATCTGCGGTAATTTTTAAAGAAGAGATGAAGAATACGTATCTGCGGTAATTTTTACAGAAATATTTTTACAGATATTTCTGCCGTAATTTCTGCGGTAATGTGCGTCGATCAAACCAGATTTATTGGAAAACGTATGGACCAAGTAGCAGGCAGACATCACGCTCTTTTTCCCCACTTTATTGTTTGGCATTTCCTGTCAACTATTTAACAGATCCAACGAGTAGCTGCGTGATGCTTTGCAGGCCCAGCTGTATTTTTGAAGGTAATTCCATTTCCCTTCAAGGCTAGGTTTTAGATCTAATTTTTTTGCGGCTAGATCTAGATCTAGATCTAGATGGCTAAATATTTTTAGCGGCCAGATGTAGATCTAATCTTATCTTTTGCCTTATTTGCAAGTAAAATATGGCTCCGAGCTTCGCAAAAATAACTGGTGGTTCATCCGCCTCTGGAGGGCAATCTCCTGCCCATATCGTCACTGAAGCCCTAGCTCCCACTATCCAAGTGGTCCAAGCCTCACTCAATGAAGCTTTGAAGTTTTCCGAAAGTGCCCTAATTTGCCGGTTCAATGGTTTCTCGCCGCGGCTAATAGCACTCCACAATTGGATCTCCGAGGTATAGAAGCGTGTCATTTCTGATGAAATTAATATCTACCCGTGTGCTAGGGGTTTCTTTATAGTAGATTTTGAAAATCCTGAAAGCAGACAATGTATTCTAGATTCTGGCCCTTGGTTTTGGGAAAAATCAGGCCTATTAATGAAGCCATGGAACCCATCATTCGATCCCTCTACAGCGGTGATAACCTCAGCACCAGTTTGGGTGAGATTGCCAAGCCTACCCTTGCATCTCTGGAATCTCTCCTCGCTAAAAGCCATCGGAAATGCAATTGGGAAATATTACTGCAGGTGCCCAGAAACAGAGGAATATGCCAGAACCACCTATGCACGCATCTGTGTGGAAATGGACTTCAGCGTCGGATTCCCAGCTGAAATAAACCTAACAAGTAAAGACTATGTGTGGAACCAGAAACTTGACTATGAAAGTGTCCTCTTCAGATGTCGATCCTGCTTTGAGATAGGGCATCTAGCCAAAAATTGTCCAAAAGCCTCTGAGAAAAATTTTGCTAGAAAAAACCACCACAGATCTACATGGTGGGAAGGAGCACAAAAGGAACACTACACTGTCATCAAAGAAGAATATTCTAGAGAAAACTCTCAGTCACAAGAAGAAACAACTCTCAAGACAAGCAAGGAGAAAGCCCGCCCCAACAAATCAACACTTATGAGGATTCAAATACCGCAGAAAATAAATCTTCATTTAATAGCAAAGCAACTCTCCTAGACCAAACTTCTTCTCCAACTATCTTCAAAAGAACGAACACAATAGATCGCGAAGCTAAGACACCAATGTCCCAAGAAGCAGAAGAGATGAAGGAGATGCAAGATAAAGGAAGTTGTAAGACCGTAGAGAAAAAAAAGAAAGCTACAGCACCAATCTCTCCAAGAAAGACGAGGAGCAAAATAATTAGAAATTAAGAAAATTGTAGGTCCGATAGACCAATTTGGTCTCAGTGGACGCTAACCACCATCATCATCATCATCATCATCATAAATAATCATCACTGTAGGTTTTGCTGGATAAACTATCTACGTCCTGACCTAAACTTGAGTGTTTTCTCTTCTGACGAAGAGGATCTCATCGTTCGTATGCGCACACTCATGCACACACTCATTGGAAACCGGTTATAGTTTGCTTTCTCAATGTCTCCTTATATGCCATATGATGATTTAATGAATTGAATTAATTTGTAGAAAAATGGAAGAGTAACATGTTTCCTGCTCATCAAAAGTTGTATTAATCAATCTATATCTATATATATATAATATTTTAAGAGATATATTATTTTAATCACATTAATAATTAGATAAGAGAATATTTTAACCATGCATTAAATAATTGTATAAAGAATGGTATTTAGTAATATATTTAATTAATATAGAATAAATATAAATATATATTGTTGATTGAAGATAATGATATTATTTTCATCACATTAATAATTAGATGAGAGAATATCTCAATCACACAATAAATTAAGAGCTCCAATAATAAAAACAATCACAACATTTAATGTGATCACACATAAGAAGAGTACGACTTACTCATTCCAATTACTTGCTTATGTGTACGTGCGAGATGATGTTTTCCATAGGATTAAGACCTTTGCAACAAATGCTCCATAATCAACAAATTGTATATATATTCCAATCAAGAACTTACATCTTCTACATCATTCATATAGTCATCACCACACTATCAAAGTCTATATAAAGGAACAATGAGTGGCTCCTCTCTAGAATACGTATTACCTAACTACAATAGCAACTAGTCTAATAAAACATAATTTAGGAGCATGGATAATTGAGCTTATTGATGAAATCCCCCTAGATGTAAAACTTCTAGCTAGGATTACTTTCCTTAGTCATTGTCAAGTGAGGTTTTCCTTAGTATTAAGGCCTTTGCAACAAATCATCCATAATCAACAAAGTCTATATCTATTCCAATCTAGAACTTACATCTTCTACATTATTCATATACTCATCACCACACTATCAAATTATATATAAAGGTACAACTAGAAGCTCCTCCCTAGAATATGTAACACCTAACTACTATAGCAACTACTCTAATAAAACATCCTTTAAGAGCATGGTTGATTGATCTTATTGATGAACTCCTCCTAGATATAAAACTTCTAGTCTTTAATCACCTCCTAGAGTCTACAACCTATATGTTCCACTCAAAGAATATCTTGCTAGCACATGGAAAATTTCTCCAAATGCTTGACAATTCCATAAAAGGGGCTTCTACACTATATTGAACAAGTTATCCAATTCATCAAGGGCATATGACAAAGGGGCATGCATACATGTTTATTCTTATAGTTATATACCCTTTACATGTTATAAATGTAGATATAGGTAGATATCATTTACATACTTCATTTCATGGAGCCAATAGTACAAACCTAGAAAACAATGCTTAGGTACCATTATAATAACTCTTTCAAGTACCAAATCTATGTAAGATACAATCTCAAAACTTTCAAGAACCAATATATAGGATATATACATGTCATCATAAACTTGCTATACATACATGTTGTGATTCACATTTCTATATGTTTACTACTTGTATTGAACACAATACAAAAGTTTTACCATATTTATCTAC
Source organism: Pinus tabuliformis (assembly GCA_031772625.1). NCBI lineage: Eukaryota > Viridiplantae > Streptophyta > Pinopsida > Pinales > Pinaceae > Pinus > Pinus tabuliformis. The sequence goes on from CM062808.1 coordinate 217,524,160, forward strand.
CATTATCAAATCTCCATATACTATCACTAGAACTATCACCAATGTTCATTGAGAAAGATTTCCAAAAAAACTCTCACTACATCTAGAATAAGATCTACTTCCTACTATAAACTCATCATTCCACTTCAAAATTAAATCTATGATCAACATGATTGAACCCAAATCTGAATAGGAAAATGTTCATTGAAATTTTCCTACCAAACAAGGTACTAAAAAGATATAGCACCATGCAAAATGGTGTGATCCAAATGACATCGCTAATAAAGTATACTAGTGTGATGACAAGTCTCCAAAAGTACTCCAGTAAAATATGGGCATGGAGACATTAAGTCCTTGAGACATTATTAAAAGAAGGCATATGAAATCTTGGATTCATGGATACCAAAGCATGCTCGTGTATAAAAAGTGGGAAAATTCATCACTCAAGGTAGTGTTACAAAGAATTCCAAAGTGTTGTTTTTAAATACAATTAATGATGCCAAGTATTAAAATGGACATCTATCAATATAAACAGTTAGCTTGTGAGTCCAATTGAAGTGAATATAAGGAAACCTAACCTTCTGTTTTAGGTGAAACTAATATAAAGTGACTCCCTCGATGAGGAACACATTTCACTCCTAAAAAAATGTTCATTCTCCCCCATTCACTTGTAATATTTTTATCTAGAATGGCATACCAACTGGGAATCAACTATACCTTTGGGTAGAACACTCCTACCACATAAATTGACTAGGAACTTGTTGTACTCCAATTCCTAACATCAGTCTAACTATATTAATTGAACAAATAGGCATCCTTGTTAAATTTTCTTATTTTTCTACGATGTATGAGTTACTTTAGCCCAATTTACTTTTTCATTAACAACACATCCAATTGTTACCAGTGTAATCAATCATAAACATAACTGAACAAAGAGAAATATATGCAGTGACAAAGAAGACAACAACACAACCATAAGAGACAATAGATTAGTCCAAGACCAGGGAAAAACCCCAGAAGGGGGAAACCATTTCAAATCTTCTTCTTTAATAGATCATCATAAAAAAAATTTAGGAAAGAGTATAGTGAGCTCAATACATATGTTTGTAGTGGATACCAATAAATCAGATCTACAAATCTACAGATGTTTACAATAGTAGAGGGAAACCCAGATCCACCATATCACTGAACTCAACTGAAGCCAAGATGTCAAACACAGATCCTAACCATGGACGCTCTCATCAAAACTGTATGTGTACGTCCGAAATTCATTGGACACTCTCTCGGACACTGTGTGAAGGCATCTGCGACTACTCAAACACTTTCAAGAAGACTTTGTGCATGCATTTGGGGAAAAATAGACCAAAAACCCTTGTACACTACCTTATAGTTGTTGTGTGTGTGTTCAAGATGGCCTGGATGCTCCTTGGACCACTCTGTGTAAGCATCCGATGAATAATGCATCCATATCTGAGTCTGAACCCTTGGATGCTCTCATAAGAATGTCTGTCAGTGTCTAGGGCTCTCTGGATGTCGTCTCGTCCACTTTGTGCCAACATCAAGGGACTAAAATTTCCTATTCTGTACCAGTGTCTAGAACCCATAAAATCCTAACTTAGAAAGAACCTCATGCTTGTGATTTCAGACCCTTGTGCGAAGTCCTTCCATCGAACCTATGTGAACCAAGACAAAAGAGAAGAATATAAAAATGGTTTGATTAGTGGGATCAAATGAACATGAGGTCACTTCTATTTATAGGCTTTCCTAAAGGTTCACTTGGGGTTAAGGTTGACCCACGTAGTTACACATGTGGTTAGGGCTAACCCATTCCATAATGTATGTATGAATAAAATAATCCAAAACTTAACTTACGCTAGACCAAATTGGGTGATCTTTAGGTCGATTTTGGTCCTCTAAAAAAAAGGAATTTAATGCAAGCAACATCTTGGTCATATGAGTTATACAATTTGGAATTTGACCCTAGTTGAAAAAATTAACACTCCCTCTCAACTAGGAACAACTCCACCTACCAATATCCTGTCATGTCGTTGTAATACTTTCATTGTCTCTACTCAACTCTAAATGTTGAAACTTTCCCGGACCTAGAAGAAGAAGAATCAGGTAGAAATAGTTTCCACCCATATTGAGCAATATGGTAACTCATCAAACATGGGAGTACACCCTCGACTCTAGAATCTCGTCGGGGAGCTTACCCTCAACACGGAATTTCATCAGGGAGCTTTCCCTTAACCCGGAATCCTATTTCCTACCGATATTCCAAACAATGACTCTAAGTAGTCATGTGCTAGAACACCTACATCATAATTGCCTTGGGTTGTACAACACCAAGTACACTCTCAACTCATTTGCCAAACGAGGAGCGATATTCCCAACGAGCCTTGCTTATGGGTATGGTGCCAATTGGGGTATACTTTGCAAAGACCAGATAGGGGAGTAGCACCCTAAACCCTATGGGTAGAAGATAGGGGAGTAACCTATTTTCTAGATATTCCTCAACCCCAGGAGCCCTTTATCTTGATTCCTCACCCTGGGAGCTCAAAGAGGGAGTGAAGAGTTTGCTCAATGTCCTCAATCAGCGTTTCCCCTTATCTAGAGGGGCCACATCCATTAGTCTAAGCTACTCTCTAAAGACCAAGAACATTCCTTTTGGTAATGCCTTGGTGAGAATATTGGCATTATGTTCATTTATTGATATGTGATGGAGCCTCACAGCTCCTCTCTGCACCATGTCTCAAATAAAGTGACATTGAATCTCAATATTCGTGGACTTGTCATGAAACACAAGATTTTCTTCCAAATGGATTCCACTCTTTTTTTCGATGTATATCACTATAGTATTTAGGACATGCTCAAATAGCTCTCCAAATATCTTTCTCAACCAGACTGCTTCGCAGCTAGCCATGCTAACAGCAATTTATTCTGCTCTGGTGGTGCTCAATACAATATGTTTTATTTTAAGCTCATCTGGGATATCATGGCAGATCCAAGGCTAAAACAACATCTATATGTACTCTTCATGTCGATAACATTATTGACCTAGTCAGCATCAGTGTATCCATGAAGTTTAACATCTTCTACAGAATATCTTAGGACAATTGTGATCAACCCATGCAAATATCTCAATATGTGTTTGGAAGCTATCTAATGTGTGTGGCGGGGCTGACTCATGAATTGACTCAATGTGTTTATTTCATATCATATGTCTAGACAGGTGTTCACAAGAAACATCAGAGTCCCAATCGATTGTCTATACTTGGATGGATTTTCCAAGGTTGGTCCTACAACATCTCCACATAGCTTCTTGAATTTCATTTCCATTGGTGTAACCATGGATTTGCATCCAGTCATTTCAAATCTTTCAAGCAGTTCACAACATATTTTTCTTGTGAAAGGAAAATCTCCCCAGGCTCTTGCCACACCTCAAGGCCTAAAAATTAGTGCATTAGACCAAGGTATTTCATCTCAAATTCATACGTTATCTTCCTCTTACACTTGATCATCAGAGGCTCACTACCTGTTAAGAATAGATCATCAACATATAAAATCAAAATCAATGGCATACCTTGGACTACCTTCAAGTAGAGGTTGGGATTGACATTGCTTATTGTGATTCCCAATTTCACTAAGTAATTGTCAATGCATGCATACCAAGCTCGGGGAGCTTGCTTCAAACCACACTACTCCTTCCTTAACCTGCAAACATGTGTTCTTTAATCTTCCACTTCAAATCCCCATGGTTGTTCAAAATATACTTCTTCTTGTAACATGTCGTGAAGGAATGTGGTCTTTACATCCATCTGATAAAGAGTCCATCCTAGACTCACAACAAGGGAAACTATAGAACAGATGGTTGTATTTCAAGCCATCGGAGCAAATATGTCATCATAATCTTCTCCCTCTTTCTGAGAGAATCCTTGAGCTACGAACCTTGTTTTGTATTTCTCAATGCTGCCATTAATTTCATGTTTCATCTTGAATAGCCACTTTGAATTCACAACAGACTTCCCTTTTGGTCTAGGTACAACATCCCATACATCATTTTTCGCAATCAATTCATATTCCTTAGTCATAGCATCCTTCCAAATTGTTTCTTTTACTTCTTTGAATAAGGATGGTTTGGATTGAATCATAGTGCTCATAGTTGCAACATATCCCTAATACTTGCATGGATGCTTCCTTTCTCCAAATGATCTACAAATAGGGACATTTCTTTCAATATCATGTAAAGTATCGCAGAGCGAAATTGGTCATTTCGTAGTAGGAGGATGACATGGAGGAGGATCTAACAGTTCCATAGGCTCCATGGGATCATCAACCATATCAAACTCGGGCACAAATTGACCATCTAGAATATCCTAGTCATCATTCTCTTCCTTGGGAAGATGAGGTGGATGAAGATATCTTTCTTTTCCAAGAGTTGTATCTTCATTGAATGTTATGTCCCTGCTAATTTCATCCTTCCTCTCACTAGGAATATATATTATATATGGTTTAAAGTTTTCACAATAACCTACAAACATACCTTCTCTTCCTGTAGCTTCAATTTTTTTCCTTTTATCCTTCGACACATCAGAATACACGAAGCCTCCAAATACACAAAGATGGCTAATATCAGGCTTGATACTTGTGAATATCTCTTTAGGGTTCTTGTTTTCTAATTCTTGATGAGGCACCATGTTTTTAACATAAAAAAAAATAGATGTAGCTTTGGTGCAAAGGAACTTTGCCACCTTTTGATCATGGAGCATATTACGGGAAGCTTCTAATATAGACCCATTCTTCCTTTCACCTAGACCATTATGTTCAGGAGTATATGGCACAATTGTTTGTTTCTTCATCCCTTCTTTCTTGCAAAATGTTTTCAATTATTTTGACATTTATTCCCCTCCATTGTTGGATCTGAAGACTTTGATTTTCTTTCCTAATTTATTTTTGATCAAGGCTTTGAATTCCTTGAATATTTCAAAGGCTTCATCATTGTGGTTAAGATAGTATATCCATGTATTTCTTAAGAAGTCGTTAATAAAGGTGATATAGTAGAGATGACCACCAATATTATATACAGGCATTGAACCGCATATACTAGAATGAATGAGATGGAGGATGTCATTTGTCTTGTTCTTACTAAAGGGAAATGTCCCCCTTATTTTCTTTCCACTCGCACAACCTAGAAAAACTCATTCATGATGAGCTTGAACGTCGGGGATACCTGGGACCAATTTATCAACTTTGGAATTGCATTATAGTGTAGATGAGCCAGTTTGCGGTGCCATATCTCGCTCAAGTGATTGGTATTATGAACAAATGTTAGAATAGTTCTTCCAATAACTTTATAGAGTCCTTCGAATCTCGATCCTAATGTAAATGCATATATCATATGTGAATCAACAGCCCAAGTCAAAGCTTTACCTTTGATGATGGAAACCCTCATCCCTTTATCTTCCAATGCGGATATTGATAACAAATTCTGTATTAATCTAGGTACATAGATAACATCATGCAGTAGAACTGATTCCCCAGAATTCAACTTAAATTTGATGGACCCAAAGGCTTTCAGGGGATGAGTGGAGTTGTCTTCAAGAGTGATCTTCAGCTTAGTCTCCCTCTCTACCAGATTAGAGAGGACTTCCTTGTACCCAGAGAAATTATGAGTGGCCCCACTATCAACCAACCAACTATCCCATAAATCCGGTGGAGAAGAACTGGTAAAAGCATAAATAATGATGTATTTAGATCTATTTACAGCATTACTTTCATACCTGGGAGCTCTTGACTTATTTTGAGGAGGGTGATTTTATTCACGGTCACTTGAGGAGTCCCTTCTTCTTCTTTCATATCTTCTATCATAGTTCTTTCTTTAATAATAATTTCTTCTTTTTTTATTGTAGTTTCCTCTAGTGTTGTAATGTAGTATTTTTCTCCTCTGAGGATGGTCATGAGCATAATGACCTTTCTTGTGGAAATTGAAGCATTCAATATGAGATAACGATTTTTCATTCCTTCCTTTTGTATTTTGAGAAGGAGGCTTCCTTGGTGGACCTCCTTTTGAGTCCTTCCTTTTCTCATGAGTGATGTATTCAACAATCTCTCCCTCTTCATGCTTTTGAATCCTTCCTATTGCTATCATCCTCGATTCTTCTTAAGTGAGATTCCCAACAATTTCATCATATGTCGGAAGGACATTGTTGTTTCTAATTTTATTAATCAATGTTTCCCAAAAAGGAGGGAGAACTCTAAGAGTCACAAAAACTAGCTCCCTGTTAGGCACATTTTCTCCAACTCTCTACAATTGGTCTCTAAGGATAGAGATCCTCATAATGTAGGATTGTACCACTTCGCCTTCTTTCATCTTAGCTTCCTTGAGTTGATCTTTCAAGGTGATGACCTCATTCAAGTTTTTTTATTGCAAACGTGTCATCTATCTTTTCATACATATCTTTATACTTTCTTAAATTCCCAACATGTGTAAGTAAATGATCTTGTAAACCATCATCTATAATTTTCTTTGATTTGGACTCACCTTTCTTATACCTGCTTTTTAGGGAAGCGGAGGCATTTTATGGAGCCTCAGGCATCCTTCCTTGGATGTATTCTAGCACATCATTGTTGTCAACTATGATCTCCAAACTAACTTGCCATGTAACAAATTTTGATACATCACCCAGCTTTTCATACTCCTTGAAGGTAGAGGACGACAACTTGACCTTGACTAGGCTATCTACATCCTAAAAGAGAGGTCTTTAACACCTGTATTATTTTGGGCTTGTCCTTCACCTCGACATTGATACCATGTTAAATGTTTTTATTGTTCTATGTTGTATTGGCTACTTTAGCCCAATTTACTTTTTCATTAACAATGCATCCAATTATTAGCAGTATAAATTCAATCATAAATGTAACTAAAGAAAGAACAATATATGCAGTGACAAGTAAGACAACAACACAACCATAAGAGACACCGTATTGGTCCAAGACCAAGGAAAAACCCCACAAGGGGGAAAACCTTTCAAATATTCTTCTTTAATAGATTGTCATAAGATTATTTTAGCAGAGAGTACAATGAGCTCAATACATATGTTTGCAGTGGATACCAATAAATCATATCTAAAGGTCTATACAACAGTAGAGGGAAACCCAGATCCACCAGATCATTAAATTCAACTAAAGCCAAGATGTCAAAGCCTAGATATAATCATGGATGCTCTCATCAAAATTGTCTGTGTGCATCTAAAACTCCTAACACACTCTCTCGAACACTATGTGAGGGCGTTTGTGACTTCTAGGATGCTTTCAAGAAGAATTTATGCATAAGTCTAGAGTAAAATATACCAAAAACCCTTGGACGCAGTTGTTGTGTGTGCGTCTGAGATGGCATGAACACTCTTTGGACCACTTTGTGTGACCGTTTGAGGACTAAGGTAGCCAAATCTGACTTTGAACCCCTGTACACTCACATAAAATTGTCCTCCAGCGTCTAGGGCTCTCTGGACATTGTCTTGTCCACTCTGTACTAGCATCCAGGGACTAAAATTCCTTGTTTTGTGCAAGCATCCAAAAGCCAAATAACCCTAACTCTGAGGGAACCTCATTCCTGTGATTTCAGACCCTTGTGCGAACTCCTTCCATCAAACCTATGCGAACCAGGACAAAAGGGAAGAATAGAAAAATGGCTTGATCAATGTGATGAAATGAAATTGAGGTCACTTTTGTTTATAGGCTTTCTAGAGGGTTGACTTGGGGTTAAGGTTGACCCAAGCAGTTACACATGTAGTTAGTGCCGACCCATTCCATAATGTATGTATAAATAATATAATCCAAAACTTAACCTCCGCCTAACCAAATTGTGTGATCTTTAGGTCAATTTTGTCCTCTCAAAAAAAGGAATTTAATGCAAGAATCATCTTATTCATTTGAGTTGTCTAGTGTGGAATTTGACCTTAGTTGAAAAAATTAACAATCCTTCGACTTACATCCATCTACCAAGACACTTAGGTATCTCACCATGATGCTCACCAATTCTCTAGGAAAACAATATTTTTTCTAATATAAGTAATTTGACATAGTTATTAATATATTATACTAAAATCAAATTTATCTCTACATTATTTGTACCATTTCTATTAAAATCATATTTAATCTTTAGTTTTCTCACTCATTTTTTATCTAACAATATCAACATCAAGGCTATATACATATACATATACATATACATATACATATATATACATATATATATACATATATATATACATATATACATATATATCTTAGGCTAGTGCTCACTATAGGTATATTACCAAGTTATACCACTTTAGCCATCAAAATTTATTGGAACACCACAAGAAACAAGATAATATTAGATCATTTCCATCATGTTGTGAAACCTCATTATAGTCATGTAGCTAAATATTCTCCTTCCCATCATGATGGAAATATTAAATCATTCTCATGTAATTCATGTCAAAAATGAAGGGAATGATAATCTGTAGGATACAATCCTCATATTCTACTTGATATTGGAGAAGTTGAACCTTTATCCATAGTTAATTCTAAAATTGAATTTTCCCACCTCCTCATTAAAATCAAAGCCTTGGATCAAAGGTGCATGACGTTATAAGACCTTGTTATTTCTCATGCAAATATTAACTACTATTGATTCATCTTAACTCCAAATTTATGTTACACTAAGAGGGGTAATTCCCAAGAATGGCATACTTTTATCTCAATTATTTTCAATTAAAAAAAAAAAATTGTTTTAACTTCGAATGACTTGATTAATCTCTAACCATGATAAATATATAGCTAATATGTACTTACTTTTGTGATATCTATTAGTTATTTTATTTTCTTTATTGATATTTCAAGTATTGGTTTCCCTAAGGATAAGTGGGTTATCCATTTGCAATGAAGATAATTATCATGAGCTACTATTCATAAATGCAACTTAATACATCATTTCTTTTCAAGGGAAACGACATCACTTAAAATAACCCACTGGTGGTGGTAAGTAAGAGGACAAACTTTTGCTTCTTCCTAATGCCTATAGGTTTTGGATTCTTAACTTATTTGATTACTTGTGAGGAATATAGCATCCTAGATAACTAGAAGTAGTTTTAAGTTTTACTTAATGCGATAGCTTTCTTGGTCTTAATAATTGACATCAAATTCTTTTCGTTTGATATAAATTTCTTGTGGTTTAATTAATTTATTTAGTATGAGAAAATAAGGAGGTTGTCATTGTTATAGAAGAGGTATTCTATGAAGCTTAATCATCATTGGCTACAAAAGGAGTGTGTGATTATTACAAAAGTAAGGACCATTGGGCTCCCATCCATTTTCTACAAATGCATGTATTATTGTGGAAGCCAAAAAAGTAAAACACATGAGAGTAAATTTAGAGCATTTAAAGAGAAATTAACCATGTTCTTCCCCTAGGAATTTGTAGGGGTACTAGTGATGGGTGTGAATCATTGCAGAGGTTTGAGTTCCACATTAAATTCAAAAGTTGAGAGAAAATTATAAATTTCGTGAATTGGCTCGGAGAGGAGTTTAGATATAATGAATTTTATCAAAAGAAGAGGAAAGTGAATACTATTTTTCCCTCTAGACTTTGAGAGTAATTTGCAATATAATCTTTTTTGTTTGTAATTGAATTAATTTTGGAGAGATTAATACCTCCATATTATTATCCATAGACAGAATTTGACATACTATTCAATAAAGGGTTTGATTATATCACTTTCCTTTTTTCTAAAGTTGATTACATTATTAATTATGTCCATATATAGTTCAATGACTTGTGCATAACTACATGACTTTCTTAGTGGCTACACTCGAATAGTGTTAATCCACGTTTGTAACTAGGATAGGGAATTGTAAAACCTAGTCATGAACTAATTAAAAGACAAGTTCAGATTTAGCTGAGAATATGTATAATTATCATAACTAATTAGATTCTAAAATTTGGGTTTCACAATATTGATTCATGTGAAATTTTTAAAACAAGCAAACCTAATATAGGGTTATTCCAGCTCATGACTATTGGAATAATAGTGTTGGAAGTGCTAGGAAAAAGGCCCATGGATGGTAGTATAGTTGAGGACTACAAGACAAATCCAAAGCTTATAGCCATGAAGAGAAGTAATATAAAAAGGTTCAAGCAATTGGAAATTAGAGAAATTGAGAAGGATATTCAAGGAATCTGATAATGGAAGAATTAAGATTTTTGGAGTCATGTGGATAAGAGATGAGATAGAGGAAAAACAAGATGATGATGAGAGAGACCCAGTGCTACATTTGAATACATTTCTTAATGATAGAGGTAATTCAAGGGTGAAAGTTTCTTGCTATGATTTTGGTTTGAAAGCATAGAATATCATTGATGAAATAAGCTATTTCAATAGATACTTTGAGTATGAAAAATTCCAAGATCTTGAAAGAGTTTTTTTGTAATAATAAAGTAAAAAGGAATATTACAATCAAGTGACATGTTATGTAGAAATATATATAAAAAAAGAAATAGGACAAGATAGAGAAACTAGAAGAAAATAATGATTATCAATAAAGTTTATGTAAAAAGACATAGAATTTGAGGCAAAGAGTTAGTTATTTCTAGGAGGAAACTAAATAGTTCTTCAAATTTTCAATTAGAATCGGAGGTACAAAGATAGAGTAATTAAAGGATTGTGAAGTATGTCAATGAGTTGAGATTCCAAATTCAAGTTCAGATGAGTATCCATGATTTCAAAACTATGGATGAAGAATATAAAATTTATTTGAAGGTAAAGGAAATGTTGAATAGGAAGTGGTAGAAGAAATACAGAAGAAAAGGTCTTAGAGGCATTAGAAGGGTATTGGATGCAAGAAGATTGTCTAGTGAATGGAGAAAATATGAAGCATCCAATAGTCAAATTGTGAAAGGACCATGATACAATAAGCTGAATATATGGAAGAGGAATGGGTAATAAAATGTGGAATAGAAGTACACAAGGAAACTAAATACCTAGAGAAGCACAATCTAGGAAGAAGGAATTAGACCAAGACTCATGTCACAAAGAAAGATGAGGCATGAGTCATGTGAGAAAATGTTGTAGTAATTCATTGTGGACAAGGTGAAAAACATATCTTCAAAAGTGTGTTGTTCAAGCTTAAAATGGAGACAGTGGAGGAAATTTTAATAGAAAGATATTTTTCAAAACTAAATGCAAGGTTCAAGGTAAATATTGCAATTTGATAATAAATGGAAAAAATACATAAATTTTGGTGTTCATGGAGGTGATCAAGAATCCAAAATTTTGAATTTCTCATGCCAATTCATATCAAGTTTCATGGATATATAAGGGTCAATAAGCCACCATGGTTGGGGATTACTTGCTTATTTTTTATATCGAGGACTTTACTGATCAATTATCACCTCATGTGGTTAATATGGATGCATATCATGTGCTTCTTGGAAGACCAAGGTTGTTTAATTATAAGGTTCTTGGCATGGAAAATATGTATGACCTTAATAAGGATGCACACTACTGTAGGGTGGAGTCAATGGTGGAATATGAGACAATGTTAATGAATTGCAGTGACACTGGAAGTCCTCGTAAGCAAGGTGATTGAATAATATTTTTTTTATAAAAAAAGAACTAAAGGAATAGAAAATTGAAAATTTATGTTTGGCCATAACGTCAAAGAAGGCGCATGAAGATGAGGAAAAAAGTCATGTGCTAATAAAAAATTGACAATTGTTGGATGACTTTGTAAAATATTTTTGTAGATGGTATGTCAAAGGTAATACATCCCATGAGAATAATTTCATATTAAATTGAATTGATTCCATGATCAAGTATAACTAATAATTTTTTTTATTGAATGAGTCTCATGAAAATTGAACTAGTAAATAGATAGGTGCAAGAATTACTTGACAAGAGGTTTATATAAGAAATTTTAAGTTCTTGTGTTGTTTTGGTGGTATTGACATTAAAGAAGTGTGGTGAATGGTGGATGTGTGATCCAAACTTAAACAAGAATGCAAAAAAATAAATATAACCACAAATATAGAGTTGAAACAAAAATAACACTTCATTTCATTAATATCAAAGAGCTGAAATATGCTTATATATATGTTAAGAAATTTACTGCATAACATAAATAATTACTGAGAGGAACAAATATAAAAATAACCAGCAACAACCATAAACACATTAACACAAATGTTTATCCGGGAAAACCCCAAATCCGAGGAAAAACGCAACCTAATAATATTTGATTAGCATTGGCCAAAACCCTAGCCAATCTAACCAAGTGAGCCTTCACCGCTCACCTCCAGGTCTTGCATTACAATGAAGTCCTTCTAGCCTTTTATAAGATCCATTACATATAATACCATGGGCAAAATACTATGGGTGCACAATACCATGTGCCCCAAAACCATCAATGTGTAACCTGGTCAACTTTGACTCTATCCCAACTCAAGTTTACCTAACAATTCTCCCCTTAAGCTTGCCTTGGGGTTCCTTGACTAACTCCAGCCAAACCTGCTAAGTGAGAAAATACCACTCACTCTAGCTCTTACCCCCCTCAGAGTTTTTACCCGGGGTATTGTTAACCCGACATCCCCCTTATCACCTAGGCCTAACCCAAACTTTACCGGTGATCACCGAGGGGTACGCATGCCGTACTAGGTCTTACAGTAGTATGCCCATTTACATGCAATAATTTTGACTTCATTAATTTTTTTTATTTTTTTATTGCTATTGTGATTCTGATCCATCCTCTCTCAATTTGGTTTGCTCAAAAACCTCTATCAAACCACTCCAACTGCAAGTGCGATGAGAACCTCATAGATTCCAACACCAGTGGCCTCACGTAGCAGAAAACGAATAATTTTCATAGCTGCATGAACAATTTTCTTCTACTAACCTCTTTAAATAACCGCATGAATCATGAACAATTTGTCAACATGTTCCAAACCAGTAAATATCGTAAATACACTGCAATCCCTGGCAGTTAGGACACTATCTTCCGCACATTCTCCTAAAGGTTCCTCTGCGTACGATTTCAGACCCAGATCTGTAAAAAGGCTGCAGTGATCTCATCAGGCACTATAAACGCCTGGCATTAAAGAATCCCTTTGAAGCCAATATCTGGCTCTGATACCAGTTGTTAAGAAATTTACTCGAGAACACAAATTAATTACGGAGAATTACGAAGAATTTATTGCATAACATAAATAATTACTGAGAGGAATAAATATAAAAATAACCAGCAACAACCATAAACACATAAACACAAATGTTTATCCAGGAAAACCCAAAATCCGGGGAAAAGCCCAACTTAATAAGATCTCATTAGCATTGGCCAAAACCTTAGCCAATCCAACCAAGTGAGCCTTCACTGCTCACCTCCAAGTCTTACATTACAATGAAGTCCTTCCAAACTTTTATAAGCTCCATTACATATAATACCATGGGCAGAATACTATGGGTGCACAATACCATGTGCCCCAAAACCATCACTATTTAACCTGGTCAACTTTGAATCTATCCTGTGTCAAGTTTACCTAACAATTCCCCCCTTAAACTTGACTTGGGTTCCTTGACAAACTCCAGCCAAACCTGCTAAGTGAGACAATCCTGCTCACTCTATCCCTTACCCCCCTTAGAGTTTTTACCCTAGGTATTGTTAACCCGACATCCCCCCTATCACCTAGGTCTAACCCAAACTTTACTGGTGATCACCGAGGGGTACACATGCCTTACCAGGTCTTATAGTAGTATACCCATTTACATGAAATAATTTTGACTTCATTAATTTTTATTTTTTTCGCTACTGCGATTCTGATCCATCCTCTCTCAATTTGATTTGCTCAAAAAATTCTATCAAACCACTCCAACTGCGACCCCGATGAGAACCTCTTAGATTCCAGCACATTTTCGAAGCCACATGAACAATTTTCTTCTGCTGACCTTCTTTAAATAACCGCATGAATCCCGAACAATTCGTCAGCATGTTCCAAACCGGTAAATATCACAAATGCACTGCGATCCCTGGCAGTTACAGCACTATCTTATGCACATTCTCCTCAAGGTTCTTCTGTGTATGATTATTCCACCATTATTTTCAGACCGAGATTTGTAAAAAGCTACATTGATCTCATCAAGAACTATGAACCCCTGGCATCAAAGAATCTCTTTGAAGCCAATATCTGGCTCTGACGCTGGTTGTTAAGAAATTTACTGCATAACATAAATAATTACTGAGATGACTAAATATAAAAATAACCAGCAACAACCATAAACACATAAACACAAATTTTTATCCAGGAAAACCCCAAATCTAGGGAATAACGCAACCTAATAAGATCTTATTAGCATTGGCCAAAACCCTGGCCAATCCGACCAAGTGAGCCTTCACCACTCACCTCCAGGTCTTACATTACAATGAAGCCCTTCTAGCCTTTTATAAGCTCCATTACATATAATACCATGGGCAGAATACTATGGGTGCACAATACCATGTGCCCCAAAACCATCACTGTTTAACCTGGTCAACTTTGACTCTATCCCGAGTCAAGTTTACCTAACAATATAGAATGAAAATAAACTAGCTTGGGCAATGGTAGCTTACCTCTAAGAAGAGATGTGGTGGTTACATGCCTTTGAACTGTCTTACAATGAGGCTCGAAGACCTATTTATCATTGAGAAACAATGGAGGACCTTAAACATCCAAAAACCTAACTCTAGGAGATGAAACGCCAAAATTGTGGGCCTCGTTGAGGTAAATTGGAACATCAACTTCCCAGGGTCATAATTTTTCTATACAGTCTTCGCTTGATGCGCACGATACCTTGTTAGAATGATATATCCAAGGACTACAAATTTTGGCTACAAATATGAGTCAATGAATCATATATGCCCATTTTAAAATAAACATTGTTTACAGTCTCAAAATGGCTTCAGAAGTTCACGACCCAAAAAAGCTTCCAAAAAGAGTCAATTATGCTACAATTAAGGAAACTGAAAAACTGAAAGAAATAATGGTGGGGGTCCAAGTGGAATAGGTAGTTGGCCACCAATATCCACCTGGATCAATGTGCATATATTTTCAAGTTATTAACACAATATTATCAAGAGTTAGTTCCTCTTACCAACAATGAAGGACCTCATGGATTGCTTAATTAAGGAAAAGAAATTTTCAAAGATAAATTTGAAAAGTGAATACCATAAATTTTAGATAAGGGAACATGGAGTGTGGAAGATAGTGTTCAAGATAAATGATGGACGGTTTGAATGGTTTTTTATTCCATTTGGATTCACCAATTTGTCCATTGTATTTATGAGATTGATGAAGGAGGTCTTAAAACCATTTCTAGGAAAGTTTGCCATCTTGTAATTTTATGACACTTTGATTTTAATCATGTCTAGAGCACTTGGATCATGTGAATCAAGTGTTGGAAATGTTTAATTTGAAAATTTTGTAAATTATATTGAAGAATCTTACATACATGCAAGAGGATTTGGTTTATTTGGATTCGGTGGTTTCCACAGAGGGTTAGAAGTTGGATCATGAAAAGGTGAAAATATTTTTGAAATGGCTAGTTCCTAGATGTGCATTTCATGCAAGGAGATTCAATGGTTTAGAAATAATTTATTGAATTTTATCACTAAATTTATCTAGACTTGTGGACCACTCATTATGTATGAATAAGGGATCCTTCCAATGGAGAGAGGTAGTATCATGGTGTTTCAATCCCTTAAGAAGTAATTGAGCAGCTAGTGTTGGTACTTCCAAATTTTGAAAAGATGTTTTAAGTAGATTATGGTGTAAGTTGTTCAACCATTGAAGGTGTTTGAGGGTGTTCTAGGTTAATATGGTAGGTCAATATCATTATTATTGATGAATACACTGCCAAAAAAATGTACTACATTTATAATTAATAATTTTATGTCATTTTTCACACTTGAAGGAATTGAGACACTATTTGTTATCATAAGGTGATGTAGTACATAAAATTTCAAGAGAATATCAAAGGAAGCATTTAAAATGGATGGAATTTTTGTAAGGATACACAAGTTTTTGAAAACATGGATATTATAAGCCTAATAAGGATATAGATCAACTAAGTTGGAGAAAGATGTTGTTAAATACAATGTTTGTTAAGGTTTTAAGTTTGTATAGCATGAAATAGATATATACAAAATATATAGATTTTACAAAGCCATGGAGAGCATAAAAATGACCATGGGTGATGAATAGGATTTCATCTACGGATTTCCCCATATAAGTGATATCCTCATTTAGGGGTCAAAAGTTGTGTATTTTGAACATAAGTAGACAATTGCATGGTTGAGGCTTACATGGAAATTTTTCAATATATACTATCAAGGAAATTGTCTCTATGAAATGTTATTTTGGTCTAGCATCAACATGAATGCTAGGAAATTTGTTGAATGTCATAGAAGTTGTTAAATGTTGAAATGAATAGTACCTAAGGTGTTATGGGAATACATAAGCATGGATTTAATTTTGCTACTACCCAAGACACAAATAGGCTATGATTTAGTGCTAGTGGTGGTGGACACATTTTCTAAGATGGTACATTTCATATCATGCAAGAATACTAGTGACACTACACGTGTAGTTGTGTTATTTTTTCAAAAAATTATGAAGTTGAATGGGCTAACTAAGAGCATCACTTCAAATATAGGTACTCAATCCTTTGGAACTTTTTGGAAAAATATTTAGAAGAATATGAGTTTAAAATTGTAGTACAACTTAGTATATCATAGGTATATAGATGGTCATATATAGGTAGTAAATCAAAGTTTAGAAAATATTTTGAGAGGTATGGTTGGAGATAAATGGAATTAGATCATTTACAACATTTCATGAATAGAAACATCATCAAAATTCATTTTGGGTAGTATATGGGACATCTCCAAAGGGTGTTTTCGACTTGGTTAAGTTGTGGAAAATCAAGTGTAAAAGAAACATTGATGAAAATAGTTTTTTAAAAGGAATCTATGAGAACATGAGTAGGTTTAGAAGAAGCTACAAATGAGTAATCATGGATATGAGCAAAAAGTAAATTTTCATGGGAGGCTGATGGTTTTTGAAGAGAGAAATATAGTGGTTATGCATTTGGGGAAGGATAGATTTCCCGAAGGCATGTGCAAAAAGCTCAACTACAATGAAATTGGTACATGTAAGATTCTGAAAAAAAATAATAATCATTTAAACAATTTTGATTTGTGGACCTTTAATACTTCTCCAAAATTTTATGTTTCTTAAATATATGAGTTTTATGAAGGAGAAACACATGTTAAAGTAGGGAACATCAAATAATTCGAGGGACAATTTCTAGTGAAGCCAACTAAACAAATTGAAGAAGTATTGGCAAAGAGGATTAGTGGGATGATCCAAGGTCATGATCATTTTGAATATTTAGTCATTTGGAAGAAAAATAACTAAAGGGATGTGGATGTGTTGGGAATTGTAGAGGAGGAATTGGATAGCCTTCAATGGCTTATATTACTTTGTGGGCATGTGACTAGTGCACATCGGCTAGATGTTCATGTTTTCTTACAAAGGGTGTCTACTTCAAAAACATCCTTGGTCCTACATAATCAACATTAAAATATTTCTTCCCAGTCTACATTTCTTATTGTTCAAGAAATTAATTACTATGAGGAAATAAATATAAGCCATATGATGTTTGGATACATATGGTGTGTGTACATGCTACATAAGTAAACAAATGTTGATGTGGAGGCTGGAAGATAAAACATGTGAGATGAAATTTAGAGAAATTGAAGAGAAATTAACTTTTTCAAAACCCATAAAAATTCATAAAGGTAGTAGTGGTGAATATGACTTGTTAAAAATCTTGTTTGACTTTCACATAAAATGTACGGGTTGAGGTAAAATTATAAATTTGATGAATTAGCTTGAGAAGAGTTCAACTTTAGTAATCGTTGATCTTTTTCAAATGGATGAATCATTGACAAACTAAGACCTCTAAATCCACAAACCAAATTTGGTGTATTATCCAATAAAATAATCAGTGCAACCAACAAGAGGTTTGAGCTTTTGGGCTAGGAATTTAGCAAGAAGGTAGGTAGGTCTACCTATGGTGTTAATGATAGGTCTTAAGGGGGGCCTAGATTTATCAAACTTTGGTAGGCCATAGATTCTAGGGATAAGGAGACTGCTTTCAATGAGCTTTTTGGAAAGGGGGTTAAGAGACAGATCTGTTGTAATAGCAGATGCAACCTCCTTAGAAATGGATTTAAGGGGATTCTTCTTGAGTTTGATGTAACTCCCACTAGAAGATAGATGGTCTACCATTTTATGGACATAATCAGACTTATCAAGAACTACTACAGCTCCACCTTTATCCGCCCTAAGGATGACAATATCGGGGTCATCCCTTAGGGACTTAAGCGAAAGAAACTTAGCCTTGCTTAGGTTTTTCTTAGGATGTTTAGCCTTTCTAAGAACAATAGTGCAATCTTGTCTAATAGTCTCCTTGACATTGTCTAGAAGGTCCTTGATCGTGTATTTGATGTTACATATAATGTCATGAGTAAGAATATTATTCTGGGCAAGGGAAAAATTGAGACCTTTATTAAGGATACTCAAGACAGAGGGATCACGATTTTTTCTCAAGAGATTAATAACATTCTTAAAACCTCACATAGACCTCTTATTGTTATTATTATCATCATCATCATCATCATAAATGTTGTTGGTGTTGTTGTTGTTGTTGTTGTTGTTATTATTAGGTCTATGTTAGGATTTAAGAACGTTATTAATCTCTCGAGCAAAAAATTTGATCCCTCTGTCTTTAGTCTCCTTAATAAAGGTCTCAAATTTTCCCTTGCCCCGAATAAGATTCCTAACAATGACATTATTTGTAGCATTGAATACGGGATCAAGGACCTTTCAGACAATGTCAAGGAGACTATTAGACAATATTGCATTGTTGTTCTTAGAAATGCTAAACCTCCTAAGAAAAACCTAAGCAAGATTGAGTTTCTTGCCCTTAAGTCCCTAAGGGATGACCCCGACATTGTCATCCTTAGGGTGGACAGAGGTGGAGCTGTGGTCATTCTTGATAAGTCTGATTATGTCCACAAAATGGTAGATCATCTATATAGTAGTGGGAGTTACATCAATCTCAAGAAGAATCCCCTTAAATCCATTTCTAAGGAGGTTTCATCTGCTATTAAAGAAGATCCGTCTCTTAACCCCCTTTCTCAAAATCTCATTGAAAGAAGTCCCCTTACCCCTAGAATCTATGGCCTACCAAAGATTCATAAATCTGGGGCCCCCTTAGGACCTATCGTTAACACCATAGGCATACCTACCTATCTTCTTGCTAAATTCCTAGCCCAAAAGCTCAAACCTCTTGTTGGTTGCACTGATTCTTTTGTGAAAGACTCTGCCTCCTTTGTTCAAGAGTGGAGAGATATCAAATCAGAACCTAGAGATTTACTAGTGAGTTTTGATGTCGTTTCCTTATACACCAAAATCCCCATCCAAGAAGCCATTAGTGTCATTAATCACATCACTAATAAGTACACTGTAAAATTAGTTGGCCTCTACCTCACCTCAAATTTCTTTAGTTTTTAAGCTGAGTTATATGACAAAACTTGCGGTGCTGCAATGGGTTCCCCTCTCTCCCCCATCATTGCAAACTTGTTTATGGAAGATTTTGAGACCAAGATCTTAGCCTCTTCTACATTCTTTCCTAAGAAATGGAAGAGGTTTGTAGATTACATTTGTGTCATTTGGCCTCATGGTCGAGAGAAACTAGGTCTGTTTCTCACCCACCTTAACTCTCAATCGGGCTCCATCAAGTTCACTATGGAAGTTGAGGAGAATGGTCGACTTCCCTTTCTCGACATTCTCCTTTCTAGAAGGGAGGATGGTTTCGCCTATCACCAACTTTTTCAAAAGAAGACTCACACAAAGCTGTATCTCCATGCTAGTTCTCATCATTTCCCAACTCAGAAATTTGGGGTTCTCACCACTCTTGCTACCGGTGCTCTAAGAATCTCTGATGATGACCAGATTCAGGAGAAATCTCATCTTCTTGAGGCTTTTGAAAATAATGGATACAGCAGACCCCAAAGCCTCAAGGCGTTTCACAGAGATAGCAAAGAACCTAGTGTTAAACCTGCTCATGCTAATCCTATCTCTAAGGTTCATCTCTCGTATATCAGAGGAACCACGAATAGGATCGCCCATATTCTTAAGAATATTAATGTCTCTTCTTCCTTCAAACCTCTCAATACAATTAAAAACTCTCTTAGGTCTATTAAGGATCCTATTGACCCTAAAGACACGAAATGGGTCTACCTCATTCTCTACTCTTGTGGTATCCCCTACATTGGAGAAATAGGAAGGTCTATTAAGCAGAGGATCAGTGCACATGCTTCTGACATCAGATACAATCGTTCCTGCACATCAGGCCTTGCAGAACATACTCTGAAATCAAAACACCATGTCTGCATTGAAGAATCCAAAGTCATTGCTAAAATTGATCATTTCCACCACATGAAACTCAGGGAAGCAATTGAGATTGAGAGGCATGCCAGAAAACTTAATAGGAATGATGGCTAGAAATTAAGTAAAAGCTGAATTCTGACTCTCTCTTCATAACTCCTCCCTTTCCTCGCCTTTCTATTTTTATTCTTCTTGTTTTATCCCCAGTTTCCTTTTTATTTTCTTTATCTTTTGATGTTTAACCATCCTTAATTTATTTTCGTTCATCCTTTTTGTAGGGTAACCCTTGATTGTTATCTTTGCTTTCCTCCTATTCAATGAGGATAGGTTATCCTCTATCTTATAATGGTCACATAAATTGTTCTATATTGGTAATTAGTCCTATTAGAGGTATTGATCATATTAATAAAATATTACTAAAATATAATGAGATCAAGGATTTTATTTTGGATCACTCCTAATAGAGAATTTTCAACAAAATATATTTTAAATAAGTCACCCCTAACTAATAATATTATAATCAATTATTTTAGATAACATTATTATACAAATTGATAATTAATTATAATATTGGAATTAACATATTCAACCAAATTTATATTGGATAGGTCAACCCCTATCAAATTATATATGTGTGTGTGTGTGTGTGTGTGTGTGTGTGTGTTTAAATATTAATATATAAACAGATAATTAGTTTATTATATCTAACAGCTAGTTTTCAACCAATTGTATATTGAATAGGTCAACCCTAACAAATAATATTATATAAATTAATTATTCATAGATAATATTATTATATAAAATATTTATTTATTACATAACAACTAGTTTCTAACTAAATATTAAATAATTTAACAAACATCTATTTATCAGGTATTCTTAAATATTTTTTCTTTCCTCAATAATGATTTCACCAAAAGCTAATTTTAAATGGCTAACCCTGAACGATGATGCATCCCTGCTATTTATTCTCTCATATCAATTGTTTTCATCTATATATACATATGATCATATTATTGCCACTAACTATAATATTAAGATTCAAATAATATTTAACTTTAATATCATACCTAAACCCCATTACTATTTTAGCAAATATATAGTTAAATTAAAGTTATTTAATAATTTATTAAGTAATTTTTAAATTGTACACTCTAGAACTCTTGAATTTTTAGAAAAAAATGTTCATTTTATTTTCCTATGTTCTATTCTCAATGAGATTCAAATGAATATATTGGTCGCTTGTGATCTACTCTTGATATCTGTGTTCTACGCGGACTTGTTTTTTAAGCATTCAAGGAATGGATGAGTTTACATTTTATTTTTATAATTATCATTAAAAAAATTAATAATAAATTGCAATTTATTTACATTATTTTTTTAGTTATAAGTTTATATTTGCATTTAAGTTATATAAATTTAATTATAAAAATGTATATTTTTTAGAATTGATATTAATAAAATTAATCAAAATGTTATATTTAAAATATTTTGTCTATTAAGGCAGGGAAAGGCACTTCAATTGGTGATCCTTTTAATAATGAGGGTGTTATTTATCAAGAGATTCATGTTTAGTGGTAATAATTATATGATAGTAGTCATAGTCTAAAAATTATATTTATAATGGTGGAAATGAATTATAATAGTAATAGTTGGAATGAATATAAAACCACCATTACTCATTACTTTAATTAAAATATCCATATTTAAATAATAATAATAATAATAAATATAGAATCTGAGCTATACTATTGGTTAACATATGAGGAGCTTGGTAGTAACTATATTCATATTTCCTACATAGTACATTGACCTTGGAAATTTCAATGAAGTTGGAGGGAAGAATCAAATAATGGGATTATAACCTTCTTTGGCTAGATACTCCAACCATTGTCATAATTCTAATCCTCTCACCATTCTCCTAATTCCTTTAGTTTGTTATTTCTCACTGGATTATATCAAATATGATCAAAGAGAAAAGTAATTGAAAGTGATAAAAATTAATTGCTTCCAAATAAAAGTAATAAGAATGAAATGCATAATATATGCCCATGAGGTAGCTCAATTGGAAAAATGTTATGTTCCTTAAGATTCCAAGTTCAAACATCCAGGACCAAGAGATCCAAGATTCAATCCCATTGTTGTAAACCATGTCTATGGAGAGGAGAACATATCGTAGGCCCCAAAGGTATAGTAGTAGTGTACATAATCCTTGGTTGAGGCTCACATTTATTGTATTCATTGATCATGTGTCTTAGTTTGAAAATAGGTCCACTAAGGTTTGAAGGTTTGGGCTTCAATGTTGCAGATAGAGGCTTCCACACAACTCCGACCTCCACCAGAAAAATAGTGAAGGTGGTGGCCTTTAGCAAGTGGTGGTCTGCATTGTTTGTGCGAATGGTGGATTTTGAGTGACTGGAAACTTGCATGCTTAAAAAGTAGTGGCTTGATCACTAGTGGTGACTAGTGGATATGTAAAGAAGAAGTTTTTGGTGATAATAAAAATATAAGACAAACACAACAGTAGTAGTGGCTTTTCCCATTTTGGTTTTCCACCTAATATATGATGTTCCCTTGTGTGATGATTTGTTGATGATGTTTGCTTATTTTCCTTGACATTTTTATGTTGTTCATGATTTACTTGGTTAGGCATGCATAATCTACTTGGATATTGTGCATAGATGTGTTGTTATATATATTATGGTGCGTCGTTAGTAAATTGATGAATCAAATTTTGAAATGAAAGGAAAATAGTTGTATATTAGCACAATATCGATTCACCCCCATTTCATAATTTTCCACACTTCCAACAATTGGTATCAGAGTCAGGGCTCTTGGTTGCATCTTAATTGTTGAAGAGTATATCTCGTCCGGATTGTTGGTAAAACCTTTTTTTTTTATGAATCCTCTAGAAATATATGTCCTCATTGTTGCAAAGTACCAGGTATGGTAAGAAAAGGTAAAATATTAGTTATTGGCTCATGTATATGACATTTGGAAACCATTTTGTGAAGGTTACGGAAAGGATACTATACCAACCAAGGTGTTGCAACATAATTCACAAGGAAGGTGTGTTATTTATGACAATCTTAATAATGCAGATCTAGAAAAGATATCAGATCTAAAATATGCCAAGGCGATTCGGGACATATTACAGGTATTATATGGAAACAACAAAGAAGAGGTTGAGAAGCAGAATAAGAAGAAGAAAAAGAAGATTTTCCCTTAGAAGCAAGGATCTCAACCAAAAGAGCCTTGTCTCCCTAGTGTGAATTGTGAAACTAACAAATAAAAATTGGAGGTGCAAGAGAATCAAATCTCATGTAGAAAATCATAGATGAATATATAAATTATGATTATTTACTTTTGAGTTCTACATTAGAAGGATCTAATGATAGTCCTCTAGATCAACCAACCAAGTTAATGATTGGGATAGGTTAATGCTTCTACAAGTTGCATTAGAGGAAATTTCAGCTTAGAAGTGGCTACCTAAGGAGAAATAATAAAATAAAAGTTATGAATTTTGGAGGGAAAATGAGAAAACTACTTGTTTAAATAATATTTTATGTTTATCTCCTTATAGCTTTACTCGAATTTCAAGTGTATACACTTGTTGGATGCGCAATTAAATTCCACATCTAAGGAGTACCCATTATACATACTTTTGAGAAGACCCACATTGATAAAAATTGCAGATACATTAAAAAATGTGTTAAACACATTTTTTTAATGTATCTGCAATTTTTATCCATGTGGGTTTTCTCAAAAGTATGCATAATTGGTATTTGTTGGATGTGGAATTTAATTCTGCATTCCAACAAGTGTCTACACTTGAAATTTGAGTAAGCATATAAGGAGATATGCTAAAAATACAATTTAAAAAATAGTTTTTCTTCTTTTTCCTCCAAAATATTTACATGTACCTCTTTTTAAATTTTATGAAGTTTGATTGGTTTACATGTTATGACATAGAAATTACATGAAAATTTCATCGGCACTTTTAGGCTCAAATTTCCTCTGATTTGAATATGACTCAATTATGGATATAATAGAAAAAATATCTGTTGAAGTTAGTAGACTAATAGCTGCATGCAAAGATCAAGAGAATCTTTTCATAGAACTATGATGAAAAGGGAAGGAGCTCTAGGAGTAGATCATCAATTTGAAGAACTAGTTGAAAAAATAAAAAAGGTTTGAAGATTTGATGACCAAACAACAAAGAGAGAAGGAGGGTTGAGTTGAAAAACTTGAGGTTGAAGTTCTCATTAAGGAAGCAGTTGGAACAAAACAATATTAAACTTAAGCAGGAGAAGATTATGTAGGCCTTGGAAAAATTTCTTGAGATACAAAGATCTCCCTTGATTAGATATAGTCTAGGGTTTCAAAAGGAAGAGTCTGGCACACACACCCATGCAAAGAGGGTTGCAAATCCTAAAAGGCATGTAGTATAAAATGGCACCAACAAGAGTAGGAAAAGAGGAAACAAGTAGTAGATGTAGTAGTAACAAAGAAGAAGAACTCATGGAGCAACTACATCTAGAAGACCATTCGCTCCAAGAGAAGATTGTGGCAGATCTGTTAAATTTCAAAGGAATCAAAGCCCCCTTTTTCGTTTAATGGATGAGGTCGAGTGTTACAATGAAGAAAACTAAATTGGACTTTTTGCAACCAATTGTAGAAGTAGAATGTTCATATATAATTAACAATATGGGTAGGCTAGGAGATAACCCTTCAGATATACTAGTTCTTTTAATGGATTGTGTTTCTCATGTAACATGTTCGACCATAAGGAAGTTGATTGTAGATCTAGCCCATGGAGGAGAGGCACATTTTATACATGATATATAGCACAGTTAGTAAGTTTGATCCCCTTTCTTCATATCTCGGTCATGTTGAGTGTTATACATGTCACAACTTTAGTCACATGGCTAGAGACTGCAAGTTGCTTAGTTCCTCAAGGGAAATTTATCAAAAGGATTAGTTGAAGCAGGGTAGGACTAGTATAAGACAAGAGAAGAATGAAAAGGAGCATCCTACTATGTTATGGGTGAAGAAGTAGTAATATCCCTTGAAGTAGAGGGATCATCCCCCTCTACAATCTATGGTTACTAGATACTTATTCTTGAAAGATTGCAGAAGTACATGAGAGGTGCACAGCCTTAGGGGGTGCATATGGAAGAAGTATGGATGGATGGTATGTGTACTAGTTGTAGCAGCAAAAACATGGTGTGCACAAGAGCCAATGTGCATTGATAGGTCCACAATATTAGTGTTCCCATTGAAGGTATAGTTATTTGAGTGGGAGCTATGCGCGACATTAGGGTCTCAAGGAATTTGTGTCTTTTTCATCATGTATTCACTAACTATGTTTATGGAAGCTTTATACATTACATTCATGAGTGAAAGAGGATTTCTTCTTTTAGTGTTATGTGTTTATTTGTGTATTACTGGCAACTTGGCTAGAAAGGCCCTTGTACCCACTTTATGTAAAAGAATTATATTTTGTCTAGTCGTGCCTAAGAATTGCATAGTTCAGCGATGTATATGTACTTATATATCTTTGACATTATGGCTAATTATTTGTTGGTTGAGTAAGTCCTTGTCATAGTGAGAGAAGCTATGCAATGGAGAGATTCATGGTGTTTGACATGCATCGTAGTGACATATATGTTTTAGCCTTGTATCTATTTATGAAATCCTTGTAATGTCATGTTCATTATTTGGTCCTAGTTGTTGGTCAATTGGCTGAATGGCCTATGCATGCATGGAAAAGAAAGAAATTGTCAAAATCATGCATAGAAGTGATTCTTGTAGATCAACATGCATTAAATAGTGTCATCATGAAAGTTTGATTTAGCTAGATGTGCTCATTTGATGTAATATGTAAACAATACTTGTATTTCGTTTGAGTATTTTATAGTCAAGCATGGATTAAGGAGATTTATTTTGAGTCATGTTACAACCATGAGTGAGCTTTGAAATTATTGATATTTCCATGTATTATACCTATGAAACCATGTAATTTCATGATTATCACTTGGCCATGATATGTTGTAGAGTTTTCAATCCATGAGTTGTGGCCTCTTGCATATGGAAAGGAGGCAATGGAAACATTAGAATGTTTGTACAGTAGCAGCATCAGAATGTTGGCCTGTTGGATTGTTGGCATGTGGTAGTTTTTGGTAGTTGATCTGATTTCATCACTAAATTATTTGGAATTATCATTGTCTATTGGTATCAGCATGTTGTATGTAGTGGTGTCATCATGGTGTCTTAGTGAATAAATGTTATCCTTTTCCATTTTTTTCAAAGGGGGAGAGTCACATAACCACATGAGTGAGATTGAGACTAGTAAATTGGAGATGAATGAAGGTAGTTTGGTGTTTGAGGTTATAGGTTGACATCAATGCAAAAAGGGGAGAATGTTGGGATCATGTTGTTGGCATTGATGTTAACCATGGGAGACAGTCAGCCGCTTGAGGTTGTCATTGTTGTCAATGGAATTTTGGAGCTTGCGCTAATGTTATGCAGGTTTATCATTGTTGCAAAGGTCCCTGAGGAAGTCTTGAAGTAAGTGGAAGAAGTTTTGGGTAGTGGCATTTGAATTTTTCCTAAATTAAGTTACGAGTGTTAGAATAAGAATGGACAATCTATGTCCTTAAGGGACAAGTTTCATATTTTCTTTGGAAAACCCATGTCCATAATATAGATTATCAATGGAGAAACCATGTTTGTACTCCGATAGGTGCATAAATGAACATTCGTGCCTATGTGCATGCATAAAAAACATACCTCGGGATTTATCCATTGACTTTATCATGGTGATGCTTGGAAACTTTGACTAGAGAGAGTCTTCAATGGTTGTGGATCTTATTGTCCTTGAATTCGTGTGAACACATTAACCTCTTAGTCATTGAGCTAATGGCTTGGATCCATTTTTGGAGTAATTATTGGATTTGCATTGATCTAGTCGAATCTAATATGAATGCATTGAATAATTTGATTATTTTTATAGTCACACCCACAAATTATGTTTAATTGTTTTATACTTGATGATTGGCTTGGTTAATCGATCAAAGGCAGGGTGCTCTTGTAAAACAATAGTGTGTGGATCAATGTCATCATTAGATTGAGCGTAAAAGTGAATGTGTGTTATGTGTGTGAAGTAGCAGATCGAGTGAGTTTTAATGGAGAAGGATGTAATGGTAGCTATAGCATAGGGTTGGATCATTAACAGTGTCATATGACTTGTGTCTTACAGAGGTTAAGTATGCATCGTGCCTTTGAGGATGTACAATCAAATGCATAAACGTAGTATGTGATATAACATAGAGTTAATTGATTGAGAGAACCATAATGTTGATGCAATGCATGAGGTCAATGGCATTAAAAGAATGTGATTTGAGTAAGGAAGAGTGCATGGTATTTGTAGCACTAGATAGAGGAGAGTGTAGACAATGAGGTTGTGTGAATGGTGAAGATCAAAGATACTTGTAAATTGTGCTTACTACAAAGTACATTTTTTGTGTCTATTATATGTCTAATTGTTGTATTTAGATTGGTGTTAGTAGTGTTATTACAGGATTATGTTGTAGCTAAGTGTCTAGTGTTTGTTGAATGTATTGTAATAGCCTTCATAATGTATTGTATGGTTGTTGTAGCCCAAATCTTTGTAAAAGTGTTTGTAATGTGTTTTAAGGGCATATTGGATTGATGTAATAATGGTGTTGTTGTATTGTTGAGGGTCTTGTGTATGTTGAGTGAGATGTATGATGTTGATTGTTGAAAGTGTGTTATAGAGTATTGAATCATTATTGAGAGGTTGTTTCAAGAATGAATGAGTATTGTTGTTGTTACACATTATAAGTTTAATCAGGATTGATGAGAATGTTGGATGAGAAAGAATTTATGAGTAGAGTGCATGTATTAAGAGCAGAGGTTATGTGTTCAATTGAGAGGGTTTGTATTTAGTGTTGAGAACAGAGTTTATGGTGATTCCAGTCTGAAAATAAGATGAAATGCGGCTCACATTTATTGTATGTAGAGATCATGGGCCATAGTTCGAAAACATATGAAATAAGTTCTGTGATGGTTTGAACATTGGGGCCTTCAGTGTTGCAGGTAGAGGCTTGCAGGAAAGTAGTGGTTTTCTATGGGAGTTGGGGTTTCTTTTCAGTCGAGGCTAGAGAAATTTCTTAGGGAGTAGAAGATTTCATCCAGTAGTGGCTGGAAAACTAGTGATGGTGGTGGCCTTGCCCACGTGGTTGGTGGGAGTGGTGGCTTTCATGCTTAGAAATTGGTGGATATCTCATTGGTGGTGGCACATGGATATGCAAAGAAGGATATTTTGATGATAATAAAAATAGAAGACAAAGAACACAATAGTGGTGGTTTCTCCCAATTTGGTTTTCCACCTAATATCTGGTGTTCCCTTATGTGATGATTTGTTGATGATGTTTTCCTATTTACTTTGATTTTTTTATGTTTTTGATGGATTGCATGCATAATTAACTTGTATACCATGCATAGATCTGTTTATCTATATATATATATATATATATATATATATATATATAGATATATATATAGATATATATGTAGATATATATATAGATAGATATATATATATATATATATATGTATATATAGATATATATGTATCTATATATATATATATATATATATAATGAATTGTAGTCTAAAATAAAAGGAAAATATCGATATAAGGGCACAGTGTTGATTCAACCCCCCTCGCCAAGTATTGTTCACGCTTTATTTAATCTCATGAAAGTTATATAATTCCTTCTCAATCTCTTCTAAAATAATTCTTCAATTGTTCAAGGCATGGTAAAATGCACTATTTGGTCTATTGCTACCAATGGACGAATCACAACCCTTTTTCCAAACTCACATTCTAAGAGTATGCATGTATTCTAAAAACATGCACATTGTATGAAGAATGTGCAAGCATTCTTGAAAAAATATGTCGCACTAATTTGGTAGTCCATGTGGTGATTAAGGGAATGTTAAAGCTATAGGCTCTGGAGCACATGCACATTTCTAACAAAATGAGCACATTTGTGTATGTGCTCATTCTCGGGAAAACATATATATATATATATATATATATATATATATATATATATATATAGATATATATATATATATATATATAGATATATATATATATATATATATATATATATATATATATATATATATATATATATATATATATATAATTTAGTGTTGAATGGAAACAAATGTAAAAGGAAACATGTAACTATTGTGAAAAATTTGAAAAGACATTCACATTAGCCAAATTAGGGATTATAAAAAAATCTTCTCTAGTATCCTTATTCTCTTAATGTACTAAGAAAGGGGAATGGAATAATAATGTTCTTGTGTGGGATGAAAAGAAGGCTTGGGGATAGGTTAGCATGTATTTATAGAGGCAAATGACAACAATTGTTCATCATAGTATTAATAGCATGAAAATGGTTAAGAGGGAAATGTGAGAAAATAATGGTTTAGTTCCGCCGTCCTACTAGCAAATCATAGCATCATTTGAGAATTTACCCATTTTCATAATGATTTATGGATTTGGATGGGTTCTATATTGAAATGTTAGTGCCACATTGGAGGAACTTTATTAATAGTCATGTCGAACTTGACAAGGAAATATCTATGCTAAATGAGACATTAATAATTTGTATAAATCATGGCTTTGGTTATTAGTATATGGAAAACATGTGATCCAATGTGTAAGTTGTTAGAGGCTAAGGGATGAGACAATAGAGATGGAAGACAGGTAGAATGGAGGGATTGAAGAAGAAGAGGGAAATGTTAGACAAGGTTGGCTTCACTCTTGTAGGTGATAGCATGAAATGTGAAGGAGATGAATTCCACTAGAGTAAAGACGATAGAAATGGTAGTAGAAAAACATTATCACCAACATTTTTCTGTCCAAGTCAAGGAGTTGAGAAAATAAAATGTCATGTTAAAGAGAAAAGGCATGACACTTGATTTCAGTAGCTAGATACTAGGCACAAGGATATCAAGAAGATAGAAGAACAAATATATGAAAATGATAAAATTAAATTGGGTAAATGAAGTTAACTTTTATTTCCACAATCGGAGGAAAATGGAATGTAACAATAGTGTATTATACATAAAATAAACAAGATGGAAAAATTATGGGGCATTGGTCAAAACAATATGGGGTTTGGATACTACCATTGAAGAAAATGAGAATTAAAAACAAGAACTGGAACTCTTACTACTAGGTAAAAGGACAGACAAGGGTATGATTAGCATGAATACCCATGGAAAGGAGGAAGTTAATATTGTCGACCACGAAGATAATGTCCCTCCCACATACATCACCATTGCTTCAAGCTCAAAATATTATGATGAATCTAGATTAATTTAGATTACATTGTTGGATGGTGTTACCTCTTTTTGTTGTGTTAGTTTTGTTGACAAAGTGTAGTTATATATATATATATATATATATATATATATATATATATATATATATATATATATATATATATATATATATATATATATATATATATATATATATATATATATATATATATATATATATATATATATCTAACATTAAACACTATATTTCAAGTTTGTTGATATTAATGTGGACATTAAACACTATATTGAGATTTCTAATATAGTGTTTAATGTCCACATTGATATCAACAAACTTGAAATAAACTCTAACATATTTTTGGAATCATTATGAACTTATTCCTCAAAAATATATTACAAAATGTATCATTTTTAACACAATGGGAAAACCTATCATAACTTAGGGGTCAAGCCAATAGTGGGGATAACCATCACGGGTTGTTATCTACAAATGTAGGTCCACTCATCACTATTATTCAAAGAAAAACCCATCATTGTTATTCAAAGAAAACCATGCCAACCTGGACTTACCCACTGGTGGCACATAAGGGGGCAGCCTTTCACTCCTACTAGTCTCTAAGTCTTGGGCTATTAACCTATTTCCTTAAGTCTGAGAAAAACAAGTTCTTAACAAGTAAAAGTAGTTTTAAGACATACTCCAAGCCCAAAAACTAAAATAATAATAATAATAATAAAGAATTTTAAATTTATCTAATAAAAATATCTATCTAATATATAAAAAGTTGAAGAGTATTAAAAAAATAGAAAAAATTAAGAGTGTTAAAAATAGCCAAAATAATTTAATAAAAATAATACAATAAAAATATCTAAAATTAAAAGATATATGTAGAAAATTTAAGAGTATTAAAAGAAATAAAAAAATATTAACATTATATAAGAATTTAGATGCAATTCCAAAAACTAAAATAATAATAATAATTTCTTTAAATTTCAAATATAAAATCTAATCAAATGATATAAAATTTAAAAAAAAAAAAAAGATATATATAAATATATATATATATATATATATATATATATATAATATATATATATATATATATATATATATATATATATATATATATATATATAATAAAATTATATATATATATATATATATATATAAATATCTATATATATATATAATATATATATATATATATATATATATATATATATATATATATATAATTTTATATAATTTTATTATATATATATATATATATATATATATATATATAATTTAAGAGTATTAAATTATAATAATTATAAATAAAAAAAGTTGACCTTATATAGGAATTTAAATTTATTTTTTGCTAAAGAAAGAGTTGTACCTTCTATTTCATTAAATCAGAAAACAAATTACATAAAATACAACAGTTCCAAAGGAGATGTGGGCCAAAGAAATATCAAACCACTTAAAGCCTAGGTCACCGAGCTGAAGGCTTAAAAGCTGAGCCAAGGTCCCACAAACAAAACTACAAAACCCACAAAATAAAAACAAAAGCCGAGACCGTATGATCCCCCCTTAGAGATCTGACGGTCGAGGCTCAAAACGGTGTGGGAACATGCATCCACTTTAAAATTAGAATCAGACCCGATGAGGAAATAGGGACCATTCTAAAAGGAATTTGCATCCAAGTGAGGGGATAACCCTCGAGCATGTAGTCCACCCGAAATCCACCGATTCCCATCATGAAGTGCAACAAGCACAGAAGATAACGCACACCCAGACCTGCATACTTTTCCTTGATCATCGAATCTCCTCGCCAGATCCAACGGCCAAGGATAATATCGCAAGACCTAAAAGCATGGAGAATGATCGCGCAAAAAATGCCCTAGACCCACCAACATGCTCGCTTAATCTTGATCATGGATTCAATGTGCTTGATCCAATGGTTGTGGAACATATCACAGGCGACAAAAGCCCTGAGAATTACCACGTGATGAGGTCGGTATTCCTTCCCGTCTCTTGGCCACGTGTTTCTTTGTGAGTGGGATCTCTCCCAACTCCGAAAAACCACTTTCAGCTTGAAGGCCCTGTGATAAACCTGAAACCACCCTACAAACGGTAATGCCACCACAAAAAGAGAAACGAGGTTTTTGAGTCTGCTGGAAAAATGCCCTGGACCCACCAACATGCTCGCTTAATCATCACTGTAGAATTGCATTGCTTGATCCAACGACTGTGGAACATATCACATGCGCCAAAAGCACCGAGAGTTACCACATGATGAGGGCGATATTCCTTCATGTCCCTTGGCCATGTGTTGCTTTGTAAGTGGAATTTCTCCCAACTCTGAAAAACCACTTTCAACTTTAAGGCCCTACGATAATTCAGAAACCGCCCTGCAAGCAGTACTGCCACCACAGAAAGAAAAACTAGGATCTTGAGTCTGTCAAGAAAGCCAGGAATCCGGCACCTCACACCTACCCATCTCCTCAGGTAACTGAACCAAAGGAAACTTGAAATTCCTCCATCTAGTCGTCTATCCAAGAAACAACGTCTGCCAAGCAACCTCGCACAGAGACTTCTATGTTTTTTCTTGCCAGGGTTGAGGAGGTCGACAGTGACCAACATCCCAAAAATTACCTCACTTCAAAAATAACACTTCATGAATAAACCAAAACACTTCATCAATAGACCAAATCAATTAGACCCCATCTCTGTGGCTCTGTTGCAAAACACCATTCTGTCCTCATCTACCTGATCTTGACATAGCACCTTTAATCTATTTTGAGGCATCTCTTGCCAACTCAGCTCAACCCTACTTTTGGTGCAGAGCACCCCTTGATTGGCCAGGATTTTCACCAATTTATTTGTCGTCCTTAGCACATGAGTAAAACTCACGGTACGTAATCCTAGGAGGTGAAGCTGAATCCGTTGAAAGACCTGAAGCAACCTCCAGTGTTTTGAGACTTTTTCGGCTTCGTGCCATAGCTGATTCCCTTAACCGAGTTAATGATTAACTCAGAATCAGCTTCAACTATTATATTCTAGAGATTATTCTGCTTCAGGAATTCTAAACAATGCTCAAGAGCCATTAATTCCACCATATTATTCGTGGTTCTTCCGAAATTGCAATGAAAAATAAAAAGGATGTAGCCATTTTCATCACTTAACACCCCTCCAGAGCCAGCAATACCCGGGTTGCCTTTTGAGGCCCCATCAATGTTGTATTTCAGAAAACCCTGCAGGTGGGATGCCAGTAATCCTGCTTAGTGTCTTGTTTCATTACCTTCTTATCCAAGCCCTGTGGTATAAGCCCCTACATACCCAACTAAAGAAGTATCTGCATTTCAGCTTCTGAAGGTGCATTCTTTGGGGAAGTTCTAACAATAGTGCCTACTGTCTCCTTAAGTTGACTTAAGATCTGCTCAAAAATGCATTGGGAGGAACTTTTTCCATTTTTGAAGATTCTGTTGTTCCTTTCTTTCCAAACATTCCATATTATGAAGCTTGGTGTTAAAGCCCAAGCTGAGCAAAGAAATTCATAACCAGAGAAGTTTCGTCTCCAATTATTTAGGGTGTTGATAATGCTTCCTTTGTCCCTGTTTGTCTGTCGGAAAATAGTGGCAAAAGTATCCCACAAATTGGAGGTGAAAATACAATTATTGAGAAGGTGCTCCATAGTTTCCTCCTCGGCCTCAAAGAGCTGGCATCTGGAACGACCCAGAACATCCCTCTTCCGAATGTTTTCCCAATTCATAATTTTCTTATGATGAACCAACCACATGAACAGTTTGATATTCATCCATCCTTGATTCCTCCATAGGTTCTGCCAAAACCTATTCGGTACAATGGATTCTAGCTCAAGGAGTTTGAATTTTGCCTCCTTAAGATTGGAGGTACCTACATTATTGTTACCCCATCTAAGTTGGTCATGCCCCCCTGTCACTAAAATTTTCCTTTGGTCCAACATTTTCATAAGTGCCTCAGCTTTTGCTTTCAAGGGGCTATCATCCCTGTAACCTATATTCTTCTAGGTTCTCCATTTTCCTTCACTATTGGTTTGATCCCAAAAATATTTTACCCTAAGCAACCCTTTGATATCAATTTATTTCTTGAGGTCCAGAAAGTCCTCTCTTAACAGTGTAGGTTCTTGTTGCCATTTATCCTCCCAAAACAAAGCAAGATCACCCTCTCTAATTTCCCAGAAGCTATTTTTTTTTACTAGGCTTCTATTCTCCCAGGACTTATTCCAGACGTTTGAGCCTCTTATGATGCCATTCATCCTTATGTGATCATTATCTTGCCAAGTTCTGGCACATTTTTCTTTCCAGATACTAGCCCACTGATCCTTTGGATCTTTTACCCAACACCACCATAATTTGGCCCCTAAAACTTTTCTTAGTACTTCCAGGTCATCCCAACCAAGACCCCCATGGTTTTTAGGTTTGTAAATCTTATCCCAGGCTAGCAAGGCCCATTTCTTTCTTTGCTCCCCCTTACCCCAAAGAAAGTCTCTTTGAATGGTTCTAAATAATTGCAAAACTCCTTTTGGAGATGGAAGGGCTGATAGCATGAAGATGGGGATAGATTGAAGAACAGATTTTGTAAGCACTAACCAACCAACCAAGTTTAAAGATATAATAGTCCACTTCTTGATTTTATCCTACATCTTATTAATCACTAGCTCCCAAATGCTCTTGTGTAAAGTTTTATCAGTTAGAGGAAATCCCAAGTATTTGGAGGGAAGGACATCCCTCCGAAAGCCTGGAATTCTAGAGAATATCAATATTGGTATTAAAGAAAAAAATCTTAGATTTGGAGAGATTAACTTCCATACCTGTAGCCATGGCAAAGTCACACAAGATTTGTTTATAAGCTAGAGCTTCTTTGACTGTGGGGATTCCCTACAGCATGGTATCATCAACAAATTGTTGATGGGTCAAAGCCTATCCAGTCTAAGAAAGTTGGAGCCCCTTGATGTTGCCAACTTCTTTCGCATGCTTTATTGACCGACCAAGTCCTTCCATCATGAGGATAAAGAGAAAGGGAGAGAGCGGATCTCCCTGCCAAAGGCCTCTTGAAGGAGTAAAAGTCTTGGAAGGAGAACCATTAAGCAGAATTGAAAACCTAGAAGAAGCCACCATGGCCATCACCCATCTTACCCAGTTATGATCAAACCAAAAAGCTATAATGACCTTCCTGATATAGGTCCAATTCAACTTATCGTAAGCTTTTGCTAGGTCCAATTGCATGATCATTACAGCCTTCTTGTTGCTTAACAATGAGTGCACCACCTCATGCGCTTGAATGATGTTATTGAGAATCTCTCTGCCCTCCACATAACTAGATTGCTGCACCGAAACTAGAGTAGGAAGAAGTGGTTTGAGTCTATTGGCATCAACCTTGGAAATTATCTTGTACACCACATTGCACAAAGCTATGGATCTAAACCTGTATGGATTCTGAGCATTGTCCTGTTTGGGAATCGAGGAGATGAAGGAAGTATTAAGCACCTTCAAAATGGTTCTATTCATTCTGGAATCCTCCACCACATTCAGAATGTCTTGTTTAACAATGTTCTAGCAAGCTTTAAAGAAATCCACATTGAAACCATCAGGGCCTGGCACTTTACCATTCTGCATTTCTTTGATGACCTTACTAACCTCTTCTTCAGTCACTGGCCTACTAAGATTGAATTTATCCTCTCTTGTTACAAGCCTAGGTATATGCCTTGTTAAGTCCCTGATAGAATGATCTCTCTCTAAAATGGTTTCCTTTGCTATACCTAGAAAGTGCTGGACTAACACAGTTTCTATATCTTCATGGAAATTAAGAAGATGACCTCCCTCGTCCTTGATCGAAGAGATCCTATTATGAAATCTATTCGCCATGGTGGATTTGTGGAAAAATCTAGTGCTCCCCTTCTTTTAGCCATTGAACTCTAGATTTTTATCTCCAAAATATTTCCTCTGGTTTACATAAATTCTCCCAGTCTTGATGATGTTTGGTAACTTGATCATTTATGACTTTGTCAAAGCCATCTGTGATAAGGGCTTGATTGAGTTCCTTCATTTTGTCTTCAACAACTTTTTTCTCTTTAAAAATATTGCCAAATTCATTCTTGTTCCAGTCCTTGAGTCTGAGCTTGATGTGCTTTAGTCTTTTGTGTAGCAGAAATATTCTTGTACCCTGAATATTTAGATCTTCTGTCCACCATTTTGCAATGTTGGTGATGAAATCTGGGTGGGTGAGCCAGATGTTCTCAAATCTAAAAGGTCCATTCTTGGGGGTACAAATGCCCTGAACCTCAAGTTGTACGGGCCAATCATCCGAGCCTCCAAAGGGGAGAATGCTCGTTATCATTTCCTTGTCGGTGAGCATAAGGTCCTCTGAGATTATGAATCTGTGTAACTTTGACACTACCTGAGACTCTCCTCCTCTTTTATTGTTCCAAGTAAAGAGGCCATTGCTCATATCAGTGTCAACTAGCTTCATATTATCTATAAAAGTTTGAAATGCTATGGAGTCTTTGCTTAAAGTTCTGGTTCCTCCTTTTTTTTCGAAAGTGATTTCATCATGTTGAAGTCCCCACCCATGATCCATGGTACTCCTACATGTCTATCTCTTAGATCCACAAGAGAATCTAGACACCTGAGTTTATCATCCATCCTTTAAGGGCCATAAACATTTGTGACTAGATAAGCCTCCATATCTCCCACCGGTTGAATAACCACTGATAAATAATTCCTATATGCCTCAGCTTCTATTATGCCAAGCTTTTGGGGGTTCCAAAGAGTGAGTATGCCTCCTACTGTATTATCTACTTTAACTTCTAGAAACTCAAACCTATTGAGCCATTTACTGTGAATTTCTTTTATCTTTTGAATGGAACGTTTAGTTTCTTGGATAAAGATCATAGCTGGAGCTTCTTGTTTTATTCTATTGCTAAGTATTCTTTGTTTTCTTTTACTACCTAGACCTATGATATTCCAAGGTGTGAAGTTCATTATTAAAGATTTGTAGAGGAGTAACTAGTTAGGTCTTTCATCTTACGTGAACCTATCATTATCTTTCCACATTCCATCAATAACTCGTTCTGCTTTTTTCTGCCTCTTTTCTTTCTTGGGTTTCTAGGAGCTAATCCTGGTGTGTTTTTCATAGTTTTCACACCTTCGTTGCCCTACCTTTCATTGTTTCTTTGCCTTTCCAACCCTTTAGCCTACGTTTTCCATGTAAACAATTGTTGTACTCTGTTGAAATCTTCTTGAGGTAATGAGTCTACCCCTCCCATGGTTCGCTATTTCAAGAACCATTCCAGATCTAGGTGTTATCTATCAAGAATCTCCTACAATTCATGATCCTCCATTTCTATCTCACTCTCGGTCATTTCTTGGTCCATCTCAAGTTCTCCGTCACTCAGCAAAGCCTCTTTCTATTTATTACTATCCCGTGTTTGTTCCCTACCTTCTTCTTTCTCCTTCTCCCCTCGGCTTCCCTCCATTACCTGATCTACTTTTGTTATCTCTTCCTCTTCTTCGACAACTTGGAACCTGTTCAGACTAGCCTGTTGCTCTCCTGTTTTTTGTTGCTTCTACCCCCTTTTGCCCCCTTTTCCTCTATATCCCACTTTGTGAAAGTATTAAGTATCTTTCATGGTGGTTGCTTTACTTTTGTTCTCTATTTTACTGAGAGGGCAGTCTCTGAATAAGTGCCCATGCTCATGGCACCTGCGACATCTAAAGGGAATATGTTCATAATCTACTGTTTGCACCCATTTGTCATCAAAAGATTCCAAGATGACCTCATTTGGTAGAGCTCTAGAGAGATCCATCTCCACACATATTCGTGTGAAGGAAGTGTATTTTCCCCTTCTAGTGGCCTCAGAGGCTTTGACAAAATGCCCTAGTTTATTTCCTATGGAAGATAACGATTCTGTTTGCTAGTAATAAAGAGGTAGGGTGTAGAGTCCTACCCAGACCAGGACCGAAGTGAAAATCTCTCGCTCGAGGACAAAATTCATCATCCACGATAGTTTGCAGAGGCCTGCTACAGCGTAGAAGTAGGGTCCTCCTTCAAACACCCTGTCTTTGTCCTCAATATTTGTAAAGACCACAATGAAGAAACCCTTTGACCCAAGATGCAAGTCTATGCTTCCTTTTAGTTTACAGTGGTATTTAATCCACGCTTGTAATGCCTTTTCAGTGGGCCATAATCCCATGAATTTACAAATGATAGCATAGGTCCGCACGTGGTCCCTGTGCACCTGCAAAGAATGATCATTTAAAACTACTCTGGGAGTGACCTCAACCTTGGGTTTACATGGCCCCTTTTGCGTCTTTTTCTCTACTCCCTATTTCTTGTCTTCTTCCTCATTATCTTTTGTGTTGTTTTCATCTCTTTGTTTGGTTAAATATTGGTCCTCTTCCATGTTCCTTTTCCCTTCTCCTGAAGGACCTCTGACAGATTCTATTGGTTTCTTACCTCAGCTGGCCACTGCCTACCTGTAGGAGGGAGTGGAGCTCCCCCCTTTGCACGCCTCCATGGAGCTCAGAAACTTGAAACCCTAGCTCTTCGTCCGCATCCTCTGTCCGCGAAATTTAAATTTAGTAATTATGATTCAAATTCAAAAGATAAATTGTTGTACAAAACTTTTTCAATATTAAGAGCACTATCGATCCATCTTACCAAGTCCTAACCTTAGGGTGTCTAAAAAAATTGAACTCGTGACCTCTCAATGGCAAGGTGCTTTAGCAATGAGACCTAAACCTCAAAAATATACATTTTCATTTTATTAGAAAATAACTAAATTATTTTACTTATTTTACTTTTAATTACTTAATTATTTTCAACATTGAAATATTTATTAGGTTCTACATTAACAAACTCACCTTTTCTTTATATATATATATATATATATATATATATATATATATATATATATATATATATATATATATATAAACAGTTTATTATATTTAAACATTTTATTTACATTCTATATTAAAAGAGAAGAGGAAGACTTTTTTAATTAATATTTTATAATGTTTTTTATTAAAATTAACCAAAAAAAATATTAAATTTTGGATTTAAAGGGAACACTTGTCAACCCAACTCTATGTTAAAATAAACAGAATCACACATAACACTCATACTCTAAATTGTAAAATAAGTCTCTCCAAACTATATATATAGATAAACATTTTAACCTATGACTACTTGGATAAAATTATTTATATTATAAAAAGGTAAAGACTACATACTGAGTGACTACAACTTAAATAAAACATGGTCAACCATGGATCAATATCATATTGTGATAAGGATTGTCTCAATATGAAAATCAACTATGTTCAAGCATGTTTATTTTAGTGTTTATAATATTTATTTTAGGTCTATATACCTTGGGTTTATAATATCAATCCATTGGATTTATTATTCCTTTTAGTTTGTAATATTAATCAAGGCCAACCATAGCCAACGATGAATCATGCTCGAATGTCACATTGTGACAAAGATTGTCTTAATATGGAAATCAACCATGGTCAACCATGGTCCAACGTCGCGTTGTAACAAAGATTGTCTCGATATGAAAATCAATCATGGTCAATATGGAAATTAACCATGCTCAACCATGTTTATTTTAGTGTTTATAAGATTTATATTAGGGTTTATATGCCTTGGGTTTATAATATTTGAACTATAAACCCAACAGATTGATATTATAAACCCAAGGGAATAATAATAATTCAAGGGATAATAAGCCCAAGGGATTATTACTAAAAACCTTAGGGTTTATATTCCCTTGGGTTTATAATATTAATCCATTGGGTTTATAATATCAATCACTTCGGTATATTAATCTAAGGGTTCAGATTCCTAGGGTATAATATTATTCATAGGTTTATAATATTAATCCCTTAGTTTCCATATAAATCATGGTCTACCAAGGATTTATATACATTGGATTTATAAACATGGTTGACCATGGTTGAAAATGGTTAATTTTCATTTTGATACAATCGTTGTCACAATGTGTCGTTCGACGATGGTTGACCATGACCAACCATGTTTATTCGAGGGTATTTAATATCTTAGGGATTATATACTTTGGGTTTATAATATTAATTCTGTGGGTTTAATTTTATTCCATTGGGTTTATAATACCTTGGGTTTTATATTAAAAATTCAATGGTATAATATTCCCACAGTATAATATTATTTATAGTGTTTTTAATTAATATTAATCCCTAGGATTTAATATTATTCCGTAGGTTTTATAATTCCTTGGATTTTTAATATTAAACCTAAGGGATTATAAACCCAAAGAAATTAATATTATAAACCCAAGGTGTATAAACCATAAGATAAATATTATAAACCCATGAATAAAGATGGTTGATCATGGTCAACCATGGTCAACCATATTTATTTTAGAGTTTATAATACATTTTCTTAGGGTTTATATACTCTCGGTTTATAATATTAATCCCTAGGGTTTAATATTATTCCTTTGGGTTAATAACTCCTTAGGGTTTTGGTATTAATCCCTTGGGTTAATATTATTGCCTTTGGTTCGTAATATCTTGGGGTTTTAGTATTAAACCATATGAATATGAACCCTTACATTAGTAAACCTAAGAGATTGATATTATAAACCCAAGGATCAATACTAAAACACCAAGGTATTATAAACCAAAGGGACTAATATTATTATTTTTTGTAAGCTTGGTAGGACTACATCTTCTTCATGTCCATCTTCTCACCTTGATT
Organism: Pinus tabuliformis; assembly: GCA_031772625.1. Lineage (NCBI taxonomy): Eukaryota > Viridiplantae > Streptophyta > Pinopsida > Pinales > Pinaceae > Pinus > Pinus tabuliformis. Next base: position 217,565,820 of record CM062808.1, read on the forward strand.
GGGGGGATAACACAAGTTTTGAACCTAAGACTTTCGGTTTAGTGAGACTTCACTTCCATGACCATTGCGAATTGAGCTATCTTAAGTGGACCAAAGGGACTACTCTTATTAAACCCAAGTGAATAATATTATAAATTTAAGGTATATAAACCCTTGGTTGACCATGATTTATATTGAACCTAAGGGATTAATATTATAAACCTATGAATAGTATTATACCCTAGGAATATGAACACTTAGATTAATATACCCAAGAGATTTTCTGGTGTCAGAATCTCGCAGAAAAATTTGAGGTGAAGTCTTGATTTGTGTTATTTAAACTTGTTTTTTGACTCTATATATGGATTCAACACCCTGCAAAAACCCCTAGGGCACTTAGATTGTGCACGGGTTACCCATCAAACTTGTGATTTCAATAAATTCCTGCCGGATTTTAAAGAAATTAGACTGGAAAAACCGACCGGAAAAGCTTCCAAAAAGTCGCACTAAAGACAAGTAAATTGATATTATAACCCAAGGGAATAATAAACCCAATCGATTAATACTATAAACCCAAGGGAATATACAACCTAGGATTTTTTTAGTAATAATCATTTGGGTTAATATTATTTCTTTGGGTTTATAATCCTTTGAGGTTTTAGTATTAACCCCTTGGGTTTATAATATTAATCCCTAGAATTTTTTTTTTTAGTTAAGACTAACCTAAGTACTCATGGGGGACTTGAACTGGTGACCTATCACAAGGAGTGCCTTAACAATGCACCCATTCACCATCAATCCAAAGCCCCATAGGCCAATCCCTAAAATTTATTAATCTAAGAGTTCATTCATATTTATATTAGATAATTTCAAATTAAATAATAAGACGTAACATTTAATATTAAATAATAATAATAATTATAGTTATATTTTTTATAATAATAATAATATTATTATTATAATAATATTTATTTGATAAATACAAATAATATATTTATTAATAGTAAATATAAAATAAACCTTAGAATTATATAAATCACAATAATATTTTTAATATAATTATACTAATTTATATTTATTTATACTAAAATAAAATAAAAAACCTATTCATATTTAGTAATTCCACACCATCTAATACATCCAAATATATACTTAAATATATATCTATATATATATATATCTATATATATATATATATATATATATATATAATTCCAATCATCGACAACACAAGTCTGTTTCTTCGGCTACGCTACATCTTTTAAACTGCAGTCTGCGTATATATGATATCATGGAATAAAATAGTTTTATTCAGGTTGCCATGGGATAATTAAAATGTTACACTAAAATTTCAACAAAATTAGTTCGCCAATGGAATTTATCAAGTTCAAAGATAATAGAGTGTATTAGTTTAGGTTTTAATTAAATATTTTAAGTAAAATTTAGAAATTTTGTATTTATAAATTAATTTTTTTAAATTGTATTTTAATTTTTCATTTCATAAAATTTAATAAAAGTTTAAAAAATTTATGTATTTTTTCCAAGAATTAATATACTAATACAACTACATTAATAAATTAATATAATTAATAATATAAATAAATTTATATGAATTACATTAATTCTGATATAAAAATTTTAAAATTAATACAAAACTACCAATTAAAAAAATAATTATTATTATTATATTAAATATTTCATTTCACTTTATACCATAAAACAATCAACTACATACACATAAATTTGAGATATCATTACAAATAAAAAACTAAACAATCATACAAATAATAACTGGTAAGCCATTTATTATATTGGTTTGAAACTTAAATTAATCTTGCAATAACTAAAAGCCTACGGCCCAGATCTGGTTTATCTGGGTTTGCTTCAAGACCCAGTCCAATTCGATCATATATAACTATAAAAATAGCTCACAATGTCAAAACCATAACAGCTTGCTTCAATGAAAATGAAAATAGTAAAATAAGCGAATGCCACTTGTCTTAAATAAATTTTTAATAAATTATAGAGCTAACCACTTTTTCATAATCGCAGGAGGAAACCTAAAAATTGAAAATTAATCAGGAACCTAAAAATTGAAAAATAATTAGGAAACCTAAAAATTAATATATATGAAAGTTTTTATATCGTCTATTAGACTAAAAATATTCCAAATTGTTAAATTTAGATTATTCATTATTTACTTTATTTTAAAAATTAAAAATTCATAAAAGACAATTCCAATACAAACTACTTATTAACGTAACCATTTAATTTTTTTAATAACAAAACAATGTAAAAATCAAATTTATCTAATATTTTACACCAATAAATAAATAATCATTTTGATATATTATATTAATTTTTTTTATTAATTAAAAATATATTTTCACTTATTATTTTCTACGTGTGTTACTTCCTTATTTTCAGCAATGTCCATAGTCACTCATGTGTCACATTGTTTTATATCTATTTTTCTATTTCTAGCTAATTCTACCGTTAAGATGCAAATGTAAATTGTCATACAACACTTATAATTATAATATATTAAATATATTAAAGATAAATAAATATAATTTTAATTTTTAACAATAAAAATTTATATTTTTATTATAATAATGATGATGATTAATGTCTATTAAGACTAATGTGGTTTATCGAACCTCAAAAGAAGAGAGTCTAATTGTCATTCTTCAAAATCTTGTTTCTGTGATCAAAGAGTAGGGAAAGAAGCATTCCAAGATCACTATAGTTGGGTTGGCTTGATAAGTCAAGAAGATTGGAGGTGTGGATGATGATAGGGAATTGAGAGTGGATGTGGGCAAGAGTCGGGTAGTCTAAAAGGAAGTGTTTTTCATCTTCCACCTTCTTAGTATCACAGATCTAACAATTCTATCATCCTAGGGAGTCTTGGCAGTAGACCACTGCCCGGTCTCAATCCGAAGCTCATAAGAGTTAGTTCTAATCCTAGCAATGCTCATTTTCTTTTGGTGCTAGTCAACATAGAGAGATAATTTTGGTTATCGAGGGTGGGGTTGACCACCTCCTTATAGTACCTAAGCTTCCTTTTACCCTCCAACTCCTTAGCGTCCCACATCTTTTCCTTAAAACTGGAGGTAATAGTATCTTTGATATTGTCCTTGCTTCCCATTATGATCTCCTCCTTAATCTCCCAAAGGTTGAGCCAAGACTAAGCATCTTGATGCCACCCGTACTTGAGAAGCAGGTGGGGATTTTGTCTAAAGTTAGAAGAAATTTTTGGGAGCCTATTGGATTCCATATTGTGAAGCTTCTTCTTATACATAATATATCTAAACATAGCCGCACTTTCAATGGGTGACAGACCAACTTCGATCAAGAGGATAGGATAGGGAGAATTTTCCTTGATCTCGAGGTTATAGGTTATGAATTGCTTTTTAATCATCTCAATCTTTCTTCATGACTCCTTAGATATACTGCCCCCTCAAATTTCGCATCTGTATAAGATAACAAGGGTCACAGTAGTCTCAAAGAGGAACCTTTTCTTACTCCAAATGTAAAGATCGGCTGACTCACAATTGTTTTCAAGTTCATAATAAGCTTTCCATCCTCCAATAATTCTTTTCTTGATGCTATAATTCTAGTTGAGCTGATGAGGAAAGTCAATACCCAAATATTTATAAGAAGAAAGTACCATGGGTGATCATTTTGGATTTAATGATCATGACTAGTCTTGTTGGTATTAACTGTCATACCCATCTTGGAGCAGTAGACATGAAGAGTCTTAAGTTGCTTACCTAGGTCATCATGGCTCCATGCAAGAAGGATGATATCATCAACATAAAGGAGAAGAGCAATGGTAATACCAGCGAGCTCGGTGCCATTGCAGCCCGCAGTTTCCAGACACTCCTCTAGTTTATCGATGTAAATACCAAAAAGGGTAGGCAAAAGGGGACAACCTTGCTTAACCCCGATATTACATTTAATATCATTAGACCACCCTTCGTTGGTATTAAGATTGGCAATGACAGTCTCGTAGAGGCGGATCAGAACAATTATCAATTCAGAAGGAACCATGATCTCTTCAAGCCTCGCCCAGAGCTTATCTCGGGGAATAGTGTCGAAATATTTTCTAAAGTCCACAAAACAATAGAAGGGATCAATTTTACTATTGTGTCATTCCTCTATGATAATCCTAAGGGTGATAAGGTGGTTGATGGTTGAGCGATGTCTCTTAAAACCAGCTTGCCCTTTAGCTCTTTTACCCTGGTTCTCAAGCCAAAGGCTAATCTTTTTTTCTAGAATGAGTCCATAAAGCTTGGCTAGGATGTGGCTAATCATAATGGTCGTGTAGTTAGAGGGAATGCTTTTGTCCCCATTTTTGAAGATGGGCATAATAAGGCTTTGCATCCAAAGCTTAGGGAAGTCATGCTTTATAGCCAAATTGAGAAGCTTGTGGAGATGAGGAATGATGATATATTTTCCCATTTCAAAGATCTCAGCTTGTTAACCTTCAATATATTTGGCTTTCCCATTAGCGAACTTATTAATCCCAAACTCAACGTCTTCCATAGAAAAAATATCATCCTTAATAGGAGTGTTTAAGATGGTGCCCATGGTGTCCGAAGAGTCATACAACTTCTTAAGATAGTTATCCCAATTTCCTAGTGGATAGAATGATTATCTTTAGTTTTAGGAACAAGCACATTTTGCCAAAACTTTCTAGGTGTAACTTTAGAAGGGTGGAAAATAAGCTCTTGTCTCTTATTAATATATGACATGTTCTTCCTCTTAATGAGAGGTTTCTATATACTTATATTCTGGAGCTTAACGCTCCCATTAGGGGCATTTCTAATTTCTTTCCTCTCAATTTTACAATCATTCCCATAGCAAGGATTGGAAGTTCTATTATTTTCTGATACGAAGTCTTATTAGAGAATTTCTAATGGTGGTGGAAAGGGTAGTAGTAAAATGGTAATATATTTGATCAATGTTGTTATTATAAGTTAGGGAGCCTAAATTCCTTTCCAAATCCCTTTAGAAAAGGTTGAAAATACTTCTATCGAAGAGAATGTGGCTTTTTCATTCACTGTTCTCTTGCATGTGGGTGGTTTGCATAACAAGATTGAGGGATAAAGACAAAGGTCTGTGGCCAGAGTCAGGCTCGTACCCATTAAGAAGCTCAAAGTTAGTAATATGGTTGAGGACATGAATATTAGATATCACATAATCCATGACGTTACTACCCGGCCCATGGAAACAGGTCATCTGATCGGAGAGAGTCCATTTATTAATACCATTACAAATGATTAGGTCCTGGGAACTAAAAAGTTTGAGGAGGTCGGTGTCGAATAAGTTCTCGATTATGTCTTTAGATTTTCTCTGGAATTTATTAGCTAAGTGACCATCCTCTTCAAGCCACAACGGGTCAGGGTTAGAGTTGTTACTTAACATAATAGCTTCATTAGTAGTAGTCCGAGCATTAAATTCCCCAAGAAAAAGGATATTGCCATCATTCCTTAGGTTGTAAATGTATTTTTCTAAGGTATTGAAAGGAAAATTCTTATCCAGGTTGTTTTTCTTATAGGATGTAGAGTTGATAGGGGCGAAATAGCAGATTGCAAGGAAGATCCTATTGGTTGCAGAATTAGAGATCTCGAGCCAAATGTATTGATTGAAGGGCTATGTTTTATGAAGTGGGATGTGAGAGGAAACAATGTTCGTAATATAACAGGTTATACCACCAAAACCTCTCCTGGAGGATTTCTTATTCCAGGAAGACCAAAGAGTGAACCCATCAAGGTGATGGACCCTAGATTCGTCATGCTCCCAAGTTTCAACTAAAAGAATATGATCAATATCACTCGAGATCCAACTTAACATAGGACCCTTACACCATGGAAAACCACAGTAGTTCTAGAAGAGGATTTAGAATGATGCCATTCCCTATTTATCATTCGTGTTTGGGGCTCTCTCTCTAATGATAGCTTTTCTATTCCTAATGATTTCCCATTTCCCCTCTTTTCTTGCCTCCTTGACCTTTTGTACTTCTTTCTCGAGTTCAACTTGGTCTTTTGGAATGAGGTCTTCATTTATAAAGATTCACATTCCTTTTAGGCTAGGGGATTTCGTAAGTATATCTATCTAATTTATGGTCTTTACAACTGACCTTGACACAGAAGTCTATCTTTATGCTCAAGTATTTTTCCTACCCTTATTGGTTCAGTGAGATAAGTTGTTTGAATTTGATATTTTGTCTTTAATTGTACTTTAACTAATTCTAATGTGTCTTCATTGTTTTGTTTTTCTATACCAATGATTATAAGGTGTAAAGATCTTTTGTGGCACTCATGGTCTAGTACAATTAGTTTATTAATTTCTTATTTTATGGGTATAATATCTAATTTATTCTATGTGATATTTATTAATTTCTTATTTTATGGGTATAATATCTAATTTATTCTCTGTGATATTTATGGCTGAGTTATTACGTAGTTGTTCTTTTAGATTTTCAATCTCGTTTATGAATGTGTCATTTTCTTTAACCATTGTTGTTTTCTATGCTCGATTTCTTGAACAATAATCATGTAAAATATACAAATCCATATTGTTATTATTTAATATATTTTGAAATAATATGAGATTTACTAAAAGGCTAAAACATTTTCTCATATTTTATAAAAAAATTATTTTATTTTGATTATCATTTTTTTTCTAGACCAGTGGTAAGAAGAAAATGAAAATTGTGAAGATAAGAACTAATTCTCATTAGCTTCAAAGTGAAATTGGGATTGAAAATGAAAAAATACTTTCTTTGGATTGCTCTGCTCTTATTCACATTATTTTTTTTTCTGAATCATTTGCCACATTACCAACCTTCTTGACTTGTTAAGTCACCAAACTATAGTAATGTGGAAATGTTTCTCTCCCTTCTTTTCAATCATAAAAATAAAACATTAAAGAGTTTCAATTAATTGTTAAAGTAAGATAAACCATATTGATCTTAATAGACACCAATCATCATCATCATTCAACATTTTAATTAATTTTTTCAAATAATATAATTAAATTTATTTTTATCAATTTTACGGAAGTATAGATCTGAAACTAATCTCTTTACCTCTTATATTTAAGTTATGAAGCTTTATTCAAGTAAAATATTCAAAATGTCTATATCTCCTATTTATATTATAAACCCCTCCTTTTCTTTGGGTCCATATACCATTTACATTATACACTCTGTTTTTGTTAAATAAATTTCTTCATGTTTTTTAAGAAAAAATAATCTAAACAGGCCGTACAGCATTGGCCGTCAAGAATTATTGGAACGCCAAACTGAACAGGAAAATATTGCATCACCATCGTCATGTTGTCAAACCTCACTGTACTCATGCAGCCAGATTTTCCCTTTTCCATCCCAATGGAAAGACGAAAGGATTAATATCCACTGAAAGGCAACCTCATAATTCGCATGATGGTCCTCACATTCCACATGGGATTGCAGAAGCCGAAACCAAATCCTGAAATGAATTCTCTACTCGGAGCAGGAGTGCATGATACTGCCAGACCCCGGTATATTAATAACGTCATCCTGCCGGAAGAAGATACTTTGAGCAATGAATACAATTTTCTCAGTGACCATGAATTACTTTGCATGGCAGCCGGCATGCCAAATATAAAGGAAAATGTGATACATCATATCCTTTGGGACGTTAATGCAGAAGAACCCTGTTCCTTGTGGCAGCCTTCTCTCTTTTAATAAGAAAAATGTAATGTAATGAAATATATATCTTAACCAGAATAAAAATTAAAAATATAATATAATGAAATATATATTTTATTATATATGACATTTTATAATATATCAAAAAAATATTTTATGGATGAGATAAAAAAATTTGTTTAGTTTTTATTATAATTAAATTTGGTTGATTGTGTTTTTTCAGGTATTTATAATTTTATTTTATGATTGATTATATTTAAGTATAGTTAGATATGTTTGATCGTGATTGAATATATTTGAAAATTTTTAAATATTGTTAACCATGGTCAACTATGATTAAACATTGTTGACTATGTTTGCTAATGGTTGACTATATTTTACCAAGGTTTAATATGGTTGGACATTGTTGATCATGGCTAATAATGGTACTAGACTATGGTTAACATGTTTGATAATGGTTTACTATGCCTAATCATGTTTAACTATGCTAGACAATGGTAGACTATGTTTAACCATCATTAATTATGGTTGAAGATGTTTGAAAATGGTTGATTATAGCTCACCATGTTTCAATATGATTAAGAATGGTTTGGCCATCATTGATTATGTTTGACCATCATTAACTATGGTTCACCAAGTTTGACTATTGTTGAATATGCTCAAGAGTGTTTTCAAGTATGGTTTACTATAATTGAAGAATGGTGATTATGATTGACCATGATTGATGATGGTTGAATATGTTTCATTATGACTGACAATAGTTCATTATTGTTCATTACAGTGTTATCATTCAATATGGTTCATTATGGTTGACTGTGGTTCATATAAGTAGAAATATATTCCTTAATAGTTATGTCGCAATGTGAAGTTAATCAAAAGTGACATTGCATTGCAATGTTGATTACTAGTTTTGTCCAATTGTGACATTTCTTAAGGATTAAGCTTAATTATAATATTCCTTAATGGTTATGACACATCGTGAAATTATTTTTGCCTAAATTTATGTAATATTGTGACATTCTTCTTACCTAAATTTATGACAAATTGTTAGGTTTCTTTACTATTGTTGATGAAAATTTACTATGTTTTTAACTATGATCATGACTATGATTAAAGATGCATTATTAAGATTGCCTATGGTTTGACATGGTTGAGTATATTTGACTACATTTTAATATGGATGGTTATGGTAAACCATTTTTAACTATAATTTTCATTAGTTAACTAAGGTTTATGGTGATTTATTATAGTTGATGGTGGTTCATTAGGGTTGACTATTGTTCATATGAGTGCAAATCATTCATTAATAGTTATGTCATAATATGAATTTCATAAAAGTGACATCGCATTGTTATGTTCGTTAATGGTTTTGTCTAATTGTAATATCTCTTAGGGATCATGTTAGATGACAATGTTCCTCAATGGTTATGTCACATCATGACATTCTTTTTGGCTAAATTTATGTGAAATTGTTAGGTTTCTTTACCATAATTTATCATTTTTAGATGTCTATGATTAATGATGTCTGATTAATATTGGCTATGGTTTAGCATGATTGACTAACTCCTACTATGTTTTGGTATGGATGGTTTTGGTCGACCATGTTTGACTATATTTACATTGGCTAACTATGATTGTTTTTGCTTACCTTTGGTTATCTTGAATTGTAATGTTCATCTTAATTGACAATGGTTGCATATTATTATTAAAAATATTTAAAACGGTTGTTTACCATATTTTTTCACTATTTTATATGTACTTATTTATGTAATGTTATTATGTTACAAACACACAAATATATACAAATAATTTTGTCAAACACATAAATAGAATTGCTACACTTCTTAATGGTTATTTTGCATTGTGAGATTAATCAAAAGGTATGTCGCATTATAATACAATAAACAACAATGAAGGTCACAAAATATCAAAATCATTGATAAATATCATAATGAAACTTAAACTTTTAACAAATGTTACAATGTGAAATGGAGTTGATGAATATCATGACATGACAAAACCAATCATGAACATAGAAAGTGGGCATAATTCAATAGACATATGATGGATATCATCACATAATAAAACTAGTCATAAAAATAGGAAGGGGGCATTTTATATATATATATATATATATATATATATATATATATATATATATATATATATATATATATATATATATATATATATATATATATATATCCTAAAGCACTTATTATTATTTTAATAAGCATGCATCAAATATTTTTCTAGATTCGTTATTTTAGATTGTGACATTCATCTTATAGTGTTAATGGTTATGTGGCATTACAACATTCTTGAAATGTGTTGTCATGAAGGCATGCTCATTGACAGTTTTCTTGTATTGCAATAATCATCAAATATGAATTTATTGTGAAGGTTAAACCTTGTCGCTCCGCAATACTAATCAATTTTTGCTTTATGGGTATGGTAGTTTGGTTTTATTCGATAGAAGAAGACAACCTACGTCAAAGGTATGTTCGGCGTGAGACCCTGTTGGAATAGATATAACTCCGGATCCATCCGGCCTTCACAAGAAAGTGGGCATCACCAAAATATTAGAACCGTTGGATCGAGCTAGATATCTAGATTTGAGGAGATCCGGTTCTATGAAATAAGTGTTTTCTTTAAAAATTGTCATTAAAATATATTATAAATTGAATTACTAATTAGTAGTGGAAATAATTATTATTATTTATTATTTGTAAATGTAGGTTGATTCATTATTATTATTTAAAGGTTTGCTTATTATTGTTATTCATTGTTATTTAAAGAAAACCACACCAGATTCATTATTTTTATTCAAGGAAAACCATGCCCCTTGGAATTATTTACTAGTAGTCTTTAAGAGAGCAAGTTCCTCTTCGAATTATGCTTGTAAAATATTTTTACAACTAAACAAAATACATTTAAAGCTTAAAGGGAAGTTACAATTAAAAGATATAGAGCAGTCAATTAAAAAAAAGCCCAATTGACTCATCTCTATAATTCATTATAACTTCTTAGGGGCTTTCAAAAAAATTGAAATTCAATCTTATCATACCCAGAATTCCCATTAATTTCAAACATATGCAAATTTAAACAAAGTGAAAATATAAATAACATAGAAGTACTCACAGAGACACAAGTTGTTTCAAGATGAATCCAGAATCCTTTTAGTACTTTCAGAAAATAATTTCAAATGATTACAACTCTGCTCAAGAATTCATCATAAGGATAAATGGCAAAAAGAACCTACACGGCTAAGAGAGGACTTTGTGGACCTCAAGAAAGAAACTTATACCAAAGGGTTACTTAGGGTAAAATATTTTTGGGATCAAACCAATAGTGAAGGAAAATGGAAAACTTGGAAGAATATGGATTAAAGGGATGATAGCCCCTTGAAAGCAAAAGTTGATGCACTTCTAACAATGTTGGACCAAAGGAAAATTATGGTTTCAGAGTGGCATGACCAACTTAGATGGGGCAACAATAATGAAGGTACCTTCAATCTTAAGGAGGCAAAGCGCATAATCCCGGAGCTGGATTCCAATGAACCGGATAGGGTTTGGCAGAACCTATGGAGGCATCAAGGATGGATGAAAATCAAACTCTTCATGTGGCTGGTACATCATAAAAAAAATCTGAGTTGGGAAAACATTCGGAAGAGGGGTGTTCTAGGACCTTCCAAATGCCAGCTTTGTGAATCCCAAGAGGAAACGATGGAGCACCTTCTTAATAATTGCATTTTCACCTCTCGGTTGTGGGATAATTTTGCCACAATTTTCGAACAGACAGACAGGGACAAAGGAAGCATTATTAATACCCTTAATAATTGGAAAATAAACTTCTCTAATTATGAAATTCTTCGCTCAGCTTGGGTTTTAACTCTAAGCTTCATAATATGGAATGCCTGGAAAGAAAGGAACTACAAAATCTTCAAAAATGAAAAAAGTTCCTCCCAGCACATTATTGCGCAGATCTTAAGACAGCTTAAGGAGACCGTAGGAACTTTAGTGTGAACTTCCCCAAAGAATCCACCTTCAGAAGCTGAAAAGCAGATACTTCTTCAGTTGGATATGCAGGGGATTATATCACAGGGCATGGAAAGGAAGGTGAAGAAACTGGTCAATAAGCCAGACTGTTGGCATCCTCCCCCTCAGGGTTTTTTGAAATGCAACATTGATGGGGCCTCAAAAGGCAACCCGGGTATTGTTGGTTTTGGAGGAGTGTTAAGGGATGAAAATGTCTGCATCCTTTTTATTTTTCATTGCCATTTGGGAAGAGCTACAAATAATATGGTAGAATTAATGGCACTTGAGCAATGTTTAGAGCTCCTGAAGTAGGACAATCTCCAAAATATAATAATTGAAGTTGATTAGAGTTAATCATTAACTTGATCAAGAGAATCTACTATGGCATGGAGCCAGAAAAAGTATCAAGACATTGAAGGCTGCTTCAGGTCTTTCAAAGGATTCAGTTTCACCTTCTGTGCTTTCGTATAGTAAGTTTTACTCATGTGCGAAGGACGACAAACAAATTGGTGAACATTCTATCCAATCAAGGGATGCTCTTTACCAAAAGCAGGGTCAAGTTGAGTTGGCAAGAGAAGCCTCAAAATAGATGGAGGGAGCATTGTCTCAATCAGGTAGATGAGGACATAACGTTATTTCGAAATGGAGTCGCAGAGACGGGGTCTAGTTGATTCGGATTCAATATGAAGTGTTATTTCAGAAGTGATGTTACAATTGGGATGCAGGTCTTTGTCTGCCTCCTCAGCCTAGGTAAGCACAAACCCAGAAGTCTCAGGTGGAAGTGGCTCGGCAGACAGTGGTTCTCGGATGACCGGACAGAGAACATCAAGAATGGTAAGAAGATTTTCATCTTCCTTTGGTTCACGTGCCTGGGGAGTTGGGATGGTGTGAGGGACTAAAGTCCCAGATTTCTCAGCAGACTCAAAACCGCCCGCATTACTTCTCATGGTGTCAATATCGTCCTCATCTTGGTTTCTGGTTTATTGCATGCCCTTAAAGCCGGGAGCGGTTTTTCGAAGTTGGGTGCAATTCCACTCACCACGCAACGCGTGGCCAAGGTTGGGGAGAGAATACCGCCCTTATCACGCGGTAATTCTCTGTGCTTTTGGTTCATGCAATATGATCCTCCACCATTGGATCAGGCGAGGAGAATCAACGGTTAGGAAACAATGTGCATGTTGGTGGGTCCAGGTCTTTTATTGCATGGTGGGACACAAGGTCATCGTGTGGTAATCCTCTATGCATTTGGTTCATGCGATATGATGCTCTGCCATTGGATCAGGTGAGGAGAATGAACGGTTAGGGAACAACGTGTATATTGGTGGGTCCGGGTCTTTTATCATGCATGTTGGTGGGTCCGATTCTTTTGGCCTTTTACGCATTGTTTATTTTGGATTTGAGTTACTTTGGGTCTGTTGTTTGGATCTTTAGGACCTAGTTGGTGGGTTTCTTATTTTGGTGAGGCTTCTACCTAGAGCTGAAAGGTTTAGCCTGTGGTTGTTTGTATTTTTTGTAATTTTACCCTTTGAACATTTTGAATAGAAGGCACGACTCATGCATTAGCAAAAAAAAAAATAATATTAAACCATAGGGTTTAATATAATTCCCTAAGTTTTATAATTAGTAGGATTTTTACTATTAAACCTAAGGGATTATAAACTCATAAGAATTAATATTATAAACCCAAGGGATTATAAACCCAAAGGAATTAATATTATAAACCCAAGGTATATAAACCATAGGATAAATGTTATAAACCCTTGAATAAAAATGGTTGATCATGGTCAACCATGGTCCAAAATTGCATTGTGATAAGGATTGTCTCAAAATAAAAGTCAACCATTGTCAACTATGGTCAACCATGTTTATTTTAGGGTTTGTAATATTTTTTTTAGGGTTTATATACCCTGGGTTTATAATATCAAACCCTAGTGTTTAATATTATTCTTTTGTGTTAATAACTCCTTAGGTTTTTGGTATTAATTCCTTGGGTTAATATCATTGCCTTTAGTTCATAATCTCTTGGGGTTTTAGTATTAAACCATAGGAATATGAACCCTTACATTAGTAAACCAAAGGGATTGATATTATAAACCCAAGAGAATTTTAAACCCAAGGTTTAATACTAAAACCCCAAGGTATTATAGACCAAATGGACTAATATTATTTTTTCTGTAAGCTTGGTAGGATTACATCTTCTTCATGTCCAACTTCTCACCCTAATCGGGGGGTAACACAAAATTTCAATCTAAGCCTTTCGGTTTAGTGAGACTTCATTTCCACGGCCATTGCCAATTGAGCCATCACAAGTGGACCAAATAGACTAATATTATTAAACCCAAGGTAATAATATTATAAATTTAAGGAATATAGACCCTTGGTTGACCATGATTTATATTGAGCCTAAAGGATTAATATTTTAAACCTATGAATAGTATTATACCATAGTAATATGAACACTTACATTAATATACCTAAGTGATTGATCTTATAGCCCAATGGAATAATAAACCCAAGTGATTAATACTATAAACCCAAGGGAATATACACCCTAGGGTTTTTTTAGTAATAATGCGTTGGTTTGATATTATTTCTTTGGTTTATAATCCCTTGGGATTTTAGTATTAACCCTTTGGGTTTATTATTATCTTGGGTTTATAACATCAATCCCTAGACTTTATTAATCTAAAGGTTCATTCATATTTATATTAAATAATTTTAAATTAAATAATAATAAATAACATTTAATAGTAATTATAATTATAATTCTATTAATTATCATAATAATAATATTTTTATTTTTATTTTAGTAAATACAAATGGTGTATTTTTTAATGGTAAATATAATTAAACCTTAGGCTTATATAATTCACAGTAATGTAATTATATTAGTTTATAATAATTTATATTTATTTATAATAAAAATAAAAATCAGTTGTAAAATTAGAAAAACTAGACCTATTCATATTTAGTAATTCCACACAATCTAATACATCCAAAATATATATATATATAACTCCACTCATTGACAACACAAGTCTGTTTCTTCGGCTACGCTACATCTTTTAAACCGCAGTCTGCATATATATGATATCATGGAATAAAATAGTTTTATGTGGGTAGCCACGGGTTGATTAAAATGTCAAAATATAATATCTTCAAATATATAATAGAGAATAAAAGAGTTTTATTCAAGCTGCCATGGGATAATTAAAATGTTACACTAAAATTTCAACAAAATTAGTCGGCCAAAGGAATTTATCAAGTTAAGTTAAAAGATAATAGAGTGTATTAGTTTAGGTTTTAATTAAATATTTTAAGTAAAATTTAGAAATTTTATATTTATGAATTAATTGTTTTAAATTGTATTTTAATTTTTTATTTCACAAAATTCTAGTGGAAGTTTAAAAATATTTGTGTATTTTTCCAACTAATTAATATATTAATACAATCACATTAATAAATTAATATAATTATAAATAAATTTATATCAACTATATTAATTCTCATATAAATATTTTAAAATTAATACAAAACTAGACATTAAAAAAATGTTTATTCTATTAGATATTTCATTTGACTTTATACCATAAAACAATCAAATACATACACATAAATTTGAGATATCATTACAAATAAAAATCTAAACAATCATACAAATAATAACTGGTAAGCCATTTATTATATTGGTTTGAAACTGAAATTAATCTTGCAATAACTAAAGACCTAAAGTCCTACTGCCCAGATCTGGTTTATCTGGCCTATAAAAATAGCTCACAATGTCAAAACCATAACAGCTTGCTTCAATGAAAATGAAAATAGTAAAATACGCCAATGCCACGTTTCTTAAATAATCTTTTAATAAATTATAAAGCTAACCACTTTTTCATAATCACAGAGGAAGCCTAAAAAATTGAAAAATAATTAGGAAACCTAGAAAGTTTAAAAAATTAGGAAACTTTTTATATCGTCTATTAGACTAAAGATATTCCAAATTGTTAAATTTAGATTATTCATTATTTACTTTAGTGTAAAAATTAAAAATTCATAAAAGACCATTCCAATATAAACTACTTATTAACGTAATCATTTAATTTTTTTTAATGACAAAACAATATAAAAATCAAATTTATTTAATATTTTACGTGAATAAATAAATAATTATTTTATATATTATATTTTTTTTATCAATTAATAATATATTTTCACTTTTTTTTTGTTACTTCCTTATTTTCGGCAATGTCCATCGTCACTCATGTGTCACATTGTTTTATATTTATTTGTTTATTTCTAGCCAAGTCTACGATTAAGATGCAAATATAAATTGTCATACAACACTTATAACTATAATATATTAAAAGTAAATAAATATAATTTTAATTTTTAATTAATTTATAATAATGAAACTTTTTTATTTTTATTATAATAATAATGATGATGATTAATGTCTATTAAGATCAATGTGGTTTATCGAACTTCAAGAAAAGAGAGTCTAATTGTCATTCTTCAAAATCTTGTTTCTGTGATCAAAGAGTAGGGAAAGAAGCATTCCAAGATCACTATAGTTGGGTTGGCTTAATAAGTCAAGAAGATTGGAGGTGTGGCTGATGATAGGGAATTGAGAGTGGATGTGGGCAAGAGTCGGGTAGTCTAAAAGGAAGTGTTTTTCATCTTCCACCTTCTTAGTATCACAGATCTGACAATTCTATCGTCCTAGGGAGTCTTGGGAGTAGACCACCACCCAGTCTCACTCCGAAGCTCATGAGAGTTAGTTCTAATCCTAGCGATGTTCATTTTCTTCTTGGTGCTAGTCAACATAGAGAGATAATTTTGGTTATCGAGGGTGGGGTTGACCATCTCCTTATAGTACCTAAGCTTCCTTTTACCCTCCAACTCCTTAGCATCCCACATCTTTTCCCTAAAAATGGAGGTAATAGTATCTTTGATATTGTCCCTGCTTCCCATTATGATCTCCTCCTTAATCTCCCAAAGGTTGAGCCAAGACTGAGCATCCTGATGCCACCCATGCTTGAGAAGGAGGTGCGGATTTTGTCTAAAGTTAGAAGAAATTTTTGGGAGCCTGTTGGATTCCATATTGTGAAGCTTCTTCTTATACATAATATATTGAACATAGCCACACTTTCAATGGGTGATAGACCAACTTCGATCAACAGGACAGGATAGGGAGTATTTTCCTTGATCTTGAGGTTATAGGTTATGAATTGCTTTTGAATCATCTAAATCTTTCTTCATGACTCCCTAGATATAGTGCACCCCCAAACTTCACATCTGTATAAGATAACAGGGGTCACAAGAGTCTCAAAGAGGAACCTTTTCTTACTCCAAATGTAAAGATCGGCTGACTCACAATTGTTTTCAAGCTCATAATAAGCTTTCCATCCTCCAATAATTCTTTTCTCGATGCTATAATTCCAGTTGAGTTGTTGAGGAAAGTTAATACCCAAATATTTATAAGAAGAAACCTGCTTAGGACAATGATTATCATAGACGAAAGTACGATGGGTGATCATTTTGGATTTAATGATCATGACTAGTCTTGTTTGTATTAACTGGCATACCCATGTTGGAGCAGTACACATGAAGAGTCTTAAATTTCTTACCTAGGTCATCATGGCTCCATGCAAGAAGGATGATATCATCAACATAAAGGAGAAGAGCAATGGTAATACCAGCGAGCTCGGTGCCACTGCAGCCCGCAGTTTCTAGACACTCCTCTAGTTTATCGATGTAAATACCAAAAAAGGGTTGGCAAAAGGGGACAATCTTGCTTAACCCCGATATTACATTTAATATCATTAGACCACCCTTCGTTGGTCTTAAGCTTGGCAATGACAGTCTCGTAGAGGCGGATCATAACAATTATCAATTCAGAGGGAACCATGATCTCTTCAAGCCTCGCCCAGAGCTTATCTCGGGGAATAGTGTTGAAATCTTTGCTAAAGTCCACAAAACAACATAAGTGATCAGTTTTACTATTGTGTCATTCGTTTATGATAATACTAAGGGTGATAAGGTGGTCAATGGTCGAGTGATGTCTCCTAAAACTAGCTTGCCCTTTAGCTATTTTACCCTGGTTCTCAAGCCAAACGCTAATCTTTTTTTCCAAAATGAGTCCATAAAGCTTAGCTAGGATGTGGCTAATCATAATGGTCTTGTAGCTAGAGGAAATGTTTGTGTCCCAATTTTTTAATATGGGCATCATAAGGCTTTGTGTTCAAATCTTAGGGAAGTCATGCTTTATAGCCAAATTGAGAAGCTTGTGGAGATTAGGAATGAGGATATATTTTCCCATTTTAAAGTTCTCAGCTTGGTAACCTTCAATATATTTGGCTTTCCCATTAGCGAACTTATTAATCCAAAAATCAACATCTTCCAGAGAAAAGGTGTCATCCTTAAGAGGAGTTTTTAAGATGGTACCCATGGTGTCCGGAGAGTCATACAACTTCTTAATATAGTTATCCCAATTTCCCAGTAGATAGAATAATTATCTTTAGTTTTAGGAACAAGCACATTTCACCAAAACTTTCTAGGTGTAACTTTAGAAAGGTGGAAAATAAACTCTTGTCTCTTATTAATATATGGCATTTTCTTCCTCTTAATGAGAGTTTTGTATATAATTATATTCTAGAGCTTAATGCTCCCATTAGGGGCGTCTCTAATTGCTTTCCTTGGAATTTTACAATCATTCCCATAGCAAGGGTTGGAAGTTCTATTATCTTCTGATACAAAGTATTATTAGATAATTTTCTAATGGTGGTGGAAAGGGTAGTAGTAAAATGGTAATATATTTGAGCAATGTTGTTATTATAAGTCAGGGAGCCTAAATTCCTTTGCAAATCCCTTAAGAAAAGGTTGACATTACTTCTATCGAAGTGAATGTGGCTTTTTCATTCACTGTTCTCTTGCATGTGGGTGGTATGCATAACAATATTGAGGGATAAAGACACAGGTATATGGCTAGAGTCAGGCTCATACCCGTTAAGAAGCTCAAAGTTAGTAATATGGTTGAGGACATGGATATTATATATCGCATAATCCATGACATTACTACACAACCCATGGAAACAGGTCATCTGACTGGAGAGAGTCCATTTATTAATACCATTACAAATGATTAGGTCCTGGGAACTACAAAGATTGAAGAGCTCGGTGCCGAACAAGTTCTCGATTATGTCTTCAGATTTTCTCTGGAATCTATTAGCTAAGTGACCATCCTCATCAAGCCATGGGTCAAGGTTATAGTTGTTACTTAACATAATAGCTTCATTAGTAGTAATCCGAGCATTAAATTCCCCAAAAAAAAGGATATTTTCATCATTCCTTAGGTTGTAAATGTATTTTTCTAAGGTATTGAAAGGAAAATTCTTACCCAGGTTGTTTTTCTTATAGGATGTAGAGTTGATAGGGGAAAAATAGCAGATTGCAAGGAAGATCCTATTGGTTGCAGAATTAAAGATCTCGAGCCAAACGTATTGATTGAAGGGGTATATTTTATGAAGTCGGATGTGAGAGGAAACAATGTCCGTAATATAACAGGTTATACCACCAAAACCTCTCCTAAAGGATTTCTTATTCTAGGAAGACCAAAGAGTGAACCCTTTAAGGTGATGGACCCTAGATTCGTCATGCTCCAAGTTTCAACTAAAAGAATAAGATCAATATCACTCGAGATCCAACTTAACATAGGACACTTACACCATGGAAAACCACAATAGTTTTAGAAGAGGACTCAGAGTGATGCCATTCCCTATTTATCATTCATGTTTGGGGCTCTCTCTCTAATGATAACTTTTCTATTCCTAATGATTGCCCATTTCCCCTCTTTTCTTGCCTCCTTGACCTTTTGTACTTCTTTCTTGAGTTCAACTTGGTCTTGTGGAATAAGGTCTTCATTTATAAAGATTCACATTTCTTTTAGGGTAGGGGATGTCGTAAGTATATCTAATTTATGGTCTTTACAACTGACCTTGACACAGAAGACTATCTTTATGCTCAAGTATTTTTCTTGCCCTTATTGGTTCAATGAGATAAGTTGTTTGAATTTGACATTTTGTCTTTAATTGTACTTTAAATAATTCTAATGTGTCTTCATTGTTTTGTTCTTCTATTCCAATGATTATAAGGTGTATAGCTCTTTTGTGGCACTCATGGTCTAGTACAATTATTTTATTAATTTCTTATTTTATGGGTATAATATCTTAGTTGGAATAGATATAACTCCAGATCCATGCGGCCTTCACAAGAAAGTGGGCATCACCAAAATATTAGAACCGTTGGAGAGAGCTAGATATCTAGATTTGAGGAGATCCGGTTCTATGAAATAAGTGTTCTCTTTAAAAATTGTCATTACAATATATTATAAATTGAATTATTAATTAAATTAGTAGTGGAAATAATTGGTTCTATGAAATAAGTGTTTTCTTTAAAAATTGTCATTACAATATATTATAAATTGAATTGTTAATTAAATTAGTAGTGGAAATAATTATTATTTATTATTTGTAAATGTAAATTCATTCATTATTATTAATATTTTTAAGTTCCTGATTATGTATATGTAGATAAATATATTATATCCCTTCCATTGTTTTTATTTTTTAATTTTTTCCTTCTTTCTTTTCCTCAACAAATAAATATAAAATACAGAATAAATTGCAACACTCTCGATGTTCATCAACTTCAAGGTGTCGTCAATGCAACATATTACATCTTTTTTTTATGTCAAATGTGTTGGTCCACACAAAATATAGGTTTGATGATCATCATGATCTCGTTAGCCAGAAGTTTTTCTCATTAAACATATTCAGACTGACATATATATATATAATGAATGAAAATCATATACTTTTGTCACAAACTTTATATGTTCAATAGTTGGTAATTTCAAATTAGAATTCAATATACAAGGATGTTTTTTTGCTTTTTTTTTAATTCATTTTAAATATAGCATTCTCAAAGGAAAATTGTCCTCTTTTCAAAACTTAATCAGTTATTCTTTATAGAATTACTTAACTTTCACTAATTCTCTCATTTCTTGTTTTGTAGACTTTCTAGCCATTCCAAATACATTTCCTTTCTTTTCCAAGTAAATATCTATTTGTATTCAGGCATGTACTTAGATTAGCATCCTATGCCCAGTAAACTAGTATAGAACCATCTTAACCACATATCTACTAAGAGTGGAAGGATCAAATCTCATTATATGCAAAACTTCAAAAAAGATTTGCAATCCAAGAGATTTAATCCCTTTTAGTTCTTGATAAATCCCTTATTAAGATATTATATGATGGTTTTTTTTGTCTATCTATATCAACCATGTGTATTTTTTCATTGTTTAAATTGTATTTTTGAATAATTTATTATTATTATTATTTTATATTAAAAAATGAATAAGTTACACATAATAAGTAACTAAGTTTTTTTGTTTTTTTATAATGGTTTTTTATTTAAAGTATTTTTTTGGAACACATGTCAACTCTAAAGTGAGTACAGACACACTTACACATCCTTCATACCCTCATACTAGATTGTAAAATAAGCCTCGACTCAATAACAAGTCCTTCGAATAATAAATCCTGTTGGTAGGTTATGTCCTCGAAATAACAAATCCCGTGGGGATAAAGTGAGCACCGTGGATTTGCAGACCAACCTAATCCAATTCCACAGAATTAGAATTGCGGTTAGGCATATTCCTTCAACACTTAATTGTCAACTCGGGGGTTTCGTAAACTTAGAGACAAAGCATAGGAAATGCCAGAAATGATGTGAACTTTTTCAAACTCTATTCCTACTTCTTTAATTGTAATCTTGCAGAATCAAAAAGAAAAGATCACCCAACAATTTACACCAAAGAAATTCTAGTGCTGGAATGTGAAAGAAAGTACTCTTGCAAAAAAATAAATGAAAGGAAGTCTCAAACTTCTTGCAAACAACATTGACTAATGAAAATGTAAATCTATGTTTATCTTCAATATAGTTGTTTTCCAGGTTAATAATTGGTCCCTTGAAGATATCTGACTTCTTATAAGCTATTATTCTTGTGCTCTTGCAATGTGCTGGCACTAGTACCAGAACAAAGCTTAGGTGCTGGAAGTATATTTTACACTTGTACTGAAGATTTATGTCCTCATGCAGAGGCTCTAAGCCTCAGGACTAGAGCACTCTATTCATGTATCAGGATATTGATTCTTGTACCTGAACAAAGATTCTTGCACCAAGTTTTCCAATTCTTCTTATAAGAAAATAAAGAATGTGTTAACTTAGAGAAAGAGCTTGCAAAGGTGAACATAACTTAAAAATAAATTCCTTAAACAAAAATATGCTTCAACCAATCTTAATATATAAAATAAGAATTAATTTTAAAATTCAAAGCACACTCTACTTCAATCAAGGAAATCCTTCATGCAATCCAAACGAATCATCTAATTGTGACAACAGGCTTCAATCCTGTAATAGTTATTCACACAAACCCAATCTGCATTCATAATCTTCTTAACTCAGAAAGATTCTCTTTGAAAATGATTAAACATAAAGTCTGATCTTTCCCTAAACAATATGAAGTACATGTACAAATTAATGTGTCACAATGATGTTCATTATCGAATTACCAAAGCGTATTTAATTCAAAATATCAAGAATACTTCGGAATATAAATCACACACTGCAGAAACGCATTAAGCCTCATAAAGCATATAATAATAAAAGACTATTACTGTGATGAACCAAAAGAATCAATATGCGAAACTATGAATGCACTGGTGCAGGAATGCATGCTTGCACGATCTAGGCATAAATGATATTAAACTTTGAAGGAAAGAAATCATAAAATTAAACAAACCTTAATCGAAAAGAAGAATATGAGGGAGAATGAGTTGGGATGAATGAGCCCTAGCCAACTATCTCATTTCCTTGTTTAGTGTTTCTGGGAAAACTAGTATTCCTAAAGAATGCTAGCCTTGTAGGTTTGGAAACTACCCTACAAACAATAGTTTATTTCTTCTATGTGTAACAGATAAGAGAAAGATAATGGAACCAACCTAGAACTTCCGCTTAATCCCTTGCTTGCTCTCTCTCCCCTTTGACAGATCCTGCAACTCCTCCTTGTAATTAACACGCTTGGAGAGTACCTACACAAATACAACAACAAATAACCATCAAAGCATCGTGATCTATTACAACATAAACATTACAGAATCATATATATAATGAACAAATGATAGCATTCACAAATGATAACATTCACAATTGCACAATCATATGGAAGAAAACTTGAAGAGCTTTATTAATAGAAAGGAGAATTACAACCCAGTTGTCTGATCCCGCATCATCCTCCCAGCTTCAATCCCTCTTCACCTCATGAAATAGCAAGATCACACCAACAATACAAAGCTCTTTCCTCAATTACAAACTTTGAGCACTTCCTTGCAATTCACAATATTCCATCCTTCCAACCTCTTAGATAAGGGATCCATTTATAGATGTGTGCAAGGGTGTGAGTCATCCATGGGGTTTGATTAGTTTCATTCCACTTGTTACAGTTGATTCCATAAGAGAAGGGATTGGATATTTTCTTAGATCCCCTACTCATCCTTGAGCAAATTCAGAGAGGCAAGTTGCACAGGAGAAATTTCTAGAAGATTCCATGAGTAACCACCTAGCAAACTGTCTTAGACATTTTTCCATCCTCGCCCATCACACCCTATAGAAGGCCTAATCAGTATACATCGCACCCTGGTAGTGTACCAAAACAGTATGCATCACACCCTGGCAATGTACCACAATAGTATGCATCGCACTTTGCCAGTGGAGCAGTCAGTATGGTTCAATTTAGGCAATTTCTGGATGGTTTCTCAGATGGAACTTTTGGTGAATGATGTATTCAAATGACTATGTTCCTTTAGGGTATGAAAAAACTCTTTTAGGAGATTATGAGCTTTAATACATCAACATATAAGTTTGGGGTTGATGTGCCCAAATATGTCTATAACAATTCCCCCCTAAAGTATAAAGTCGTAAATATTGATGTCGGGTGAAATGCTTTATCATGAGGATCTGAAGTTTCGAATTGGAAGGTGACCTACATAGGTTGCAATACAATACATCATCATAATATAATTTTCATGATCTAACTGAGGGCGGAATTCCCATGCTCAACTTTATAAATTCATTTCATGTACATAGATCAGATAGTTGTCTTTAGATGCAAACTGGTGATTCTTCAGATATAGAGTCATCATCCATGGTTAGGATGACCATATATGTAGAGCCTTTGTACATTTAATGTTTTTATGTCCCTGAATATATTGCAGCCTGGATGGATGAAACTAGATCTATGGTCTTCAAACTTGTTCAATCTTCCCTCAATGTACAAGTCAATCCATGTGAAGAGATGTTCTGAAGTCGAACATGAAAAGACATCGCCTGATTACCAGCCAATGATGTGAGCTGTTAACAAATGTGAGAGGAATCACCGATAATGATAATGACCCTCAAGGTAATCGAGTAGAATTCACGTGGTGTGAATATATGATTTGATGTCGAACACCACGCAAAATATTTTAGTTGGAGTCCATTGATGTTAACATGTTGCCGGAAGTGAGAAACTTTCCATTGATATAAACAAGCTTCAAAGAACTGAAAGGGTTTTTTTTAAGTCAACTTCTTGGATAATGAGTTGATGTCGACAAGAAGTGACTGATCGTAGGAGGGCCATGACGTATCCCACATCTACGACACGAAACGAAGCAAATGATTTCTGCAGGTGAAAATGAACTGAGGACACAAGGTTCAGGAATGATGGTCATGAAAAAATGATGGTTGGAGGTATTGCAATGTATGAGACATTAACTGGATGGTCGATTCTGAAGTCAATGACTTCTCTTGAACATGTCGGTGACACTTAGCTTAATTGGTAGCGTTAACCCCAAAAGATGGATGGTATGAAGGACCAATGGTGAGATGACCGATGAACGGAATAACCTAACCCAACGCAATAATGGAGATGAAGTGAAAGTGTCATGTTCAAGAGTGACTTTCTACCATAATTTCTTCAAGTTTTTTTCCCTTTTTCCCCAATCATTGCTGACCAGTACCTCTTTATTTTTGTTAAGCTTGAGGAGGATAACATATGCTTGTTCTATAATTTTCCCTTCAGGAAAACCTGTCGCTATTAATGTTTTAACAAGTCTAGAAACAATGAAACTCAGTCTTGTCTAGATGGACAAGTTTGTTGCTATTGTTTAACCAGTTTAATCACAAGGATAACTCGGTCCTTTTCATGTTTAGAGAGTTTGAAAAGAGACAAAAATAAAACTCCATAAGTTATTTTTCATAAGGTAATCCCTCAGGTCCAAAAAATGATAAAATAATACAGGAGGGATGACATTTCTAATCACTTTAACGAGCTAGAAAGGACAAGCACTCGACAATATTTACATATTTAACAAGTCTGAAAAGGGTTTAAAGAGGACTCTATTTTGAGGAATGAGTGGTGTCTAGGGTAGCAACTGGTTTCGGTGATTTTGGAACTTCTCAAAACATGTTGATTTATATGAAGAGGCTGGCTAATAAGACCACTCATTGTAACTGTTCCTCAAAAAGGGTAAACAACCAAGTGAGAGCGTATGATCAGCCAAAGGGATGGTGGCGATGGGATGTACACAACCAAGGCTCAAAAGGCTGATAGAATGGCAATCACAAAGGTTAAAAATTGAAAATGGGTTCATTTTTAGACAAGCTTGAACCATGGGGAACTATGCTTGGATTCGGTTTCATGTTTACACAAGCTCGAAACGAAGAACTATGCTTGGAGGTCAAAGATGTTTAGCACATCAGATTCTTTCATCAGTCATTCAACCTGCTCAAAACTCCATCAAATTGATTAGAAATACATATATATGGACGAAAAATGAACTAAAACTAACATTTCACTTTGAAGTACATGAATAGTAAACATAAAAAGTAGTTTTAACCTTTCACTTTCATCATTTCATTTCAAATTTGGGATTTGGAGCTCTGGAGTGGTTTTCCCCCTCAAATTTCACCAGTCGATTTCGGGAGATCTTGTGGACCATTCTCCGTGCCGTCAGGACCAGGTAAGAGCTATCCTTGATCTCTTCATTTTCATTCCATCTTTTCTTGATTCTGAGCTAGTTTTTCCACTTTTATGGGCCCCTGGGGTTTAAAGATTTCGTTCCCCAATCATCGCACCTAGCTTGTATCGAAAGGTGCGATGCATACTGAGCTGCCAATAGGCCATTCAATATGCATCTCACCTTGCTCAAAGGCATGGTGCAATGGGCGTAGAAAGGTAACTTTATAAGTGTTTTTTCATCAAATTTTTACCTGTTTTTGCTCAAATTTGGATCCTAACTCATCTTTTGTTTGCATTTCAGATATTTGTTGGATCAAGATGGTTGTCACATGGTGTGAATGAGAACATGAAGAGGAGGATATGATTTCTCTACATGACCAAGGCACAATGGATGCACTAAGAAACTGTGGTTTACTAAAGTTTTTCCGCATATCCAACATGAGACAACAGATCAATTTGTTGCAGTATTTTCTCAATGCTTGGGATCCTATTGACCAGGTATTCCAGATCATAGGTAAATCTATTCCTTTCATGGTCAAGGATATTTATTTTCTGACGGGATTGTCGAGGCGTGGTGCCCCTCTTTCACTATCAGGATTTGCTCGTGGGGGCGAATCTGTGAAAGATTACATTTGTCAGTTCTGCAGGGATGGATCTCAACCCAGTAGAGATGGTAAGATTAATATCCGGGATGTTACTGATCGACCTTTGAGGACCATTTTATTTACCTTTGCTAGATTGGTTGGTGCTGCGGCCTTACATTTAGCGAGCAGATCTTACATGCAGTATACCCTGGAATGCCTGGAATCGAAGGTGTTCAATTGGCGTGAGGTGATACTTCCTGTTATAAAAGAACAACTATCCAAATTAAAGAATGGAAGAACCAAGAACTTTGGTTATGGATCCATATTGACTGATTTTTCTTTGGAAAGAATTCCACCGATGCAACCTCAAAACATTTCACTGGGATTTCCAGCACCGAGGGAACCACAAATACAGAGACGAGTGGACCTTATGGCTAGACATGCCAGCCAGTCACAGATCTCCTTCGCAGATGCCTTTTTCGAGTGGTTCAACTACTAGGAGATGGTATTTGTGGAGTATCCAACGTCAGGATGGATTTCTAAGGCGATCCAGATTTGGCATTACCAGTTGGTGAGTAGTGGAGTGCTATAGGTAAAATGATTCGACCACATCTTTATTTTTTCACTTTTATAATGTTTTTTTGTTTTTGATGTTACCGAGACTAAACAAAATCATATGTGTTTGCAGATATCGGACCAGTGCGACAAGTGATACGTCCCTGGGAAGCAGCTGATGCTCCAGTAGGAGAGGTTGTAGGGAGGGCCGTCCTTCGGGATCTGGACATATTGGAGACCCTGGCAGTGTTGCAGGATCAGATCGAGGGCCTCACTCTCAGCATTCAGGATGTCAGGATTGATGAGTTACCTTTGAGGTTACAATGCCATACTACTAGTGTACGGAGTCGTTGGACTAGGCGCCTGCACATGGTAGCACATGCGGTGACATGTTATCACCAACATCACTAGTCTAGGATGTTTTTATGCATTCATTTTGAGTTTCTTGTTAAGATGAACAATTTTATATTGGACATAAAAAATTTTGTAAAAACTATAAACAGTTATCTACTTTTGATTTTTGGAGTTTTATTTTGGCTAAGTGATGAAATCCTAATGCAAATGTTGATGTGAAATGCTTTCTTTACAAATGCTGAAAATGTCTATTTAACACATAGTTTGCTAAAGTATCAATCAATGTGTTTAAGTTTCTGGAAATGTGTTGATATTGAATGGAATCAAAACATCTTTCCAAAATCCTAACTCTTAGGAACATGTGATAAATATCTGGGTTCCGAACTGAATAAATGCTAGTAAGTTGTAGAATGATGAGTTGCGAATCTAGCCTGATAATGAGTTGGCGTATGCCATGTGAAATGGCATCAGAGAGAAGTTCAATCAATGCACTATAATTAGCGATGTTGTTCGTCGATCGACCAATACATATCCCCCTGAAACCCGCTAACTCGCTGCTTGGAGCGAAGATGGCCCAGGCTGCAGAAGATAGGTTCTGCGTACTACGACTAGCTCCATCGGTATACCCAACAAATGGTTCGAAAACGTCTAACATCTGCAACAAATGTGAACTAGATTACCTAACCATAATGACAACTCTAAAATAAAACACTCAAAATGCAATAAAAGAATATGTATAATGGGTTTACTACACTTAATCAAGCATAGTAACGTTTAAGATACGACCCGTTTTGGGGTTGCGACAGTGGAATCCCATCATAATCAACTAGCTCGTAGGCTCCTTTTGTTAATACTCATTTAACAATGTAAGGGCCCATCCATAATGGTTCAAATTTACCTGCTCCTAATTTGTCAGAGTCCTGATCGTAAAGCAAGACCAGGTCACCTTCTGAGAAGACACAAGGCTTGACATTTTTGTCACATTGTGCCTTAATGCATTTATTATGTTCTTCGTTAGCCAACACGACATCATGACAGGTTCCATCCAGATGGATTAATTCCAAGAAATGAGCCTCTTCTTCAGAAGTTTCGGGAAGCAGATCGATTGCAAGCTTGAGCGATGAGATTTTGCACTGAATTGGTAAGACTGCTTCTAGACAATACACCAACTAAAAGGGCGTAAATCCGGTCACATTTCTCACCGAAGTTCTATATGCCCACAGAGTTGAGTACAGGATTAAATTCAAATTCCGTTTATGGAATCCAATCATTCTCTGTAGTATGCGCTTAAGGACCTTGTTGATTGCCTCAACTTGTCTGTTAGCCTGTGGATAATATGGAGTAGAACTATCATGTGACAGTCCTAATTTGGTAGTTAATTCAATCATCATGTGATTGCAAAATGCGACCCATGATCTGTGACTATAGCCTGTGGTACACGAAATCTAGAAACTACATGATTGAAAAAGAAAAGAGCAACTGTTTTGCCATTGTTGTTCAATGTAGGCATCGCCTCAGCCCATTTTGTAAAATAGTCGACAACGACTATAATATACCCATGCCCCTTGGCCGAGGTGGGGTTACATGTCATGAAATCAATGCCCCATTTAGTCAATGGGCCAATAACAATGACTGGATGCAGTGGTGTAGGTGGTAATTTGGCTTTGCGATAAAAAATCTGACAAGCATGGCAACTTCTGACTGCAATTATGCAATCTTTGAATATGGTGGGCCAGAAGTAACCAGCTTGTAATATTTTTTATGCAGTAGTGTAACCAGATAAATGCCCCCCACAAACACCTGAATGAAAATCATTCAAAACGTTTTTGGCCTCCTCATGCGTGAGGCACCTTCGTAAAACCGTATGGACACCACGACGGTAAAGTGTGTCACCAATGATCAGATGGTCTTTAGCTTGGTATCGAGTATATCATTGTCCAGAGCGAGAGGTGTTAGGCCTAAAAGTTTGGATCTGGAGATAGACCAGTATATCCCTGTACCACAGATCACTTGATGATATCAGAAACAAAGTCTCATCCACGATTGATGCTTTGGATGTTAAATCGTTGGATGATGAGGGAAGGTCACAAAGTAACTCTGCAAAGATGAGAGACTTCTTTGATTTGGATTTGGTGAATTCCAGATCAAACTCTTGCAAAATGGCTATCCATTTGGAATATTTCCCCCCTGCAATTGACATGACAAAATGTATGTCATAGGGTTGCAATCTGACACAATGGTAGTTTTGCAGAAGAGTACATAGTGTCAAAATCTCTGTACTTCTTGAATGGCTGCTAAAGCCAACTTTTCAACATAAGAGTACTTGCTTTCTATATCATTAAGATTACAACTTAAATAATATATAGGATGTTCAATTCCATTATCTTCTTGCACTAAAACCATAGTGATGGTTGTATCTGCAGTGGCGAGATACAGGTTGAAGTCTTTTTTATAGTCAGGAGCATACATTAATGATGCTTTTATCAGGGAATCTTTTAAAACATCAAAGGAAGCTTGTGCAACCTGATCCCAGTGGAAGGGTACCCCTTTTTTCAAAATATGTGTATAACCTTTAGCGAGCTCAGCATAATGTGGAATGAACCTCCTCAGAAAGTTAGCTTTCCCTTGGAGTCTCTGAATCTGAAGAAAATTTGAAGGTGGAGGCATGTCAAGGATTGCCTGAACCTTAAATGGGTTGAGTCAAATTCCATCCATAGAAACTACAAAACCAAGCAGTTGGCCAAAACCAACACAAAACACACATTTGTGTGGATTGAGTCATATCTTGTAGTGTTGGCAACGTAAAAATATGGCTCTCAAGTGCTGCAGATGATCAGTTCGTTTTTGCAAATGAGCAAGCAGATCATCGAGATATGGTTGAATGATGTGTTTGATGTCATGGAAGGAATAATTCATTGCCCTCTGAAAATTTGCCCTTGCATTCTTCAAACCGAAAGGTAATTTACGATATGCGAACGTGCCCCACAGACATATAAATGTAGTTTTTTACTCGTCCTATGGGTGGATATTGATTTGATTGTATCCAAAAAATCCATCCATGAATGAAAATATCTCGCATCTGGCACATTCATAAATTATCTAGTTGATAAAGGGTTTAGGATAGTTGTCCTTTGGACATGCTTGATTTACATCCCTATAATCGATGCACACTCTAATCGTTCCTTGTTTTTTCATCACAAGAACAATATTCGATACCCAATCAGTGAGAGGAACAGGGTAAATGAAGCCAGCATGCAAAAGTTTTTCAACCTCTACTTTAATGGCAATAGCTTTCTTCGGATGGACAGGTCGAAGTCGTTGTTGTATTGGTTTGACATTTGGATACATCTTGATTTCATGTTCAACAATTATTGATTCAATGCCTGACATTTCTTCATATGACCATGCAAAGACATCTCTGAATTCGCGAAAAAGAGCGTAGTAAATTTCTAGTTCTGATGGAGAACAATATTTTCCAACATGAATATTCTCTACAATATTAGGTTTGGTCAAAATATTAATGGTAATAGTTTCTTCAATGTTGGACAAATTTCGCTCGAAATCTACTGTATTTATAGAATTTAATAAAAAATAAAAAAATTGAAGGATGATTGAGGTCATTTGAATAATCTTCATTGTCATCTTGAAGGTGGGAACGATGATGATAATATTCCCATGGCATCTCCCTATCATCATTGATTGGATGATTCCTTTGTCTATAGAATGTATACGAGACTAAGGATCAGAAGAGGTACCATATTCTAAAGACCTATCTACCCAAACACTCATCGAGTGATGATTCGGGTTTTCTGCCCAAGCTTAGAAAATTGATTGCTACAAAGATTCGATGGGGCTTGGTGGCAATGCCTCATGATGATCCTCACTATCAAAATAGTCGGAACTTTTCTCAAACTCAAATGATGTAGAAGAGATTATTTGACAAGTTTCCACTGTGGCCACTTCCATGAAACCAGATCGAGGCGGGAGGGAAAAAGTACCCATTAAGGAAGGGTTTTTTAGGAGACCTACTCCAACATTTTGAAGTGATTGTGAACTTCCATGGATCAATGGAATGCTTCCAATAGCTTGTGAACTGTTAGCAAAAAAGGCTAGTTGGTCAACGACTGTGATTCCACCTTGGAAGGGAAATGCAATCTTTCTAAAATATGTAGACACAATGGCAGCCATAGCATAAACCCAGGGCCTTCCTAGTAAAATATTGTAGTCAAGGAGTCCATCAATAACCTCGGCTTAAATATCTACTGTCTTGCTCCCCATTTCAACTTGCAACCTACTTAAAATCCCATACGGAGTGTACATTCTTCCATCGAACACTTTTAATGTTTTTGGTGATCATGACAAGGGTGGTGAACCAAGATTTTTCCAACAACTCATTGATATAATACAGGTAGATGCCCCCTCATCAATGATGGTTCGATGAACATTTTTATTGAGGGCTTTTACTTATATAAGGAAATCGAGTTGGGTCAGTAACTGAGGTGTATATCCTTTATGATTAAAGGCCACAAGATTGGAATCCGTTGGATCAATCCCACCTATTGCTGATAAAGCCTGCTTCTGGGAGGGACAATTTTACAATACCTCCAATGTTGACATAGCGGGTGGTGATTGAGCCAGATCCTCCACTATATTATAATTTTGAGTAGCTCGAGCATGACGATTAAATGTCAATTTATGTACGACTCCCTTTGGCGACTTTATATTTAATTTAGGAATAATGGGTGGAACTACTTCTGGCGAAGTTGTTGTCGAACCACTAGGTTGATCAGTAGCCTGGTTGTTTGACGATGATCGATTCCCATAATCTTTATTCCTTTTTGATATCAAAACATCATTTTTCTTGTTTGCAATGGATATCATAATCACTTGTGATTTGGAAGCATTATCGATAGCAACCAGATTAGTTTCTAGGTTTGGAAAAGGATTAGTCAACACCACTCAGGTATTCAAAGCCTTCAAAAGTTTTGAAACCTCATATCGATGTGGACAATCTCTCATAAAATTCTCCTCGTTACAAATCAAACATGGATAACGAGGAGGTTTCTTTGTCGCAGTAGGGTTTTCAGATGATTTTGAGGAGTGTAGTTCTCTTGTTTCTTCTTATTATTTTTCCCTTTCTTCTTGCCCCCTCGTTTCTTTGGATTTTTGCCTTTGTCAGATGACATGGCATTAATTTCCGAGGCAAGAGGTTTTTCATTTGAATTCTGACTAGAAATTGCAAGGGCTTGACCGGATGCACCTCTTGCATTTTGCGTGCTTGAGGCAATGATCACACCGTCACCTTCATGAGAGTCCCTATTTGATTTAGGAGGAAGTGGAATAGAAAAAGATGGTCTAGGAGCGTTAGGAATTTTGTCGTAGAGTGTGCCAGAGTAAGTATAGATTAAGTCTAAATATTTGGCACGAGAAATGACTTGCTCTTCAGTGAAAACTCCTCCTTTTTCCACGTCCTCAGTGATAGATGGAAATAAGGACTTAATAAACCACTCAGCTAAAATCTAATCAGGAACATACATCTTTACCATTGGACGATGACGCTGCCACTCATGGATATGATCAGATATGTGAGTGGACATGGTCTTCTTAAAATTGGTAAGGAGTTCTATTCCTATTTCGTACCTGATGGGTAACTGAAAGTGGGTTAGAAAAGCAGTGGAAAGGATGTTGAAGTTATCAAACGAAGCTCTAGGAAATTCAATATATCATTTCCCTGCTGGACCAGTAAATGTTCTTTGAAAAAGGTAAAGTCTAATCAAATCATCATTCAGGGTGTTAGATGAGCACCAAAAATGAAAAGTCAATACGTGATTCGATGCATCTTCACATGTATTTCCTTTGAACTTAGGAATATCAGAGGGGATTTTATGAGGAATCACCAGCCATCAAGGGGTGTATGCAATTGGATCATTTTTCAGCCGATTCAAATCTGGTAATTCTAGGGTTGCTACAAAAGGCAACTGTTGATTCAAGTTTGGTGGTGCATACCTAGGATAAGATGGAATCGCCTGAGCAGTAGCTCTTTGCATACCAACATAATGTATCTATTTCTGGTAACTTTGATAATGTTGTTGGACATAACCAGTATAGTGTGGTTGTTGATAACCGTTTTGAAAATGTGGTTGTCCATAACCTACAAAGCCTTGTTGCTCAGGTCCTCAGTAGGCTTGATATTGACCAAATCCAATCTGAGCTTGTAAACCAAGTCCAAACTGAGGTTGGGTTTGCTGGAATTGTGATTGTTGGTATTGTGCTAGCCATGGTTGCTGGACCATTTGTTGTTGCCCAATACCGAAGAATTGACCAAGTTGCGGATTGACAATACTTGTTTTTGCCTGAGTCATTCCAGATAAAGAAGCACTACTCTGAGGTTGCAATTGAGCCATAGAAATAAGTGGCTATTGTATCACAACCTGAGAAACTTGAGTCTTCTACCTCTAAACTTGACGATGCGAGGAAGAAGGAGCAGGTTGAGGTTGAGACACAACACGTTGTGATTGTGCTTGTGACATAGTCGTAATAGCAGGTGTAGTGGGAATATTTGACACAGGTTGGATCGATTGCATTGGATATACAACCCTTGGTTGTTCCGGAAGTGTTGGTATCCAACCACTAGATGTAATTCCAATTTGACTTGAATTTTGTTGGAAACTCTCATATGGTTGTTCCCCAGGAGGAAATAGTGAAAAGGCATATTGCCCTCCATATGGCAGTAGTCCAGTGTTTAAAGGATATATTGGTCTTTGAAGACTGGTTTTCCCAAATTGATACTGGCGTGCAAGATCAAATTGTTGAGTTTCTACATAATAAATACCAAATGGGACTCCTGATGAATAAATAGGAGCAGACCATGGTGCTGAAGCAGCCCCTGAGTGGACTCCAGCTAGTGATTGATAACCAGCTGGAACAGATGGTGCACCGTATAAATATGACTCAAGTGGACCAGAAAACATTGTAGGAATAGCAGCAGAAGGTTCCGCCGCAACTACATCAGATGACACATTCCTAGATGTTGATGGTTGCTCAAACATGTTTAGTCTATCCAAAATATCTCCAAGCGATTCGACAGGAACTTGCGATGAAGGAGGATTAAAAGAAATAAACTCAAGAGTAGAAGGACACAAATGAATCCCAGTTCCAAAATGTAACAGGGTAATAGATGGGGGATCCTCTACTATCTCCCCTATAGCAATCAGACCAGGTGGAAGAGGTAGACCTTCAGGTCCATAAAAGATTTCTGGAGTCGAAGAAGGTATAGTTTCTGCAATGATAGATACTGGAGGGGTGACACCTTCTGAATACTGAAACTCAACATCCATATGTTCAGGTAAATGAACTTCAATCTCAAAGGGAGGTTCTTGAACAACTGCTGGTTCAAATGTAGCCTCGGTTTGAACTGAGATGGGTTCTGTATCAACTCTAGATGGCGTTTTTTCAGGTACAGAAGTGTCTATCGTTACACTAGGATCAGTTTTAATGTCCTCTTGTGACTGTGGGATTTATTCTCTAAAGGCAGATGTACTAGAAATAATCAAAGTAATTGGAGTCTCTGAAGATGTTGAAACAAAAGTTTCAAATAAACAAGATGAATTGGATTGAATTAAACCAGACCATTTTTCCTAGATTGGCTTCGCTTCTGGAGCTAAAGACGGTTGACTTTCTAGTCTCCGCGAACGATGGGGTTTTGGTTGATTTTCTTCCACGATTGTGGATTATTTGATCAACTCAAAATTAAGTGGAAAATGATTTTATTCCAAATTCAATTAATTTTAATGACGCTTGGACACAAATTTTCTTTTTCAGTTTTTAAGAGTCGAGAAAAAGCTAAAGATGACTCTAGTCTCCTTCGATTTTTAATGAGCCTGAAAGGACAAGTGCTCAGATGGACCTTTTCTTTTAAAGATTTGAAAAGGAACAAAAGTGACTACTTTGGAAAATCTAGAGAGAGGGATTACCAAACCAATTGCAAAACTGCAATGACCAAGGACTTATGTATGGCAGTAAATCTTCCCGAATGTTGTGTTCAGTGCATTGTGATCAATAAGGTGGTAGACTTAGCTTCCTATGGATAGAGGATATAAGCCTATTGTGGTCTCCCAATATATACGCGATGGTACGGGGAGCACAATTCCATGCTAGCACTTGTCATATCAAGGAGGAGGAATCACCCAACCTTCAATGAAAACGATAGCCACTAGTTTTAATGATGCTGGAACACGTCTCTAACCTAGACCTCTCGATATGTTGCGTTAAGTTCCAAACCGTTGTTAGGTTCATTGAAATTTATTTTAAATTTGATCTTGTTTAGGGTTTTCCTTTCAATGGTTCACTACGTGATGATGATCTGAAATTCCTAAGATGCAAACTACAATGATGAACAATATTTGTTTATTTTGACAATGAAAATCCTAGCTACTAGGGAAAGAAAATAACAGTTCTTTTGAACAAAGAGCAAAGAGCACACACTAGTGCATTTCCCTAAATCATTTTTTCGCACACAAACCAAAAAAATTCTAAATGCAAATGCATGTATTTGTTTTCATTCTCCTTAATTTGAAAAATTCCAAAAAGGAAAACTAAATGCCGCAAAGAACTGTAATATTTTGCTCAAAATGACAATTTTCGACAATTTCTTCTTCAAAAGAGAAAGGAAGACTCAATGACACTTTTCAATTTTGAATAAAAATGATTTCTACACTTCAAATATAAAGAAATAAAACCAAATACATGAAGAAAATTTCAATCGATTATCAAGGGAAGGAAGAATTTACGACACTTCTCTTTTCAACACAAAACAACAATTACGACACTTTTTGTACCAAAGTGACGAATCGATTTAAGCAACTTTCTGACAAAGGATTGTAAATGAGGAGAAAATACACAAAAACACTCACTAATCCTAATGTAATTGAGGCTGATATAAGTGATGCAAGTAAGCTTCAGTAAAGAGGCATTGTTCATTTGCAGCAAAACAACTAAAAAAAACTGAAAACAAGGTAAAAAACCCTCAATTTCTAGAATGGAAAAAGAGTTCAGTCAGTCATCACACCTGGGCTTCATAGAAATAGAGATGCATCTCACTTACTACGCTTGGGAGGTGCGATGCATACTGAGTTACAGTGGAAGACAATGCGATGGTCTAGGGAGCGCAACTGAAAATGGGTTTTAGCTCAAATGTGCAGCTGTTTTCAATGAGTTAAGGTGAGTTTTGATGAGCAATAAAGAGAAAATAATGAAGGAATGTCTTGAGAGGTTACTGAGCTACCAAAAGGGAATCTAGATGTGCTTGCAAGTCAAAATTTTAATTCATAAACTAAACCAGAGATTGATTGAAGCAACATTCATCTACTATGCAATTGCAGAGCAAGAGCAATTCGAAGGCTACATGGTTGACTTCAGACTCTGTCTATAGTTTATTAAATTGAACATAAAATAAACAATAACAACAAACAAACATCTGTTCATTCCCTAGCGGAGTTGCCAATTTATTTTTGGGAAAACTAGTATTCCTAAAGAATGCTAGCCCTCTAGGTTTGGTAGCTACCCTAGAAACAACAGTTTAAAGAAATCCAATGATTTCTTTTATGTGTAACAGATAAGAGAAAGATAATGGAACCAACCTAGAACATCCGCTTAATCCCTTTCTTGCTCTCCCTCCCCTTCGACATATTCTGCAACTCCTCCCTGTACTTAACACGCTTGGAGAGTACCTGCACAAGTGCAGCAACAAAGAACCGTCAAAGAATCCTAATCTATTACAACATAAACATTACAAAATCAAATATATAATGAACAAATGATAGCATTCAAAAATGATAACATTCACAATTGCACAATCATATGGAAGAAAACTTGAAGAGATTTGTTAATAGAAAGAAGAATTACAACCCAGTTGTCTGATCCAGCATCATACTCCCAGCTTCAATCCCTCTTCACCTCATGAAATAGCAAGATCACGCCAACAATACAAAGCTCTTTCCTCAATTACAAACTTTCAGCACTTCCTTGCAATTCACAATATTCCAGCCTTCCAATCTCTTAGATGAGGGATCCATTTATAGATGTGTGCAAGGGTGTGCGTCATCCATGGGGTTTGATTTGTCTCATTCCACTTGTTACAGTTGATTCCATAAGAGAAGGGATTCGATATTTTCTTAGATCCCTTACTCATCCTTGGGAAAGTTCAGAGAGGCAAGTGGCACAGGAGAAGTTTCTAGAAGATTCCATGAGTAACCACCTAGAAAATTGTCTCAAACATTTGTCCATCCTCGCCCATTGCACCCTATAGAAGGCCCAATCAGTATGCATCGCACCCTGGTAGTGTACCACTCAATATGCATCGCACTTTGTTGGCATTATGAGACAAGTGTTGTCCTTGATAGCAAATCATCTCAGATGATAAATTATAGTGCAACAAAGTTCACACACTTTCATGCAGAGAAAAAGTTTCTTTCATGCAGAGAAACGTTCACGCACTTTCATGCCAAGAAAAGTTCCTTTCATGCAGAGAAAAGTTCATGCACTTTCATGCAGAGAAAAGTTCACGCACTTTCATGCAGAGAAAAGCGCACGCACATGGGAAATCTTATGGTTGGTTCATGGTATTAGTCCGACCGTTTTTGATCCTATGGTTTTGGTCCATGGTATTGCATCCAAAAGAATTGAACCCAAGTATTGGTTCCATGGTATTGTTTTGTTATGGTTTTGGACCATGGTATTGAGCAAGCCCTAAGACTATAAAAGGAGAAGAAGATCATTAGGAAAAGGCATGAAAAAGACTTGAATATCTGATGTAGTATGAGATCCAGTATGCAGGATATGGGTTATGATCCATTGCTTGATCTAAGCTAAGGAGGTATCTCACTGGTTGATGGAGAACAAGATCTAAGGATAGATCGGGATCAAATGGCTTGAAATGAATCATATTTATATGGTTCGATCATGGATAGAATAGATCTGAATTATTGATGCATTTTTTATTGTACACATATTATGATCTGGGTATGACTGATGTCTGAAACAGCATCAAAGTCATGATTGAATATGTATAGATCTGTACGTGGGTTGGCTTTGGTGAAAGCGCGTATATACGTGGGTTTGATTCATTGTAGTAGCGTATACATAATAAAGTATGATGTTTGAAGTTGCAGTTGGGTTCGATTGTTATTACAGAGTTCTGTAGTCTGCTCTGTGTTCTAGTGACTGTGTTGTTGACAGGGTTTCAGTATTTCAGTGATTCAGAAATTGATGATTGTTTTGTGCTTCAATGATATTGATGGGTCCAGTATGAAAATTGGATGAAACTTGGCCTTCAGGTTATAGTGTTGTGCTTCAGGAGTATCCAGTCTGAAGATTTATGAAACATGGTACATGGAGGAAGAAAGAGAAGGTTTTTGCCTTCTGTAGGTCGGCACCTACGTACTAGTACATCAGCTAGTACAAGAGCTAAGGGGGTGGTAGCTCCCTTCCAGCAGCAGCTGGAGAATGAGTAAAGGTTGGAGCATTTCAGTAGGCCAGCACCTACGTACTAGTAGGTGGATCGGCTAGTACAAGAGCTAAGGGGATTGTAGCTCCCTTCCAAGAGAGTCTGGAGAA
The DNA here is from genome assembly GCA_031772625.1 of Pinus tabuliformis. NCBI lineage: Eukaryota > Viridiplantae > Streptophyta > Pinopsida > Pinales > Pinaceae > Pinus > Pinus tabuliformis. The sequence goes on from CM062808.1 coordinate 217,604,754, forward strand.
TGAGAGAAGGTTGTAGCCTTCTGCAGGTATAAGCCTGTGTACTGGTATAAGACTGCACCAATACAGAACTGTTGTAAAAGAAGTTTATTATTAAAAGAAGATAGAGACGACTTGCAGCAGGTGGTTTTCACCCACATTGGGTGTCCACCTTATATCATGGTGTTCATGTGTGCTTCTTGTGTGTGATGATATGTTCTGTTTTACTGCACCTGCTTACTATACATATGGTTAAAGAAGTTCTAATGCACTAACATTTAGTGGATTAATTGAATCATAAGTATTCTGGATATATGCTAGTTTCATTAGACACAGTTGTGTATATACGCGAGTTCCATTAATCGAAGTAGCATATATGTATCTAAGTATGGAAATGAAAAGGTTTTATTTATTTGATAATACATTCACAATTGCACAATCATATGGAAGAAAACTTGAAGAGATTTGTTAATAGAAAGAAGAATTACAACCCAGTTGTCTGTTCCAGCATCATCCTCCCAGCTTCAATCCCTCTTCACCTCATGAAATAGCAAGATCACACCAACAATACAAAGCTCTTTCCTCAATTACAAACTTTCAGCACTTCCTTGCAATTCAAATTATTCCAGCCTTCCGATCTCTTAGATGAGGGATCCATTTATAGATTTGTGCAAGGGTGTGAGTCATCCATGGGGTTTTATTAGTGTCATTCCACTTGTTACAGTTGATTCCATAAGAGAAGGGATTGTAGATTCTCTTAGATCCCTTACTCATCCTTGGGAAAATTCAGAGAGGTAAGTGGCACAGGAGAAGTTTCTAGAATATTCCATGAGTAACCACCTAGAAAACTGTCTCAGACATTTTTCCATCCTCACCCATTGCACCCTATAGAAGGCCTAATCAGTATGCATCGCACCCTCGCAGTGTACCACTCAGTATGCATCACACTTTCCCAGTGGAGCAGTCAGTATGGTTCAATTTAGGCAATTTCTAGATGGTTTCTTAGATGGAACTTTTGGCGAATGATGTATTCAGATGACTATGTTCCTTTAGGGTATGAAACAATTGTTTTAGGGGTTGATGAGCCCTGATACATCGACATATAAGTTTTGGGTTGATGTGCCCAAATATGTCTATAACATTAGGAAACATAAAGATTCATCTCTTAATCAACGCATCAACACAGAATTACACCACAAGATTGAAATAACATGGTACAATCCCTTTTTATTAATAATCATCAAATGTACATCATGAGTTCCAATCTAGCCCAGAACGAGGGCAATACCAGCAAAATTACAAAAGAACGAAATTACAATATCCTTTCTGTAGCTATCTCTCGCTACCATTTTCTATCTGAATCCTATATTTTATACATTCATTCAGGCCTGCGGTCGTAACCAAATTACATCAAGCATTCCATTATGAGCCTTTCGGCTATAACAAAATAACAATAATAGTTCATACTAAGCCTTTCGGCTATAATAAAATGCTAATCTAATTATTTGACCAGTGACCCAATCTCCACCACATCCCTGACTTTTCTCCACTCCGATCCCAACTCGAGTTGATTGTTCTGGAACAAGGTATCTGCATTAGGTGGTGAGTTGTCACGATAGTTAAGAATTTGCCAGTGGTGCAGGAATCCTACCTACACTCGACCATCCTAATAGAATGATCAATACATTGCTTATCAGATACTTTAGGAAGAGAAATATTAGTTGTAAAGAATATTAAAGGTACAAAATCTATGAAAACAATTAATTAAGCACATTTTTAACCCTTAAACATGAAATATAAAGCTAGTGTAGGAAAAGGCACAATTCTTGGACTAGTGCAGGAATAGGGAAGTTTGCAAGGTTAAAACAGAGGTCTAAGGTTATGGTTTTGAAGGGAAAAATGGGTTAAAAATGAAGCAATTTAGCCTACCAACATCCTCCCCTCCTTAAGTTGCTATGGGTCCTCACACAACCTTTACCTGCTCAAAAAAACCAAAACAGAAGAGCCTCCCTTCAATTCTACACTTGTATGTTGATCCCTACTTTCACTGACTTTGCCTTCTTGCTTCGAGCCTTTTTAAGTTTCTTGATCACCTTTTTAAGATGTTCATAAGACTTCGAGGCCCGAAATTTCCATATCTTAACTTGTCTTTTCTGCTCCTTCACCTCTCCTTCCAACTCTGTATTTGCTCATTTTTGGGTTGTATTATGCTCTTTCGTGGCTTGGTTTAACAACTCCAAGCCATAAACATGTTGATTGAGCTCTTCCATCCGACTATTCAGACAGAGGGTGGAGTTCTCCATTCCCAGTTCCTCTAGCATGGAATTCTCGGCAGTCAATTCAAGACATGTGCTGACATCATCAAGGTCGAGGTTATTCTAGCCACCTTTCAATTCTTGCATTTCAATATCATCAAGGGTTTCAACACCTGGAGTCTCAATGTCACTAAGGGTCTTAATGCCCTGAATTTTTACTTTATCATGGATTTCAGTACCCTGCTCATCCAGTTTACCAGGGGTTTCAATACCCTGCTCATCCATCTCACCAGGGGTTTCAATACCTTGTTCTTCAAAACCATTGATGGTTTCAGTACCTTTCTTGTCCATCGCACTAGGGCTTTCAGTACCCTACTCTTCAAAAGCATTGAGGGTTTCAGTACCTTGCTCGTCCACCTTACCAAGGGTTTCAGTCTCTTGAACTTCGGAATCATTAAGGACATCAGTATCCTATGCCCTATCATCCACCTGACCCTTCATTGGGTCCTTGCTTGCACTCGACATCACTTTTATTTTCTTCATCCTGGCAAAGAGGATTGAAAAGGGTTTCTCATCTTCCTTCCCCACATAGACACCATCAAGCATTGTATGGGCCACTGCCTCAGCGAGGACCAAAAGATTATCGTTACTTGGTGAAGTAGGTGGCGAGTCATCCAACAGTATCAGAGAGGTCAACTAAACATGACCTGCCCTCGAAGAGGCAGTTCTTCTCCTAGCCGACCTCTTGGTCTCGGTAGGGCGTGGGGTCTACATTTCCGATTTCTCCTTCTTTCCTGCACTCTTCTTCTGAGCTGACTTCCCTGCGTTCTTATTCTAAGCCGAATTTGCTACACTCTTCTTATGAGTCGACTTCTCTGCACTTCGCCCCTGAAACTCCTTTAAGAATTCCTCCCAAGTCACATTTTTAGCTTCCAACTCCTACTTAATTAAGATTGTGATCAGCCCGTGGTGATATAATTTATATGCAACCTGACTGGACTTCCCTTTCTGAACCCCTTTCAAAATCTTTTCTAAGTTTCTGAGAAAATAATAAGGGAAATTAATGAGCTTACCAGACTCAAAGTGCAAGAGTAAGCGTATGTGATAGAGGAAAGTTAGTGAGTAGTGGCCTTCGTAGGTAAGGAAATTTTGCAACACATACAGGAGATCCTTCCACTTTCTGATCATAGCATTCCGCTAGAGGCCATTCTTCCAATCCACCATCTGCTTCGGGTTGACCATGAACTGGTGCCACAGTTTCTTTTATAAATTCTCCTTCTTAAACCATTGCTCCCCCACTACTGGTAAACCTGTAGCCTAAGATATGGATTCGTCTGTAACTGCAAATTCTAACGAACCAACCTTGGCTCGGCTCCCATCAAAGGTTTGGGCGAATGACATTGCCACAACTGATTCAAATGCATGGAATGTCTGTAGAAATGGGAGGAACCCAGATTCCTGGAATATTACAAGACTATTCCTGTACTCAGTTTCCATCTCTTGTATGGACCGTGTCTCAATCCTTACAGGTGCCATGTCTATTTAAATTCACCCAATCTTTGTCTGAAGTTTTGAAAAGATATTACAACATAAAGAACTCAAATGATGGTCGAGCTATACATTCACCGCTATATTAACCACTTCCCAAATGGTCGTGCTTCATCATTAAAGCTACACGGATGTGATAACGAATTGGTTCAAGTACAGGAAGGCGATGATTATTGGAAGAGGTGGGGGTTTAGATAATAATTCCATATAATGGTCATGTAAGGTCAGATATGGAGTAAAGCCATTATTATCAGGTGATGAATTTTTCAAGGAAATACAAGTATTGGATTTCAAGAGAATCGGACCATCCCGCATTTACTCCATTATCTCACATAAGGTGTACTTAGTACTCATTAAAATATGATAATTTATAACCTAAAATATCTTTGTACTTAAATGATTTCTTCCTAATTTAGTAAATGATAAAACAAAGTGTTAATCATAATACAAATTGAATTCCATGATCTGCAGGTAGTACAGCTATTCTTCATATATAAAAATTCATAAAACAAAAGATAAGCTTTCAATATGCATTTTTACACCTGGTGTTCCTGCACAAGAACATGTGTTTTTCGAATTGGGTGCTCTCAGCAGTGAGGATTCTTGTACTAAACATGCTTGCACTGTACATGCTTGCACTCAGCATGCTTTCACTACCAGCCTGCACCGAATTTTCTTGCACTCGAACACACATTCCTGCACATGAAGTCTTTCTTTTTGATGGGCTGAAAATATTCTTTAAGCCTATGCCCATTCACAAGGAAAACTAAATCTTGCCCATCGATATTTTTGACTTCTATAGCCCCAATGTTGAAAGCTTGAATTACCTCATACGATCTCATCCAATGAGTATGGAACTTCCCTTTAAAATGTTTAAATCTAGAGTCATAGAAAAGTACCCAATCACCTGGTTGGAACTGCTTCTTCCTGATAAACTTGTCATGCCACTTCTTGCGTTGTTGTTGCACCAAAATATTCTATTGAACAACATCACTTCAAAATTCATCCAACAAGTTTAGCTACAATAGACGTTGCTGATGTGCTTCCGAGAGATCTAGACCCAATTGAACTGTAGTTCTGAAAGTATTTATCTAAAATTCAATCGGCAAAAGGACTTGTTTTCCATACACTAGCTCATATGGTGTATGCCCCGTGTTGTTCCTCCAAGTGGTTCGATAAGCCCATAAGGCTTTATGCAATCGACTAGCCCAATCCTTCCTATGCATGTTTATTGTTTTGGTGAGGATGGATTTGATCACCTTGTTTGTGGATTCTACCTGCCCATTTTCTTGCAGGTGGTACGATGTAGATTTCCTATGCCAAATCTTGTACTGGTTCATGAATTCTTATACCAAGTTAGAAACAAACTATGGTAAATTGTCAAAAAAAGTTTCTCTAGGAACACCAAATCTAGTAAAAATTTCATTGAACAAAAAATCAACAACAACATTTTCAGTGGCAAAAGAAATAGCTTTAGCCTCTACCCATTTAGTAACAAAATCAGTACAAACCAAGATATGATTTTTATTTAAATATGTGGGGTTTATGGGTCCTACAAAATCAATAGCCTGTTTTTCAAAGGGCTCAATCATGACTTGACGACATAAAGGCATTTCATTGGCTTGAACAAGTTGACCCATTCATTAACAACTATCACAATGCCTAACATATTACTTACATCCTTAAATAGAGAAGTCCAAAAATAGCCAGTGCATAAAATTTTATATGCGGTTCTCTTGTCAGCGAAGTGGCCACCACAAGGTTCATCATGGGCATATTTTAAGATATCAAACATTTTTTCATCTCTTACACATCTACGAATAAAAAAATTTGGTCCAATGTAAAAGAGGTCTCCTTGTATCCAAGAATATGAAGCACTTTTCTGAATAATATTCTTCTTTTCACGAGTGGATAAGTGAGTTTGTGTCTTTCCAATGACTAAATAGTTATCTATGTCAGCAAACCATGGAGATTTTGATGACATAGTAAAAATATGCTCTTCAGGGAAATAATCATCAACAGGAATTACTTCACCAGGATTGTTTAATCTAGAAAGATAATCAGCTGCAACATTAGACTTTCCTGGTCTATCAATAATTTTAACATTGAATTCCTGTAATAGAAGCAACCACCTAGTCACTCTACTGCTAGTTAAAGGTTTATTCATTAAATATCTTATAGCAGAATGATCAGCATGCACATAAAATTCATATCCTATAATGTAATGCCTGAATTTATTAATAGTAGAAATAATGGCTAAAAATTATTTCTCAGTCACTATATAGTTAAATTCAGCAGGTGACAAATTTTTACTGATGTAGTAAATAGCATAGGATTTCTTATTCTCCTCTTTCCCCAAGGCTATGCAAATGGTAGTGTCTAAAGAATCGGAGGAAATATGAAATGGCAGGGACGAGTTTGGTCCTCTCAAAACTGTTTCCTATACTAATTTTTCCTTCAATGTTTCAAATGATTGTTAGTAAGCTATCGACTAGGTGAATTCACTATCCTTAGCTAGTAATCGAAAAATGGGAGTAGCAATCTTGTAAAAAAATTCAATGAATCTCTGGCAATAACTAGAATGTGCCAGGAAACCTCTCACTTCCCTTTGGGTTTTGGGTGCAGGCAGACGAATAATGACTTCAATTTTAGGAGGGTCCACCTAGATACCTTTGTCAGAAACCAAATGGCCAAGAACCACTCTTGCTTTGCACATTAATCTACAAATTTTATCACTCAAAGCAAGATGAGCCTCTTGGCAACGTAAAAGCATTTTTTCTAGATTTTTAAGAGTTTCATCAAATGAGTTAACAAACACAGAAAAATCATCCATATAAATCTCAACATATTCAAGATCAGCAAAAATAGCCAGCACAACCCTTTGAAAGGTAGCAGGTTCATTACACAACCTGAAAGGAAGCACTCGGTAAGGAAATGTACCCTAAGGGCAAGTAAAGGTATTTTTGTCTTGATCTGAGGGTGCGATCTGGATTTGGTTATACCCACTGAAGCCATCTAAAAATGAAAAGTACTTTTTACTAGCAAGGGTATATAGCACCTGATCAATGAAAGGAAGGGGAAAGTAATCCTTGAGAGTGGCTTTGTTTAATTCTCGATAGTCAATGCAAATACGCCATCTCCCATCTTTCTTAGGGACTATCACTAATGGAGATACCCACTTACTGTCAGAAATGGGGCAGATGAAATTAACATCCAAGATTTTTTGTAATTCCTCCTTAACAATATCTCTTAGTGCGGGATCCCTTCATCTATGGGGTTGTCACACAGGTCGGGCTCCATCCTGGATATAGATATGTTGAGTACAAGTCTCAGGAGGAATGCCTTTCATGTCTTCATAACTCCAAGTGAATGCATCCAAGTGATCTCGCAACAAGGTATCAAGCTACTCTTGTTGAGATGAATCTAGGTCTGATCTGATGTGTAAATATTTTCCTGATCTAATTTCAACAAGACTGGGCTTGGGCTCAAGAGTACAGGAAGATGATGCCATAGTATGGGACAAGGAAGGTTGGGAATCATAATTTTCTTGGAAATCCAGACTAAAGATCTGATGAAGTGTATCAAAACTAGGCATAGTGTCTATATTGTTCAAGCAATCTTGTAATTCACCATCCTGGGTGGACTCAATATGATGTTGGATCGAAGAAATAGGCCGGGTCTCCTTATCACTACTTTCATAATCTAACCATAAGGTATCCTTGAGTTCTTGAATAGATCTAGCAGGTGGGTATAAGGTGACTTTTTTCCTAGAGTCTCCATGTGAAATGTACATATCATCGGCGCGACATCAAATATAAGCATCAGTCATGGCAAGCCATGGTCGTCCCAAAATCAAAGGATGTCCTCCTATTGGGTGCAGGAATTGTGCTTGAGCAAACTCCTCAACACTTAATTGTCAACCCAAGGGTTTCGTAAACTTAAAGACGAAGCATAGGCAATGCCAAAAATGGTATGAACTTTTCCTATCTCTAATCCTACTTCTTAAAGGAAATTATTTGCAGAATCAGATAGAAAACAATTGGAAAGGAAATTAACACCAAGGCAACTCTACTGTTGGAATGTAAAAGACAATTTGCAAGTAAATCAAGTAAAGAAATTCCACACAACAGAAACAATCTTAAATGTTGGAATGAAATGCTATGTTCATCTTCAGATGGATGGTCAAAAGTCTGACAAGTGGGCCCTTGCAGAATTTTGTCTTCCTTCTGATTTTCCTCTCACAAAAACAACTTGTCCTTGCACTGTTGCAATCTACTTGCACTAGTGCAGGTATAGTATTTTTTTGTGAGTATATTTGACCTTCCTTACTAAAGACTTATGTCTGAGTGAAGGTGATCTAAGCCTTAGGGCTTAGAGAACTCTATTTTTGTGACAACAGACTTGCTCTTGCACTGAGGTAGAGTTCCCTTCACTTAGTTTCCAAGTTACTTTCAAAAGAACTGAAAGATGTGCTGAAAAAGTATTGCAACTGAAAATGAAAATCTTGAAGTAAATTATCTGTGAAAAAGGAAATGCTTCAATTCATTAAAATTTGCAAAGGAAATAAACTTCATGAAATAAAATCACTTTAAAAGAATCAAACAGTAGCCTAAGTATTTTTCATGTGTTAATCAACTTTGGTACTTCACCCAAAATTCTTATGTTCTTTGCAAGTAAAATATGATAATTTGATACAACTACTTCCATATCTTTTAAAGATGAACTTTTAATACTGAATATAGTTACTCAATTAATGGTTCATTCACTTGTGAAATAACTGAAAATAATATGTAGGTAAGTGATTCACTATTTATTGCAACGAATAACTAGACCAAAGTGTAGGCAACAACATGCACTGGTGCAGGAAAGAGTTCCTTGCACAATCCAATTGAAAACAAATTAAAACAAAGAATGAGAGTAAGGGAAATGCGAGAAAGATATTTCATAAGAAAAATAAACACAACTACTCTCAAACCATGGATTTGTTTCACATGTTAGCTACAAAAGATATTTTAAATCAAACCTTGAAAGATAAATATTAAAACTATAACATCACACAACTTCAAACGAAATATCCACACCTTCTTTCTGAATAATGAAAGTGAGAGGGGTAAACAAGCTGGGTTGGCAGGGCCCTAGCCAACCAGCTCGTTCCCCTTCTAAGGAACGAAAAATCTCAGCACTTCAAGTGGACATCAAAGATAAACTTAACGTTGTGTATGCAAATGATTGCAGTTCTCTTGTATTATGTGATTTGGAAAATATACATTATAGAGCAGTCCAGCCCTAGAGCTGAGGCGATAACCAGATTACATAAAACAAAATGACAATCGATGGTTCGCTAGCTTCCTACCTATGATCTATATCACATATATCCTTTCAGCTCTAGGTCGTTTACACTAATTACAGATACTTCTTGTTCAGGCCTTTCGACCAAACAGACTTAGAAAATCGAAATTACAAACTTGGCCAGCAGTTATAATACACATGAACTTTGCTTGGCTGTAACCTAACTTTGGAGAATAATCCTTGAATGTGTGCCACCTATTATCCTACTTTAGTTCATCAGTAGTTAGACTCGGAGTCGAGGATCAAGACCCATCCTCGTGGAAGATTTAGCTTCTCAGAAATCTCAGACAGTCTTCGTGGAGGTTCAGGAATCTACCTGCACTAGTCAACTCATTCATCATTAACCCTAAGTTCCACGATTACTCTAGGAAATCAATATGAGTTACAAGAAGTATGTAAATAGGCATGAAATATATATAAAAATATTAATAAATTGTTGTAATAAATCTTGATATAAAATATGAGCATGTGCAGGAATGGGTAACTATCTTGTACTAGTGCAGGAAGGAAGGGTCTTTTATTGAGATAAAAAAAAGGTTGATTTTGATGGAAATGGGGTAGAAAATAGGGCAATTTAGGATACCAACATCCTCCCATCCATAAACTGTTCTGTGTCCCGACACAACGTTTTACTTCTGCAAAAAACCTTCAAAAATGAATGGCCAGCTCCTCAGTTCTACACTGTAATGTTTATTCATGTCTTTTCTATCTTTGGCTTCTTGTCTCAGGCTTTTCACAGCTGCTTAGTCACCTTCTTGAGGCATCTATAGCATTTGGAATCCTGGTATTTCCATACCTTTACTTGCTGCTTCTGCCTCTTTACTTCTGCAAGTAACTCCACCTCGCTCTGTTTCTGCCAACTTTGCTCTTTCATGACCTGGTTCAAAGCCTCCAGGTCATGGACTTGTTGCTCCAGATCTACTATTCTTCTAGTGAGGAAAAGAGTGGAGGTTGCTATGCTAAGATCTTCAGGTGTGAACGTATTTTCTTCCATAGACTCAAAACAAGTCCCATCATCATCAAGGTCAAGGTTTTCAAAAGCCTGATTTATGACATCGCCGAGGGTTTCTATACTTAGGGTTTTCTCATTATTGAGGGTTTTGATGCCCTCACCAATCTTCGTACCTTGTGCACTCAATTCCCCAGGGCTCTTAACACCTTGTTCTCCCAGCTTCTTAGGAGATTCAACATCATGTCCTTCCAAATCAGTAGGGGTTTTGATTTCCCATTCTTCTACCACTATAGGGATGTCAGTACCCTGACCTTCTAACACTGCAAGGTCTTCAATACCCTGGCCTTTTAAAATCGCAGGGTCTTCAATTCCCTGACCTTCAAAAACCAGAGGGTCTTTAGTACCCCACTCCTCAAAATCATTGAGGGTCTCCACATATGGTTCTCTAAAATTATTAAGACCCTCTGCATGTTGTTCCTCTTCGTTCTCTTCTACTTGCACTTCACCAGTATGCGATGTCGATATCGTCTTTCTACTCTTTAGCCTGCTGACAAATGTTGAAAACAGGATGTCATCTTCTGCATTCTCCTCATTCTCCACAATGTGTGCCACTGCGTCTGCAAGCACCAAGAGATGATGAACTGTGGGGGAACTTTGGGGTGTTTCATCGATTATGATTGGAGAACTCGACTGGTTTGTCCCTTGGGCGATAGTTTTCCTCCTCATCGAGGCTCTAGTCTTCCTCTTCTTTGCTGTGGGTGGAGTGTTCTCAATGGCCCTATTCTCTGTTTGCACTGGTGAACTCTTACCTTGCCGCTTGGTAGGAGACAATGTCCCCACCTTTCTCTTCTTACCTATACTGGTGCTAGTAGATTCTTCTGCACCCCTTGCTTGGAATTCTTTCAAAAATCCCCCCCACGTTATTCCCTTTTTTCTAACTTCTTCTTGACCAGCATCGTAATGAGTCCATGATGGCAGAGTTTGTTTGCAACCTGGATTGTACTTCCACTCTACACGTTTTTCGCCATCTTTTCAAGGCTTCTAAGAAATAAGTGAGGAAAATTAATCAATTTTCCTGCCTCGAAATGCAACAACAATTGAAGGTGGTACACGAACGCCAAGGTATAGCGTCCTTTACCTGTGACAAAATTTTGTAATATAAACAGTAAATATCGCCACATCACGACCATGGCGGTCTGTGGTAGTCCCTTTCTCCAATCGACTTTAATTTTCTTATCAACCATGAACCGGTGCCAATGCTTCTTTGCAAGCCGTTCCTTTTTAAACCATCACTCCCCTTTGAGTGGCAGGCCTATGGCTTGTGCAATGAACTCTTCTGTAATTTTTAACTTTAAGGACCCGATCCTAACTCGGCCTTCTTTGAATGTCCTTGGAAATTCTAACACTACAGCCATGTCAAACCCATCAAACTTTTGTAGGAATGGAAGGAATCCAGATTCTTGCAATAGTGCAACATTGTTCCTATACTTGGCAGTTTGTTCAATCTCTTGTAGTGACAACGGTTCACTCCTCACAGGTGCCATTTCTAACCTCCTCCACTTCATTGATCACACCCTCGAAGGAATTTCTGAGTGACTCCAATGTTCTCCGAGAGTTTTATGCCAGTGGTTCCTCGCCCTCCGTACTTTCAGACCCACTCACCCGGCTATGATGGAACAGCCCCCCCCCCATATCGGGTGTAGATTCATGTCAGCTCGTTACAGGTGAATCGTAATAATTGGATGCAGTGACGGTATGGGTGGAGGTGATGCAATGGCTATAATGATTGGATAATGGGTAAGTTAATGATGGTTAGGCAATGCGTTATTATTGCAAGGAGGGTCAGTGTAGGTTATCGGACAGTAGTACCCTTCCACAGTCAGCATCATAATTCAATCATACATATTTCAACATTTATTAATAAAGATTAGATTTCAAACCTTACACATCTTACACTTTAAAGATTTGTTCCTAGATTAGTAATTAATGAAACAAAGTATTAATTTAAACATGGAATGAGAGAACATATCAACACATGTGCAGAAAAATACAGGCCCATAAACCCTTGATAAACCATTTTAGGACTGTGTAAGTTTCTTTCACAGTCAACTGTATTTCTGCACCAAACCTGCTTGCACTGCGTTGTGCTTACACTAGAGATTTTTACCAAACAAAGAATCTGATAGGACATACTTCTGTAGCTGGACTTTAAAAAATTTGCCTCATTATACAAGAAAAAATTATTCTCCATCCTTTGTTGTTTCTCGAACATGCCTTCTGGATTGACTGCATCAAATTCCGCAATCAATTTATGAGGGAATAAAGAAGTGGGAAAGGGGTGAAAATTTTAGAATGGGAAGGAATATTACAGTAGGGATTTCAGAAACAATATCGCCAAGAGGGATAAACAAAATTTGATATGGAAAAAATTCAAGGGAAAAGAGGGATTTTACGAAATCGGGTAAGGGTAGTTTCTTGGAAGAAGAGGAAGGTAATTCATTGGGAAATTTAGAAAAGAAACTTAGTGGGAAATTTCGAAATGGGAAATAGAAGAAGGACAATATTTTTACCTTGAAATATGCCTACACTGGTGGAGGAAAAATAACTCCAGTGGGAAGTAAGTGTTTACTTGGATAAAAATGTCCATGCTAGTTACCCCAAACTTGGATAAGTGCTCAGTTTCGTGAACCTGCTTCTTCTTGGTGGCAGCCAACATATCTAAAAATCAAGTAACATTATCTTTTTATTAAAATTTTCATCTTCCTGCTAGCATGCTGGTTTTCAAGTTGATCCTTCTGCAATCATGTCAGTCAACTGATTTGCACAATTACATGAAATTTTTTTCGTTTTATACTTTTTATTTTTGTCATTTTTTCTTTTTATTTTCTTTGATTATTTTTTTTCTTAATAAGGACAAGAAGGAATCAATTCTTCAATAGGTTGGTGTTATCACCTACCAACTCATTCTCAAATGGTTGTTGGACTTGCTGCATAAAATCTCCTTTACTAAGGGGCTGAAAATATACCTTCAGTCTATGCCCGTTGACTAGGAAGACAAAATTCTGTCCATCAATAGTTTTGATTTCTACCACTCTCTTTTCAAACACTTTGACCACCTTATAGGGTCCCATCTAGTGTGTATGGAATTTTCCTTTAAAATTTTTGAATCTTGAATCGTAAAGGAGTACCCAATCACCTGGTTGGAACTGCTTCTTCTGAATGGAATTGTCATGCCACTTCTTGCGTTGTTGTTGAACCAAGATGTTGATGCAGGAGCATTCAGCTCAACATTATCATTGTATTTTAATAGACATAGGGGGTCTTGTGTTTCAAGGAAGTTGGTTTCGTAAGTATTGAATTAATGTAATTATTTAATGTTTTGAGTGATTTTAATGAAAATAGGAATTAATTGAATATTGTGAGGCATAATTGTAAATGTTCTCGAATGTAGGAGAACATGAGAGATTTAGGATAGTTGAGTGATGAGATCATTGAGAATTGATTGTAAATATTATATTAGGAGTTAGTTCATGATTTTTTGGATTAAAGAGAATCCTTAGGAATGAGGAAGAGATTTTTGAATTTTGTTGAGAATCTTATGGATCTAAACCACGAATTGGTTTTAGAATCCCCTTTTGTATAAATGTAGGCCTAAAAGGCATGATCAGAGGTGAGAGAGGTTAGACAGAGAGAGAGAGAGTTAGATATTTAGTTGCGTTTATAAGCCTACACGCAAATGATGATAAGAGGCCATTAATTAGAAGATCAGTCCGAGGAAAGAAAAAGAGTCTCATTATGTTATTGTCTGTTGATATATATATGTACAGAGATTCAATTTCCATTTGTATAAGTGTGTTGTAAAATATCAATGGCGAGTGATGGGTGAGTTAGTGTATTCTGCATAATAGATTTGCGGGTGGAGTTTAGGAAACACATAGAGAGAAGCATGATGAAGAGGATCTTGATGGATCGTTGAATCCATTAGAAGGATCAAAGTCAAGCTCAAGAGGTAGTGCGCAGTGAAATAGTCGAACGACCAAAACCCGAAGAAAGCCCAAGAACCATGGTAAACATTGAAGAAATGGTGAAAAACCGAAGTAAAGAGGCGGACGAAAGAATGAAGTATCGTTGAACAACAATCGTTGGATCTAACAGATCAATGGAAAAGATCCAATCGCAGAGGAGATGGAGGAATATCGCATTGACGGATTTATACACAAAAGTGGTATATTAGGTGGAGAAAAAGTGGTAAGTGGTATTTAAAGGAGTTCACTCGATCCCACTTATTGGTTGACACATAGCATTCAGGTGGAGAGAGAAAACCACTTTTTTGGGTGGTTATTCTCCGTGCTACTTGTCCACCCGAAATCATCATGGACCACTGGATCCACGAAGTGTAGATCAACGACGGAGGATCTGTTGAGCAAGTTTGTTGATTGGTTAAATCGACAACTATCGGATCAGGATTCAGATCGATGGTCAAGATTTGATCGGTGATCACATTTCGGCAAAGTCAAATAACAGCGAGCAATGGAATGGCGATGTGCCGATAGTGATATTTCGATATCACCGATAAGCCGATGAAGCCGATCGAAGATCGAATATTGGAGGAGGAGTAGTGCAGCGGAAGGTTTGAGATGGAGTTGGACCCGATGATATTTATAGGGCGGGTTATATAATATTTGAGATCCGGCTTAACGGCTCGAAGTGGGTTTTCCGGTGTAATTCTTGTATTGCGATAAAGTGTTGTGTCCCAGATTTTAAAGGCCTATGAGCATATTTAAACACTTCCAATAGTCGCACATTGGATGCGGAAGGGGTGATATGTAGTGAGGTGCGGAAGACTACGATGAGCGATTGCGCTAAAGGGAGCCTCGAGAAGTGTGCAAAATCCATATTAAGGTGGAAAAGGTGAGTTCACATATGTTTTATGTGTATTCTTTTATAAATGGATTAAAGCATCGATAGAGGGTCTATATGGTAAGTCCAATATAACCAAGGAGTAAAGAGAGGGGTTTGGTTATATGTGCGGGCATAAGGATTAATAAAGGTTTTGGATTGATTAAGTTCTGATAGTTGAAAGGGTTTGAAGGGATAGACTATGGTTGGCTTAATAGAGGTTTCCATGTGAGTTTTAATCAAGGGGGCCTTAACCCATTGTTATTTATAATGAACCTTTGACCAGAAGGTCATGTAAAATTCCTGGGGGGAAATGGTTTATTCATAGGTTTATGCATATTGTGGGTAAAGCAGGGGTAACCCTACGTCATTTGGTATCAGAGCAGAACAAAGAAATTATGTGTGAAAGTTTCTTTGAAATAATTTAGAACAAAGATATGTGGAAAGACGTGTATGCAGGCAAGCGAGATCAGATTCTAATCTGACAGTTAAGCGACCAGAGTAAAGCTAGGAGATTGGTAAGAGGAATACTAATCTTGATATTTTTGCATTTTGATAGAACGTTCAGATTTTGAGAAAAGTAAAGCAAATGATTTATGGCCAATGAATCTGTATAATTGGAATTATGAAATGTTTGAAATTGAAATTGGAGAAGAACAGTTAAGTTCTTAGAGGCAGGTGAGTAAGAATTAAGGAGAGATTGCAGGAACATAAAAAAATCCACAGCGATGTTTTGAAGAATGGAGATTCACTCGAATGTGATGAGTGAATGGAGACTGCTTGTGAAATCATACAGGTATTGTTTTATTTAACTCTGATTTGGATTTTGTTGGATAAAGAAATAGATTGAAGATTGATAGTTGCAGCTAATGAAGTATCTTAGCAAAATAAGATCAAGTCTTAAGAAGCAGTAATGGAAGAAACTGGTAAGGATTTCTCAGTGGAAGAAAACTCAGCAAAGGAGAAATTTTTGCCGATAGTTAAGCTTTGCCAAGATAAAGCCGGAAGATTGGAAGAAATAATCAGATTCTAAATCTGATTGACAGTAGCTGAATGTTAAAAATTTGTGTAGTGGAAGCATGAAGATTTGCTGAAACCAATTTGCAGGAGTGGTGAGATCCTGAAGGTAGTTGAACCTATGCAAATTTTTCTAATGATTAGTAGATATTGAATGAGTGAAATTTTAGAGCAGGATTACAGTAGTTAAACTGTAAGAGGGACTTTGTAAGTTCTTGAAGTAACAGAGTTTGAAGATATAGCTGAAGGCTAGTGGAAAGGACAGTCCATTCAAAAGTGCAGGTGAATGGGAGGACAAGATCAGACAGAGATCTTGATGGTAAGGATGAAAAGGAAGCGATTGGGATAAGTGAAGAATAAGAAAAAAGGAGAGGTCATCAATCAAGAGATGAAAACAGTTAGAAAACGGAGGATATACTAGATAGAGAAATTGAACTGATAAGAAGGTTAATGATGAAAGTGTCTCAGAAGAAGATAACTGCAAGAAAGGAAAGGAGTAGCAACAAGAGGAAGACAACAGCAGAATATGAAAGCAGGGAAAGTGGAGCATTGCAGCACAAGGTATGGAGACCTGGAGAACAGCAACAAACAACCATAGTAATAGAACAATGGACAAGCAAAGACAAATTACAAAATAAAGTCTGGGATCAAGGAGGAATCAATTATCTAGACTTATGACCAGGAGGTCATAAATTTTCTTACTTGGGGAGTCTGATGCAGGAGCATTCAGCTCAACATTATCATTGTATTTTAATAGACATAGGGGGTCTTGTGTTTCAAGGAAGTTGGTTTCCTAAGTATTGAATTAATGTAATTATTTAATTTTTTGAGTGATTTTAATGAGAATAGGAATTAATTGAATATTGTGAGGCATAATTGTAAATGTTCTTGAATGTAGGAGAACATGAGAGGTTTGGGATAGTTGAGTGATTATAGGATTGACAATTGATTGTAAATCTTAGATTAGGAGTCAATTCACGACTTTGTGGATTAAAGAGAATCCTTAGTAATGAGGAAGAGATTTTATGATTTCGTTGAGAAGCTTATGGATCTAAACCAAGAATTGGTTTTAAAATCCCCTTTTGTATAAATTTAAGCCTAAAAGGCATAATCAGAGGTGAGAGAGGTTAGACAGACAGAGAGAGAGAGATAGATATTTAGTTGTGCTTGTAAGCCTACGGGCAGATGATGATCAAAGGCCGTTAATTAGAAGACCATGCCGAGGAGAGACAAAGAGTCTCATTATGTAATTGTTTGTTGATATATATATGTACAGAAATTCAATTTCCATTTGTATAAGTGTGTTGTTAAATATCAATGGCAAGTGATGAGTGAGTTATTGTATTTTGCATAACATAGTTGCAGGCAGAGTTCGACAAACACATAGAGAGAAGCATGATGAAGAGGATATTGATGGATCATTGAATCCATTAGAAGGATCAAAGTCAAGCTCAGGAGGGAGTGCATAGTGAAACAATCGAAGGACCAGAACCCGAAGAAAACCCAAGAACCATGGTAAACATTGAAGAAAAAGCGAAAAACCAAAGTAAAGAGGTGGATGAAAGAATGAAGTATCGTTGAACAACAATCGTTGGATCTAACAAACCAACGGACAGGATCCAATCGCAGAGGAGACGGAGGAATATCGCATTGGCGGATTTATACACAAAAGTGGTATATCGGGTGGAGAAAAAGTGGTAAGTGGTATTTAGAGGATTTCACCTGATCCCACTTATTGGTTGACACATAGCACTCAGGTGGAGAGAGAAAAACCTTTTTGGGTGCTTATTCTTTGTGCTACTTGTCCACTCGAAATCATCATGGACTGTTGGATCCACGAAGTGTAGATCAACGAAGGAGGATCTGTCGAGCAAGTTTGTTGATCGGTTGAATCAACAACTGTCAGATCGAGATCCAGATCGATGGTCAAGATTTGATCGGCGATCGCATTTCGGCAAAGTCAAATAACAACGAGCAGTGGAATGGCGATGTGCCAATATTGATATTGCGATATCGCCGATAAGCTGATGAACCCGATCGAAGATCGGAGATCAGAGGAGGAGTACCGCAGTGGAAGGATTGAGATGGAGACGAACCCAACGATATTTATAAGGTAGGTTATATAATATTTGAGATCCGACTTAATGGCTCAGAGTGGGTTTTCCCATGTATTTCTTGTATTGCGATAAAGTGTTGTGTCCCGGATTTTAAAGGCCTAAGAGCATATTTAAACACTTCTGATAGTCGCATATCGAATGTGGAAGGGGTGATATGTAGTGAGGCGCGGAAGACTGCGATGACCGATTGTGATAAAGGGAGCCTCGGGAAGTGTGTAAAATCTGTATTAAGGCGGAAAAGGTGAGTTCACATATGTTTTATGTGTATTCTTTTATAAATGGATTAAAGCACCGATAGAGGGTCTATATGGTAAGTCCAATATAACCAAGGAGTAAAGAGAGGGGTTTGGTTATATGTGCAGGCATAAGGATTAATAAAGGTTTTGGATTGATTAAGTTCTGATAGTTGAAAGGATTTGAAGGGATAGACTATTGTCAGCTTAATAGAGGTTTCCACGTGAGTTTTAATCAAGGGGGCCTTCACCCATTGTTATTTATAATGAACCTTTGACTTTAAGGTCATGTAAAATTCCTAGGGGGAAAATGGTTTATGCATAGGTTTATGCATACTGTGGGTAAAGTAGGGGTAACCCTGTGTCAGATGTTCTGTTGAACAACATCCCTTTGGATTTCATCTAATTCGTTTAATTATAGAAGGCACTGCTGCTGTGCTTCAGAGAGATCTAATCCCAATTAGATTGCAGCCCTAAAAGTATTGATCTGGAATTCTATCGGCAAGAGGACTTGTCTCCCATACACCAGCTCATATGGTGTGTGTCTTGTGCTGTTTCTCCAAGTGGTTGGGTAGGCCCATAATGCTCCCGGTAATTTGTCAGCCCAATCCTTTCTGTGCATGTTTACTGTCTTTGTGAGGATGGACTCAATTACCTTATTCATGGACTCCCCCT
Source organism: Pinus tabuliformis (assembly GCA_031772625.1). Lineage (NCBI taxonomy): Eukaryota > Viridiplantae > Streptophyta > Pinopsida > Pinales > Pinaceae > Pinus > Pinus tabuliformis. Next base: position 217,623,775 of record CM062808.1, read on the forward strand.
GACCATTTGCTTGCAGATGATACGGTGTAGATTTCCTATGCCATACTTTGTACTCCTCCATCACACCCTGTACCAAATTAGAAATAAAATGTGATCCATTGTCAGAAACAATTTCTCCAGGCATACTGAATCTAGCACAGATTTCAGTAAAAAGAAAATCAATAACAACTCTTTCAGTAGCAAAAGAAACAGCTTTAGCTTCTACCCATTTTGTAACAAAATCTATACAAACCAAAATATGATTTTTATTTGATGATTCAGGATTTATTGGTCCTACGAAATCAATGGCCCATTTTTCAAAATGCTCAATCATAACGTGAGGACATAAAGGCATTTCATTGGTTTGATTGGGTTGGCCAATTCGCTGACAACTATCACACCGTTTGACATACTGTTTGGCATCCTTGAACAAGGAAGGCCAAAAATAGCTAGCTCGTAATAATTTGTATGTAGTCCGCTTATCGGCAAAGTGACCTCCACAAGGTTCATCATGGGTAAATTTTAAGATATCAAACACCCCTTCCTCTCTTACACATCTACGGATAATGATATCTACTCTGGTGTAAAAGAGGTCTCCTTGGATCCAGGAATATGCAACACTTTTCTGAATGATATTCCACTTTTCACGAGTGGATAAGTGAGGTGGTAATTTTCAGGTGACTAAATAGTTAGCTATGTCAGCAAACCATGGAGATTTTTTTGACACAAAAAAAATATGTTTGTCAGGAAAATCATCATCAACAGGAATTGCTTCACCAGGTTTATTTAATCTTGAAAGATAATCTACAACGACATTTGACCTTCCTAGTCTATCAACAATGGTAATATTAAATTCCTGTAATAATAACAACCACCTAGTCACTCTACCGCTAGTTAATGGTTTATTCATCAAATATCTTATAGCGGAATGGTAAGTATGTACAAAAACTTCATATCTTGTAATATAATGTCTGAATTTATTAATGGAAAGAATTACAGCTAAAAACTCTTTCTCAGTAACCATGTAATTCAGTTCAGTGGGTGACAAGTTTTTACTAATGAAATAAATAGCATAAGATTGTTTTTCTTCTTCCTGTCCTAAATTTGTGCCTATAGCAGTATCTGAGGCATCAGAGGAAATATGAAATGGCAGGGACCAGTTTGGTCCTCTCAACACTGGTGCCTAAACTAATTTTTCCTTCAATGTCTCAAAGGACTGTTGGCAAGCTGCAGACCAAGAAAAATCACTATCTTTAGCCAAAAGTCGGAAAAGGGGGGTAGCTATCCTTGAGAAATTCTCAAAGAATCTCCTATAGTATCCCGCATGTCCTAGAAAACCTCTCACTTTCCTTTGAGTTTTGGGTATAGGAAGACTCAAAATGACTTCTATTTTTGTAGGGTCAACCTAGATACCTTTGTCGGAAATAAGATGGCCAAGAACTACTCTGGCCTTGCACATTAATCTACATTTATTGTCACTCAAGGTGAGATGAGCTTCTTGGTAGTGAAGAAGTACTTTTTCTAGATTCTTAAGGGCTTCCTAAAATGAATCGCCAAACACAGAGTAATCATCCATATAGATTTATACGCACTCAAGGTCAGTAAAAATAGCCAAGACTACCCTTTGAAAGGTAGCCACAACATTGCATAGCCCAAAGGGAAGCACTCAATAAGAAAATGTACCCCATGGACACGTAAAAGTGGTTTTGTCTTGATCCTCAACTGCTATCTATATCTGGTTATATCTGCTAAAGTCGTCTAGAAAAGAAAAGTACTTCTTACCAGCAAGGGTATCAAGTACCTGATCGATGAAAGGAAGGGGGAAGTAATCTTTGAGAGTGGCTTTACTCAATTCTCTATAATCAATACAAATGTGTCATCTCCCATATTTCTTTGGGACTAACACTAATGGAGAGACCCACTAGCTATCAGAAATGGGATAGATAAAATCGACATCTAAGAGTTTTTGCAATTCTTCCTTTACAATATATCTTAGAGCTGGGTTCATTCGCCTTTGGGGTTGTCAAACAGGTCGGGCTCCATCCTGAATATAGATATGGTGTGTACAAGTTTCAGGAGGGATTCCTTTCATATCTTCATATCCCCATGCAAAGGCATCAAGATGGTTCCGCAACAAATTCACAAGTTGCTCTCATTGAGAGGGATCCAAGTCTGAACTGATATACAAGGATTTACCTGGACTAATCTCAACAAGAGTAGTGTCAAGCTCAAGAGTACACAAAGGTGTCACTAGAGATGGTGATGATGGAGGTAGAGAGTCATATCCTTCCTAAAAATCTAGACTAAAAATCTGACACAACGACTCGAAATTAGGCATGGTGTCTAGATTTTTTAGGAAGTCTTGAATTTCACCCTCCTGTGAGGACTTAGCATTCTGATGTATCAATGAAACAGGCAGGGTCTCCTCATCACTACTATAGTCTAACCATAAAGTGTCTCGGAGCTCCTGAATAGATCTAGTAGGTGGATATAGGGTGACTTTCTCTCTGGAATCTCCATGGGAACTATACATATCACCAGAACGACATCTGATATAAGCATCAGCCGTAGCAAGCCATGGTCGCCCCAAGATCAAGGGATGCCCTCCCACAAGATTCTTTGGCTGAAGCACAATGAAATCTGTTGGATATTCCCAAGAATCTAGGGAAACGACCACATCATCCAATACTCCTTCAGGCTTGATTTTAGATCTATCTGCCAATTCAAGTAGAGTGGGAGTAGGACAAATATGGACCAATCCAATTTGATCCATGGTTTGCTTGGTCATAACATTAATGGTTGTCCCTAGGTCTATAAATACATTGGATACAAGAACATCACCTATCTGAATAGAGACAACAGGGTTTCCGGGGTCGGTATATTTTTCCATGTGCATACATCCCGTCATTAACTTTGCTGCTCTACCAACAATTGAATGGTTTGGGGTTCCAATCTTCTCCTTCCTGGCTTCTTGAGATAGAGTTCCCTAATGATTTTTATACATATGGGGATCTCTTTAATAGCTTGGAGCAAAGGTACCCTGATGAAAAGGTTCTTAAGCTCATAAGCCAGGGTAGACTCAGGAATGGGATCTTTCTTCTCCACAACTAACCTCTCTCGATAGGGAGGTCGATTGGGAGAAGATGATAGAGGCTCAAAATGTATAGGGATAGGCTGAATGGTGTCATATTTTTTAGAATGATCAGGATTTTCCTCCTCTCCTCTCTCATCGATAATCACCATGGGCTGCTTTTGATTTTCAGAGGTTACCACTTTCCCTGATCTTAATTGGAGATCATTGACTCCAACTGGCATAGTTTGAAATCTAGATGACGAAAGCGAGGTCATAGAATGTATCATTTGTACCACTTTATTATTGGGGTTGGGTAAAGATTGAGCAGGCAAATGAGAAGGTCAAAATGGTGGAGGTAATGGTAATGGTGGCATAGGTTGACTCAGTTGAGGAAATGATGGTTGATGCATTGGGTAACATGCATATGTAGTAGGGTATGATTGCATAGGTGCATGATAGGAATTATGTGAATGATGTGAATGGTTTGGACCTCTCCATCCTTGTTTCCAGGATTAGGAGGGTTTTCCATATTGATATTGATTCCCATGTTGCCAATGCTAAGAGTGACCAGTGTCAGGATAGGAATATGAGTGTGCATTATAACCAAAAAAATGTTGTGGAGGTTCAGGAACCATACCTGCACTTACCAAAGGCCAATTTCTTCGTGCTCCCATAGCATGTAATGATTCAGCTTTATGTTGTCCCCCCTCCAATACAACTTTCATCCTAGGTATGGAGGGGCATTTTTTTGTAGCATGGTTATCTGAACAAATTGCACATTTATTAGTTTCTTTAATATCTAGAGGACATTCTCTTAAAGGATGCTTTCTTCTACATTTAGGATAGAAAATAGACAATATCTCTTGCTCTTCTACAAGTTTCTGCTGAAACTTCAAAGAGTCTATTTGTTTACTAACATCATTCATTATTTCAATTTTCATATTGTCCATTTTGTTTTCTAATCCAATAATCATAGCAGCAGTAAATTCGGTTTTTCTATTTTTATTATGAATTCCTTTACCGGATCTATATTGATTCCTCGAGAATTTCCTGCACAAGTCACAGATCTGATCAAAAGTATTTTGAGCAATATCCCCTTGTCCTAACAAATTTAAATTATTTCTAGCATCATCCGTGAGCCCACATAAGAACAAGGTTCTAGTGGTACTTAGATCAAATTTGTGCTTTGACCTTTGAAGGATATACATGAATCTTTCCAAGTAGTCCTCTAAAGTCTCATCATCATTTTTCACAATAGTAAAGATTTCATCTTGAATATCTCTAGTTTTACAATATTCCTGATATTTTGACAAGAACACTCTCTTCATTTTCTCCCAAGAAGATATAGTGTTTCCTCCTAGTCCCATGAACGAGTGGAGTGTTGCGTCCTTGAGGTTTGCAGGAAACAACTTTAACTTCTGGGCATTAGATGAACAATCATAACTCCTACACAAAATATCAAACTCAAATAAGAAAGAGTCTGGGTCTTCATGTACCTTACCATAAAAATGAGGAAGAGCTGATGGTGAAATGTTTTTCATTTGTACTTGTGTATCAAGATCCACAATCGGGAATCCGAGAGTGGATTGTTCCTCATTTACCTGATTTTCACCACTTCCTTCTACATGGTCTTCCATATCTGCCATTGTTGTTCTTCCACCCAAACCACTCTTAACAAGTTGAGAAGGCTGACTATGGATTCCAACAGTCCCCTTCTTCCCCTTTATGGGTTGTGTCACACCTGAACCACTACTACCACGGCCTAGGTGGATTGTTCCTGCATGATGAGTCTGAGTTTGTTTGGACTTTCTACCTACAAAAGAAGTCCCAATATGAGTTTTGGTTTCAGATTTTTTAGTGTTTCTTTGGCCCCTAGTGGGCTTCGGACCCCTACCTCTTTTAGGCATTCATTTCAAAAAATGACAAAACAAAATTCAAATAAAAACTGCAAGTTTCAAAAAATAAATCAGCACCTATAAATTCCTTCAAACAATAGAAGCACACTGCATAAAAAATAATAGTAGACTTACCCCTATTTCAAAAAATGGAAAATTCTTACCAATTCAAATCACCTCCCCGGCAATGATGCAAAAATGTTGGGTGCAGGAATCGCACTTGAGAAAACTCCTCAACACTTAATTGTCAACTCGAGGGTTTCATAAACTTAGAGACGAAGCACAGGAAATGCCAGAAATGGTATGAAATTTTCCTATCTCTAATCCTACTTCTTAAAGGAAGTGCTTTGCAAAATCAGATAGAAAACAATTGGAAAGGCAATTAACACCAAGGCAACTCTAGTGTTGGAATGTAAAAGAAAATTTGCAAGTAAATCAAGTAAAGAAATTCCACACATCAGAAACAATCTTAAATGCTGGAATGAAATGCTATGTTCATCTTCAGATGGATGGTCAATAGTCTAACAAGTGCACCCTTGCAGAATTTTGTCTTCCTTCTGATCTTCCTCTCACACAAACCACCTGTCCTTGCATTGTTGTAATTTTCTTGCACTAGTGCAGGTACAGTATTTCTGTGTAAGAGTATATTTGACCTTCCTTACTGAAGACTTATGTCTAAGTGGAGGTTCTCTAAGCCTCAGGGCTTAGAGCACTCTATTTCTGTGACAAGAGACTTGCTCTTGCACCGAGGTAGAGTTCCCTTCACTTAGTCTCCAAGTTACTTTCGAAAGAGCTAAAATATGTGCTTAAAAAGAATTGCAATTGTAAATGAAATTCTAAAGTAAATTATCTGTGAAAAAGGAAATGCTTCAATTCATTAAACTTTGCAAGGGAAATCAACTTCATGAAATAAAAGCACTTTAAAAGAATCAAATAGTAGCCTATGTATTTTGCATGTGTTAATCAACTTTGGTACTTCACCCAAAATGCTTATGTTCTTTGCAATTATAATATGATAATTTGATACATCTGCTTCTAGATCTTTTAAAGATGAACTTTTAATACTGAAGACAGTTACTCAATTAATAGTTCATTCACTTGCGAAATAACTGAAAATAATATGCAAGTAAGTGATTCATTGTTTGCTACAATGAATGACTAGACCAAAGTGCAGGCAACAACATGCAATGGTGCAGGAAAGAGTTCCTTGCATGATCTGATTGAAAACAAATTAAAACAGAGAATGAGAGTAAAGGAAATGTGAGAAAGATATTTCATAAGCAAAATAAACACATCTACTCTCAAACCATGGATCTGTTTCACATGTTAGCTACAAAAGATATTTTAAATCAGAACTTGAAAGATAAATATTAAAACTATAACATCACATAGCTGCAAACGAAATATCCACACCTTCTTTCTGAATAACGAAAGCGAGAGGGGTAAACGAGTTGGGTTGGCTTGGCCCTAAACTAAATGGACATCAAAGATAAACTAAATGTTGCATATGAAAATCATGGTTGTTCTCTTGTATTACTCGATTTGGCAAATATACATTACAGAGCAGTCTAGCCCCAGAGCTGAGGCGATAACCAGATTACATAAAACAAAATGATAGTCAATGGTTCACTAGCTTCCTATCTATGATCTATATCATATATATCCTTTCGGCTTTAGGCCATTTACACTAATTACAAATATTTCTTTTTCAGGCCTTTCAGCCGAACAAACTTAGAAAACTAAAATTACAAACTTGGTCAGCAGTTATAATACACATGAACTTCGCTTGGTCGTAACCTATCTTTGGAGAATAATCCCTAAATGCGTGCCACCTATTATCTTGCTTCAGTTCATCAGCAGTTAGACTCAGAGTCGAGGATCGATACCCATCCTCGTGGAAGATTTAGCTTCTCGGAAATCTCAGACAGTCTTCGTGGCGGTGGAGGAATCTACCTGCACTAGTCAACTCATTCATCATTAACACTAAGTTCCACGATTACTCTAGGAAATCAATATGAGTTACAAGAAGTATGTAAATAGGCATGAAATCTATATAAAAATATTAATAAAGTGTTGTAATAAATCTTAATATAAAATATGAGCATGTGCAGGAATGGGTAACTATCTTGTACTAGTGTAGGAAGGAAGAGTCTTTTATTGAGATAAAACAGAGGTTGATTTTGATGGAAATGGGGTATAAAATAGGGCAATTTAGGATACCAACACCTCCCACTGGATTTTTTGGCTGAAGCACAATGAAATCTGCGGGGTATTCCCATAAATCTATAGAGACATCCACATCATCCAATACTCCATCGGGCTTGATTTTAGATCTGTCTGCAAGTTCAAGCACGTTGGGTGTGGGACGAATATGGCCCAACCCAAGTTGTTCCATGGTTTCCCTAGTCATCACATTGATGGTCGCCCCTAGGTCTATTAATACATTATAGACAAGGATATCACCTATCTAGATAGAAACAACTGAGTAACCCTTCAACTGAAATGGTGTAAACATGTTTACTTGTTTGACTATATATGGGGGCCTAAGGTAATCACATTGATGGTCGCCCCTAGGTCTATTAATACATTACAGACAAGGATATCACCTATCTGGATAGAAACAACTGAGTAACCCTTAAACTAAAATGATGTAAACATGTTTACTAGTTTGACTATATATGGGGGCCTAGGGGTTGCTTCTGGTGCAATAAGAAGTGGTGTTGGCATAATGGGAAATGGGTTTGAATTGGTTAAATGTGTGATTATAAAAAATTGAAAACATCCCAATACCTACAATCAATTACAAAAGACTAATGATTATGTTTTTAATTGATGGAGGAAATTATGGGGAAGGGTATGTAACATTAGCAAAGTTTCAGAACAAATGATAAGATAGTTGGCAGAATTCTTATGATGACTGAAGAATAGATAATAGGTGGGAGGACATTGGAGATTAAATGATAACGCTAAGAAATCTATTTTAAAGAAAGTTATGACAACTAATCAACTTAGGGGTGAAGTGTTCTTGAAGCCTTAACCTCAAATCTATCTCAAGTCTATTTTTAGTAAAATAGTTCCGAAATTGAAGAGAAAGGACGAGTTCTCAAGGAGAATAAAAAGTGGCAATAACAATAGGATGAAGGTGATTTTTTTCTGAACCACAAAACTATATTTTATAAAAAATAGGGGTTCTTTTCCTTGTAAATTTTCTAATCAAGGCATCCATCCATTGGATTCACCTCTCTTTTATTCATATCTTTGTTTTCTCTTCTTTCACTATGTTAATCTTCTCATTCTTTACCTCTTTTCTTTCTATTATGAATGTAATTATTGTAGTTTTCAGCTAGGGTCCTTATATATCCAAGGATTTAGAGAGACACTTTGAGTTTTAGATTTCTTTGTAATTTATGAGTTGTATCAAATATTGATATGATATACAAAGCATAGCTAAAAAGTTCACATTTATTTTTGTTTATATATATATATATATATATATATATATATATATATATATATATATATAAGTTGCTTATTAAAATCTTGAAGTGTTAGTATGTTGATTTCCTTTGTTATGTTGAGCTTTTGCTCTTGGATTCATTATTTTATATCCAACAAACATTCCTTCTTCATCTCATATTAATAGTGACTTGCTTACTTAGTGTTAAATCTAAGGTCTTATGTTCTTCTCCTTTCTTCTACCTTCAATTATCAAGTATTGTGATTAATTGCATGCCTAATGAAAAGGCCTATGCTGGGATATATTTGTAGTTTTTTTATCTTAGTACGTTGTCTTTTCCTCAACACTATTTATTATCTTGTTCTTTCAAATCTCCCCACTAAGCTTAATATTGTAAGTTGCTTCTCAACAATGGTGGGCAACCATCTTCATTTATGAGAAAGCCGTCTCCAACTCAAGGGTCTACTTGTGGTCAAATGTTAGTTGATAATGCCTTAGCATAGTTTTTAGCATAGTTCCTGAAAGCTTAAAACATCTCAAAACATCACAAAGAAATCTATAAAATTTCACTTCTATATAATTAGATAATAAAAAACAATAAAACATATTTTAATAATTAATCAAATTTAGAGAATGAAATAGAAAACCATTAAACATATCTTAATAATTAATTAAATATATAAAATTAAATAAATCAAAATCTATATAAGTAAAATATATTGTCACCATCATCATTAAAATATAATATTAGTAATAATATTATTGATAATATTATTTATTTTCATTTTATAAAATTATTCAAAATATTTCATATTTAAATTTTAATATAAATATAATTAACCAAATAAATATTTTTAAAAAACATATTATAATAAAAACCATGATAATTATAATAAATGTTTACATAAATAATTATATTTAAAATTAACTAAAATGATCGTGAGTCATAAGAAACAAACTTTTGACATCGAGCTCATGGGTAAGATAAACTTTTGCAGGAGTTTGGATATATCAAAGATTTAATATAAATATATAAAATTAAATAAATTTTAATATAAATATAATTAACCAAATAAATACTTTTAAAAAACGTAATTATAATAAATATTTACATAAATAATTATATTTAAAATTAACTAAAATGATCGTGAGTCATAAGAAACAAACTTTTGACATTGAGCTCATGGGTAAGATAAACTTTTGCAGGAGTTTGGAATAATCTCTTTTATTTTAGCAATTAAAAAAATTTCTATGAGACAAATAAGTTTAAAGGGAATGACAAAATTGTAAAATTACATTAGAATTGCAAAAAGCTTTTAATTGTGAAAAAGAAGAAGATTGTCATTTTAGGAAAAAATTAAAAATTCCTAGTATAACAAATAAATAGATCTGAGGTATAAAATTTTATTTAAAAATTTTATTAGTTTTTCATTTTTGGGATTGATATCAATGAAAATTATGAAATTTTTTTATGGAAAGAAATAAAATTATTTAAAAATTACACAAAAAACCGAAAAAATATAAAAGTTCATAATGTAACAAATATATCTGAAGGATAATTGTCATATATAGCAGTTCCAGCACAGGCATTGACAATGATCCTGACTCAATATCAAGAAAATGCTGGGTACTGACCACACTCTGTCAACATGCTGTGGGAGCATAGACAAGGATGTATAAAAAGGAAGATATGGAAAGCAAAAGTTATCATATATAACCAGTTCCTTCAAGGGAGTTGACAATGATGCAGACCCAATATGAAGAAAATGATTGGTACAGGCCATACTGTGTCCATACATGAATAAAAGAAAATGCTGAATTGAATAAAAGAAAATGCTTTGGGAAAATTTCTACAGCGTGCGTCCTAATATATTTTGAGATGAAAATCAGGCCTAAAAAATATAGTAGAAATTGATCCATATTTCCACCATGATTTTATTTACTATACAAAATGGAAAATATTCGTATGAGAAAAAAGACTTTTTTCTATTGAAAAGAAAAACCCTAACCACTAATTGCAGAATACAGACAACACTGAAATTTAAAAGAAAAGTATAACTCCATACCTTACAATTATTGAATTATGAAAGGTGCTTATCTTTCAGCATTTTACTCCTTGTTTTATGAATAAAAATGGAGTTTTTCAACTTGCATTTTTTGTTTTTTTATTTAATTAAAAACTTGTGGGGAAACTGAAAACTTTTCTTTTGAAATTTACCCAATATATCAAACGGAAGAAACAATATGTCCTATAAACTATCCTTAATTTCTTAAACATTAAAATAATTTCTTTCTATCGTTTCTTTTTATACCAAAATTCTGCGGGACTGAGATTCTCTTTCCTTCTCCTTTTTTATACCAATACCAAATCCATGTTCCCAAAATTCTACGGCACTGAGATTCTTCGAGTGTCTATTTATAAATCTCTGCGAGTTGCTGAATAACAAAAGAGAGGTTTGGGGAGCAGTGAAAGTCATGGGGTTGGAAGGAAGGCGTCCATGGTCTCATGAAGAAGATGTTCTTCTCATTAATCACATTCAATCTCATGGGGAAGGCAAATGGTCTCAGGTTTCACGACTCACAGGTAAAAACTGTACCTCAGTTCAGTTCAGAAGATATACACATATATAAATATTTTACGTCAGTTCAGTTCAGAAGATATACACATATATAAATATTTTACGTCAGTTCAGTTCAGAAGATATACACATATATAAATATTTTACCTCAGTTCAGTTCAGAAGATATACGCACATATATAAATATTTTACCTCAGTTCAGTTCAGAAGATATACACACATAGATAAACATTTTACCTCAGTTCAGTTCAGATCAGAAGATATACACATATATATAAATATAATTTTGGATATAGATAAATACATGAATTTCCATCAAATATACAATGCTCATAAATAATCATCACTGCAGGTTTAGAACGAAGTGCAAAGAGCTGCAGATTTCGCTGGATAAACTATCTACGTCCTGACCTAAACTTGAGCGTTTTCTCTTCTGATGAAGAGGATCTCATCGTTCGTATGCACACACTCATTGGAAACAGGTTACAGTTTGCTTCTCAACTGCTCCTAGAATAAAATGATTGAATCATTTGAATTAACTTTTAAAGAAGAATAGCATGTTAATTATAACACACCAAAAGTTGCATTAATCCACTTAATCGATATAATTAACATATATATATATGAATGAATGGAGAAATATTGTTTTGGTCACATTAACAACTTCATTAGAAAATATTTCAAACCCATATTAAATAATTGTGTTTATTAATCTATTTAATCAATATAACGTGATGTAAATATATGAATGTGGTTTAAAAATAAGGATATTATTTTGGTTATATTAATAACTAGATTAAGAAAATATCTCAACCATACAATAAACTAGGAGCTCCAATGATAATAACCATCACAATATTTTATATGTTCACACATAAGAAGAGTAGGACTTACTCATTCCAACCCTCTCTCTTCAAGATTACCTACCTTAGTCATTATCAAGTGAGGTTTTCCATAGGATCAAGGTCTTTGCAACAAATGTTCCATAATCAACAAAGTACATATCTATTCCAACTTAGAACTTACATCTTCTACCTCACTCATATAGTCATCACCACACTATCAAAGTCTATATAAAGGAACAAGGAGTGGTTGGTACCTATCATAAGTAGGGTCTAACTAGTGTAGCAGCTAGTCTAATAAAACATCCTTTAGGAACACGGTTCATTGAGCTTCTTGATGAACTCCACCTAGATGTAAAACTTCTATTCTTTAGGCACTTCCTAGAGTCTACAACCTATATGTTCCACTCGTAGAATATCTTGCTAGCACATGGAAAATTTCTCCAAGTGCTTAACAATTCCATAAAAGGGGCTTCTACACTATATTGAACTTATTTAAATCATCCTTGGACACATGAAAGAGAGGCATGCATGCCTATTTATTCTTATAGTTATATACATGGAAAACTTAGATAGAGGTACATATCATTTGCATACTCCATTTGATGGAGACACTAGTACAAACTTGGAAAACAATGCCTAGGTACCACTATAATACTTCATTCAAGTACCAACTTTTATGTAAGATACAAGCTCAAAAATTTCAAGAACCAATACATAGGATATATACATATCATCATAAACTTGTTATACATACAAGGTGTGATTCACATTTCTATATGTTTGCTACTTGTATTGAACACAATACACTAGTTTTACCATATTTATCTACCATTATCTAATCTCCATCTACTATCAAAAGAACTATCACCAATGTTCATTGAGAAAGACTTCCAAAAAAAACTCTCTACTTCATTTAGAATAAGATCTACTTCCTATTACAAACTCATCATTCCACTTCAAAATTAAATCTATGATCAACATGATTGAACCCAAAAAGATATAACACCATGCAAAATGGTGTGATCCAAAATACAAAGCTAATAAAGTATACTAGAGTGATTGCAAGTCTCCAAAAATACTCCAATAAAATATGGGAATGGAGACATTAAGTCCTTGAGCCATTTCTAAAAGAAGGCATATGAAATCTTGGATTCATGGATACCAAAGCATGCTTGTGTATAAAAAGTGGGAAAATTCACCACTCAAGGTAGTGTTACAAAGAATTCCAAAGTGTTGGTTTTAAATACAATTAATGATGCCAAGTATTAATATGGACATCTCTAAATATCATCAGTTAACTTGCGAGTCCAATTTAAGTGAATATAAGGAAAGCTAAACCTTCTATTTTAGGTGAAACTAATATGAAGTGACTCCCTTCATGAAGAACGTATTTCACTCCTAAAAAAAATGTTCATGCTCCCCCATTCACTTGTAATATTTTTATCTTGAATGACATACCAACTCGGAATACACTATACCTTTGGGTAGAACACTCCTACCACGTAGATTGATTAGGAACTTGTTGTACTCCAAGTCCTAACATCAACCTAACTATATTGATTGAACAAATAGGCATCCTTGTTAAATTTTCTGATTTTTCTATGATATATCAGTTACTTTAGCCCATTTTACTTTTCATTAACAATGCATCCAATTATTAGAAGTATAATCAATCATAAACTTAACTGAAGAAAGAATAATCTATGTAGTGACAAAGAAGACAACAACACAACCATAAGAGACAATAGATTCATCCAAGACTAGGGAAAAACCCCAGAAGGGGGAAACCCTTTCAAATCTTCTTCTTTAATAGATCATCACAAAAAAAAAATCAGCAAAGAGTACAATGAGCTCAATACATATGTTTATAGTGGATACCAATAAATCAGATTTACAGATCTACATATTTGTACAACAGTAGAGGGAAACCCAGATCCACTAGATCACTGAAGTCAACTGAAGCCCAGGTGTCAAACCCTAGATCCGAACCCTAGACACTCTCATCAAAACTGTATATGTGTGTTCGAAATTCATTGGACGCTCTCTCGGGCATTGTGTGAGGGTGTCTATGACTACTCGGGCACTTTCAAGAAGACTTTGTGCATGCGTCTGGGAAAAATACACCAAAAACCCTTGTACGCTCCCTTACATTTGTTGTGTGTGTGTTCAAGATGGCCTGGATGCTCTTTGGACCACTCTGTGTAAGCGACTGAGGAATAATGCATCCAGATCTCACTTCGAACCCCTAGACACTCTCATAAGCCTGTCTGCCAGTGTCTAGGGCTCTCTGGATGTCGTCTTCTCCACTATGTGCCAACATCAAGGGACTAAAATTCCCTGTTATGTGCCAGTGTCGAGAACCTAGAAAATCCTAACTCAGAACGAACCTCACGCCTATGATTTCAGACCCTTGTGTGAACTCCTTTCGTCGAACCTGTGCGAACCAAGAAAAAAGAGGAATATAAAAATGGTTTGATGAATGTGATGAAATGAACTTGAGGTCACTTCTATTTATAGGCTTTCCTAAGGGTTCACTCGGGGTTAATGTTGACTCAGGTAGTTACACATGTGGTTAGGGCTGACCTATTCCATATTGTATGTATGAATAAAATAATCCAAAACTTAACTTACTCTTAACCAAACAAGGTGATATTTGGGTCGGTTTTGGTCCTCTTGAAAAGAGGAATTGAATGCAAGCATCATCAAGGTCATTTGAGCTGTCCAATGTGGAATTTGACCCTAGTTGAAAAAGTTAACACTCCCTCTCAACTAAGAACAATTTCACCTACCAATATCCTATCATGTTGTTGCAATACTTTGATTGTCTCTACTCCACTCTATATGTTGAAACTTTCTCAAATCTAGAAGAAGAAGAATTAGGGAGAAATATCTTCCACCCATATCGAGCAATAGGGTAACTCATCATACAGGGGAGTACAACCTCGACTCTGGAATCTCATCAGGGAGCTTACCCTCAACACGGAATTTCATCAGGTAGCTTGCCCTCAACCTCGAATCCTATTACCTATCGATATTCCCAACAATGAATCTCAGTATTCATGTGGTAGAACACCTGCATCATAATTGCCTTGGGTTGTACACCCCCAAGTACACTCTCAACTCGTTGGCCAAACGAGGAGTGGTATTCCCAACAAGCCCTGCTTCTAGGTATGGTGCCAATTGGGGTATACTTTTCAAAGACCAGACAGGGGAGTAGCACCCTCAACCCTATGGGTAACAGATAGGGGATTACCCTATTTTTTAGATATTCCTCAACCCCAGGAGCCCTTTATCTTGATTCCTCACCTTGGGAGCTCAAAGAGGGTAGGAAGAGTTCGCTCAATGTCCTCGATCAGCGCTTCCCCTTATTTAGAGGGGCCACATCCATCAATCTAAGCTACTCTCTGAAGACCAAGAACTTTCCTTTTGGTAATGGATTGGTGAGAATATTGGCAGTCTACTCATTTGTCAATATGTGATGGAGCCTCACAACTCCTCTTCGCACCATGTCTCGAATAAAGTGATATTTAATCTCAATATGCTTGGACTTGTCATGAAACACAAGATTTTCTTCCAAATGGATTCCACTATTGCTTTCGATGCATATCATTGTAGTATTTAGGACATTCTCAAATAGCTCTCCAAAGATATTTCTCAACCAGACTGCTTTGCAGCTAGCCATGCTAGCAACAATGTATTCTCCTCTGCTGGTGCTCAATACTACATAATTTTTTTTTCTACTCATCCAGGATATCATGGTAGATCCAAGGCTAAAACAACATCCAGGTGTACTCTTCATGTCGATAACATTTCCGACCTAGTCAGCATCAGTGTATTCATGAATTTTAACATCTCTGGAAAAATATCTTAGGACAAGTGTGATTGACCCATGAAAATATCTCAATATGTTTTTGGAAGCTATCTAATGTGTGTGGCGGGGCTCAGTCATGAATTGACTCAATGTGTTTACTGCATAGCATATGCCTGGATAGGCATTCACAAGAAATATAAAAGCCCCAATCAGTTGTCTATACTTGGATGGATTTTCCAAGGCTAGTCCTGTAACATCTCTACATGACTTCTTGAAGTTCATTTCCATTGGTGTAACCATGGATTTTCATCCAGTCATTTCGAATATTTCTAGCAACTTGGCAACATATTTTTCTTATGAAAGGAAATACTCACCAAGCCCTTGCCACACCTCAAGGCCTAAAAAGTAGTGTATGGGACCAAGTTATTTCATCTCAAATTCAGAGGCTATCTTCCTCTTACACTCGATCATTAGAGGCTCGCTACCTGTTAAGAATAGATCATCAACATATCAAACCAAAATCAATGGCACACCTTCAACTACCTTCAAGCAAACATTTGGATCAACATTTCTTCTTGTGAATTATGCCTTCACTAAGTAATTGTCATTGCATTCATACCAAGCTTTGGGAGCTTGCCTCAAACCATACAATTCCTTCTTCAACCTGCAAACATGTTTTCTTCGATCTTCCACCTCAAATCCCTGTGGTTGTTCAACATATACTTCTTCCTATAACATGCCATGAAGGAATGTGGTCTTTACATCCATCTAGTGAAGAGTCCATCCCAGACTCACAACAAGGGAAAATATAGAACATATGGTTGTATATCAAGCCATCAGAGCAAATATGTCATCATAATATTCTCCCTCTGTATGAGAGAATCCTTGAGCTATGAACCTTGGTTTGTATTTCTCAATGCTGCCATTAATTCCATGTTTGATCTTGAATAGCCACTTTGAATTCACAATAGAATTCCCTTTCGGTCTAGGTATATCATCCCATACATCATTTTTCACAATAGATTCATATTCCTTAGTCATAACATCCTTCCAAACTTGTTCTTTTACCTCTTCTTCAAATGAGGATGGTTTGGCTTGAATCATAGTGCGCATAGTTGCAACATATCCCTGATACTTGCATGGACGCTTCCTTTCCCTCAATGATCTACGAATGGGGACATTTCTTTCAATATCCTGTAAAGTATCACAGAGCCAAATTGGTATTTTCCTAGTAGAAGGATCACTTGGTGGAGGATCTAATGGATCCATAGGCTCCATGGGATCATCAACCATATCAGACTCCGGCATAGATGGACCATCTAGAATATCCCAGTCATCATTCTCTTCCTTGGGAGGAGGAGGTGGAGGAATATCTCTTGCTTTTCCAAGAGTTGCATCTTCATCGAATGTTATGTCCCCACTAATTTCGACCTTCCTCTGACCAAGAATATATATTCTATATGCTTTATAATTTTCACAATAACCCACAAATGTACCTTTCCTTCCTATAGCTTCAAATTTGTTCCTTTTATCCTTCGGCACAAGAGAATATACAGGGCCTCCAAATACCTGAATATGGCTAGTATCAGGCTTGATACTTGTGAATATTTCTTCAGGGTTCTTGTTTTCTAATGCTTGATGAGGCATCATGTTTTTAACATACACAACAATAGATGTAGCTTTGGCCCAAAGGAACTTTGCCGCCTTTTGATCACGGAGCATAGCACAAGAAGCTTCTAACATAGACATGTTCTTCCTCTCAGCTAGACCATTATGTTCAGGAGTATATGGCACAATTATTTGTTTCTTGATCCCTTCCTTCTTGAAAACTGTTATGAATTATTTTGACATGTATTCCCCTCCATTATTGGATTTGAAGAGTTTGATTTTCTTTCCTGATTGATTTTCAATCAAGGCTTTGAATTCCTTGAATATTTCAAAGGCTTCATCATTGTTCTTAAGATAGTATATCCATGTCTTTCTTGGCAAGTCATCAATAAAGGTGATGTAGTACAGATGACCACCAACAGAATATACAAGAATCAGACCACATATACCGGAATTAATGAGATGGAGGATGTCATTTGTCTTGTTCTTACTAAAGGGAAATGTCCCCTTTATTTTCTTTCCACTCGCACAACCTAGCCAAACTCCATCATGATGAGCTTGAACATCGGGGATACCTGAGACCAATTTCTCAACTTTGGAAGTGCATCATAGTGTAGATGAGTGAGTCTATGGTGCCATAACTCACTCAAGTGATTGGTATTATGAACCAATGCTAGAATAGCTCTTCCAGTGACTTTATAGAGTCCTTCAAATCTAGATCCTAATGTGAATGCATCTATCATAGGCGAATCGACAGGCCAAGTCAAAACTTTACCTTTGATGAAGGAAACCCTCATCCCTTTATCTTCCAATGCAGATATAGACACCCAATTCTTCATTAATCTAGGTACATATATAACATCATGCAGTAGAATTGATTCCCCAGAATTCAACTTAAATTTGATGGACCCAAAGCCTTTCATGGGATGAGTGGAGTTGTCTCCAAGAATGACCTTCAGCTTAGTCTCCCTCTCTACCAGATTAAAGAGGACTTCCTTGTATCTAGAGAAATTATGAGTGGCCCCACTATCAACCCACCAACTATCCCACAAATCTGGTGGAGAAGAACTAGTAAGAGCATAAATAAGAATGTATTCAGATTTATTTAAAGCATTACTTTCATACCTGGGAGCTCTTGACTTCCTTTGAGGAGGATGATTTTATTCACACTCACTTGAGGAGTCTCTTCTTATTCTTTCATATCTTCTATCATAGTTCTTTCTTTGACAGTATTTCCTTCTTTTTTTATTGTAGTTGCCTCTAGTGTTGTAATGTGGTATTTTTCTCCTCTCAGGATAGTCACGAGCATAATGACCTTTCTTGTGGCAATTGAAGAATTCAATATGAGATAACAATTTTTCATTCCTTCCTTTTTTATTTGGAGAAGGAGGCTTTGTTGGTGGACCTGCTTTTGAGTTATTCCTTTTGTCATGAGTGATATATGTAGCGATCTCTCCCCCTTCATGCTTTTGAATCCTTCCTATTGCTATCATCCTCGATTCTTCTTGAGTGAGATTCCCAACAATTTCATCAAATGTCAAAAGGACATTGTTGTTGCTAATTATATTAATGAATGTTTCCCAAATAGGAGGGAGACCTCTAAAAGTCACAAATACTAGCTCCCTATTAGGCACATTTTCTCCAACTCTCTGTAATTGATCTTTAAGGTGAGAGATCCTCATAATGTAGGATTGTACAACTTTTCCTTTATTCATCTTAGTTTTCTTGAGTTGATCTTTCAAGGTGATGAACTCATTCAAGTTGTTGATTGCATACATGTTGGCTATCTTTTAATAGATATCTTTATAAATTCTTAAATTCCCAAGATATGCAAGTAAATGATCTTGTAAACCATCATTTATAATTTCTTTGCTTTGGACTCACCTTTCTTGTACCTGTTCTTGAGGGAAGCAAAGGCATTTTATGGAGGCTTGGGCATCCTTCCTTGGATGTATTCCAACACATCATTGTTGTCAGCTATGATCTCTAATATGAATTTCCATCCAACAAATTTTGACTCATCACCCAACTTTTCATGCTCCTTGAAGGTAGAGGACGACATCTTGACCTTGACTAGGCAATCTACTTTCAAAAAGAGAGGGATTCAATGCTTGTATTATTTTGGGCTTTTCCTTCACCTCAACTCTGATACCATGTTAAATGTTTTTATTTTTCTATGTTGTATCAGTTACTTTAGCCCAATTTACTTTTTCATTAACAATGCATCAAATTATTAGCAGTATAATCAATCATAAACATAACTAAAGAAAGAATAATATATGCAGTGACAAGGAAGACAAAAACACAACCATAAGAGACACTATATTGGTCTAAGACCAGGAGAAACCCCACAAGGGTGAAACCCTTTCAAATCTTCTTCTTTAATAGATTGTCATAAAATTATTTTAGCAAAGAGTACAATGAGCTCAATACATATGTTTTTAGTGGATAATAATAAATAAGATCTACATATCTACAGATCGATACAATAGTAGAGGGAAACCCAGATCCACTAGATCGTTCAAGTCAACTGAAGCCAAGATGTCAAATCCTAAATCTAATCCTGGATGCTCTCATCAAAATTGTCTCTGTGCATCTGAAACTCCTATGACGCTCTCTTAGACACTGTGTGAGGGCATTTACAACTGTTAGGATGCTTTCAGGAAGACTTTATGCATGCATCTAGGGTAAAATACACCAAAAACCCTTGGATGAAATTGTTTTGTGTGCGTCTAAGACGACCTGGATGCTCTCTAGACCACTTTGTGCGAGTGTTCTAGGACTAATGTAGCTAGATCTGACTCTGAACCCTTGGACACTCATAAAATTATCTTCCAGCGTCTAGGGCTCTTTGGAAATTTCCTTGTCCACTCTGTGCCACCATCCAGGGACTAAAATTCCTTGTTTTGTGCCCACATCTAGAACCCCAAAAACCCTAACTCAAAGCAAACCTCATGCCTATGATTTCAGACCCTTGTGTGAACTCACTCCATCAAACCTATATGAACCAAGACAAAAGAGAAGAATAGAAAAATGGCTTGATCAATGTGATGAAATGAAATTGAGGTCACTTATGTTTATTGGCTTTCCAGAGGGTTCACTTTGGGTTAAGGTTGACCCAAGCAGTTACACATGTGGTTAGGGCCAACCCATTCCATAATGTATGTATGAATAATTTAATCCAAAACTTAACTTCCACTTTACCAAATTGAGTGATCTTTAGGTCGATTTTGGTCCTCTCAAAAAGAGAAATTTAATGCAAGCATCATCTGAGTCATATGAGTTGTCCAATGTGTAATTTTACCCTATTTGAAAAAATTAATAATCCTTTGGACTTACATCGACCATATACTAAGACACTTAGGTATCCCACCATGAGGCTCACCAATTCTCTTGGAAAACAATATTTTTCTAATATAAGTAATTTGACATAGTTATTAATATATTATAGTAAAATCAAATTTATTTCTACATTCTCTGTATCATTTCTATTAAAATCACATTTAATCTTTAGTTTTCTCCCTCATTTTAGATCTATCAATATCAACATCAAGGCTATATTTATATATTAGGTTGGTGGTCATTATATGTATATTACCAAGTCATACCACTTTAGCCATCAAAATTTATTAGAACACCACAAGAAACAAGATAATATTAGATCATTGTCATCATGTTGTGAAACTTCATTGTAGTCATGTAGCTAAATATTCTCCTTCCCATCATGATGGAAATATTAAATCATTATCATGTAATTCATGTCAAAAATGAAGGGAATGATAATCTGCAGGATATGGTCCTCATATTCTACTTGATATTGGAGAAGTTGAACCTTTATCCAAAGTTAATTCTAAAATCAAATTTTCCCACCTCCTCATTAAAATCGAAGCCTTAGATCAAAGGTGCATGAAATTATAAGACCTTGTTAGTTCTCATGCAATTATTAACTACTATTGATTCATCTTAACTCCACATTTATGTTACACTAAGAGGGATAATTCCCTAGAATGGCATACTTTTATCTCAATTATTTTCAATTAAAAAAAAAAAATAATTAAAATCCTTTTAACTTCAAAGGACTTGATTAATCTCTAATCATGATAAATATATAGTTAATATGTACTTACTTTGGTGATATATATTAGTTATTTTTATTTTCTTTATTTATATTTCAATTATTGGTTTCCTTAAGGATAAGTGAGTTATCCATTTGCAATGAAGATAATTATCATGAGCTACTATTCATGAATGTATGTTAATACATCACTGCTTTTCAATGGAAACCACATCACTTAAAATAACCCATTGGTGTTGGTAAATAAGAGGACAAAATTTCACTTCGTCCTAATGCCTATAGGTTTTTTATTCTTAACTTATTTGATTACTTGTGAGGAATATAACATCCTAGACAACTAGAAGTAGTTTTAAGTCTTACTTGATGCAATAGCTTTCTTGGTCTTAATAATTGACATCAAATTCTTTTCTTTTGATATAAATTTCTAGTGGTTTAATTAATTTATTTAGTATGAGAAAATAAGGAGGTTGCCATTATTGTAGAAGAAGTATTCTATGAAGCTTAATCATCATTAGCTACAGAAGGAGTGTGCGATTATTACAAAAGTAAAGACCATTGGCCTCCCATCCCTTTTCTACAAATCCATGTGTTATTGTGGAAGCCAAAAAAATAAAACACATGAGTGTAAATTGAGAGTATTTAAAGAGAAATTAACCATGCTCTGCCCCTAGGAATTTGTAGAGGTACTAGTGATGGGTGTGAATCATTACAGAGGTTTGAGTTCACCATTAAATTATAAGTTGAGAGAAAAATATAAATTTGGTGAATTGGCTTAGAGAGGAGTTTAGCTCTAATGAATTGTAGCAAAAGAAGAGGAAAGTGAATACTATTTTCCCTCTAGACTTTGAGAGTAATTTGCAATATAATCTTTCTGGTTTGTAATGAATGAATTTTGGAGAGATGAATTTTGGTTTGATTATATCACTTTCCTTTCCTCTAAAGTTGATTACATTATTAATTATGTCCATATATAGCTCAATGACTTGTGCATAAGTACATGAATTTCTTAGTGGCTACACTCTAATAGTGTTAATCCAGATTTGTAACTAGGATGGTGAATTGTAAAACCTAGTCATGCACTAATTAAAAGACAAGTTTAGATTTAGATGAGAAATTCTATAATTATCATAACTAATTAGATTCTAAAATTTGGGTTTCACAAGATTGATTCATGTGAAATTTTAAAAACAAGCAAACCTAATATAGCATTATTCTAGCTCATGACTATTGGACTAATAGTGTTGGAAGTGATACGAAAAAGGCCCATTGATGGTAGTCTAATTGAGGACTACAAGACAACTCCCTATCTTATCGCCATGAAGAAAAGTAAGCTAAGGAGGTTCAAGGAGTTGGAAATTAGAGAAATTGAGAAGGATATTCAAGGAATTTGATAATGGAAGAAATAAGATTTTGAATTCATGTGGATTCAGAATTAAGAGATGAGATAGAGGAAAAACAAAATGATGACGAGAGAGACCCAATGCTATATTTTAATACATTTATAAATGATAGAGGTAATTCAAGGGTGAAATTTTCTTTCTTTGATGGTGGTTTGAAAGCATAGAATCGCATTGATGAGATAAGTTATTGGAGTAGCCTGCTCCAGATTATCCATAGTATCATCACAAATTAGAAAAATTAAAGATGATACTGTGGATAATCCAGATCATGCTACTCCAAGAGGCAACCACAGAAGCTTAAAGTCTGAGATAAGCTATTTCAATAGATACTTTGAGCATGAAGAATTCCAAGACCTTGAGAGAGTCTTTTTTGTAATAATAAAGTAAAAAGGAATCTTACAATCAAGTGACATGTTATGTAGAAATATATATCAAACAAGAAATAGGACAAGATAGAGAAACTAGAAGAAAATGACGAGAAAGGACAAGGAGAAGTTCCTTCTTCTTGATTATCAATAAAGTTTATGTAAAAAAGCATAGAATTTGAGGCCAAGAGGTACTTATTTCTATGAGGAAACTAAAGAGTTCTTCAAATTTACAGTTAGAATATGAGGTACAGAGATAGAGTAATTAAATGATTATGAAGTATGTCAATGACTTGAAATTCCAAATTCAAGTTCAGATGAGTATCCATGATTTCAAAACTATGGATGAATCATATAAAATTGATTTGAAGGTAAAGGAAATGTTGAATAGGAAGTGATAGCAGAACTACAGATGAAAAGGTATTAGAGGCGTTAGAAGGGTATTGGATGCAAGAAGATTTTCTAGTGAGTGGAGAAAATATGAAGCATCCAATAGTCAAATTGCGAAAGGAAATGACCATGACAAAATAAGTAGAATATATGGAAGAGGAAGGGGTAATAAAATGTGGAATATAAGTACACAAGGAAACTAAATACCTAGAGAAGCACAATATAGGATGAAGGAATTAGACCAAGACTCATGTCACATAGAAATATGAGGCATGAGTTGTGTGAAAAAATGTCATAGTACTTCATCGTGGACAAGGTGAAAAACATGTCTTCAAAATTGTGTTGTTCAAGCCTAAAATGGAGACAGTGGAAGAATTTCAAATAGAAGAAGATATTTTTCTAAACTAACTGCAAGGTTGAAGGTAAATATTGCAATTTGATAATAAATGGAAAAATTACACAAATTTTGGTGTTCATGGAGGTGATGAAGAATCAAAAATTTTGAATGTCTCATGCCAATTCATATCAAGTTTCATGGATATATAAGGGTCAATAAACCACCATGGTTGGGGATTTCTTGCTTTCTTTTTATATCAAGGACTGTAGTGAACAATTATCACCTAATGTGGTTAGGATGGATGCATATCATGTACTTCGTGGAAGACCAAGGTTGTTTAATTATAAGGTTCTTGGCATGGAAAATATGTATGATTTTAATAAGGATGCACACTATTGTAGGGTGGAGTCAATGGTGGAATATGAGACAATGGTAATGGATTGCAGTGACATTGGAAGTACTCGTAAGAAAGGTGATTGAATAATATTGTGTTTATCAAAAAATAAATTAAAGGAATAAAAAAAGGAAAATTTATGCTTGGCCATAATTTCAAAGAAGGCACATGAAGATGAGGAAATAATCATGTGCTAATAAATATTTGACAATTGTTGGATGAGTTTGTAAAATATTGTTGTAGATGGTATGTCAATGCTAATAACTCCCATGAGAATTATTTCATATTAAATTGACTTGATTCCATGATCAAATATAGCTAATAAGTTTTTTTATTGAATGAGTCTCATGGAAATTGAACTAGTAAATAGATAGGTGCAAGAATTACTTGACAAGAGGTTGATATACGAAAGTTTAAGTTGTTGTGTTGTTTTGGCGGTATTTACATTAAATAAGTGTGGTGAATGGTGGATATGTGATCTGAACTTAAACAAGAATGCAACAAAATACATATATAACCATCAATATAGAGTTGCAACAAAAATAACACTTCATTTCATTAATATCAAAGAATTGAAATATGCTTACATATAGAATGGAAATAAGCTAGCTCGGGTGATGGTAGCTTATCTCTAAGAAGAGATGTGGTGGCTACATGCCTTTGAACCATGTTACAATGAGGCTCAAAGGCCTATTTATTAATGAGAAACAATGGAAGACCTTAAACATCCAAAAACCTAACTCTAGGAGATGAAACACCAAAATTGTGGACCTCGTTGGGGTAAATTGGTACATCAACTTCCCCGGGTTGTAATTTTACCTAAAAATGTGAGTCAATGACTCATATATGGATATTTGAAAAAAAACACATCGTTTAGAGTCTCAAAATGCCTTCAGAAGTTCACGACCCGAAAAACTTCCAAAAATAGTAAATTATGCTACAATTAAGGAAACTGGAAAATTGAAAGAAACAATGGTGGGGGTCCAAGTGGAATAGGTGGGTGGCCATCAATATCCACCTGGATCTATGTGCATATATTTTCAAGTTATTAACACAATATTATCAAAAGTTAGTTTCTCTTACCAACAATGGAGGACCTCATGGATTGCTTAATTAAGGAAAAGTAATTTACAAAGATAAATTTGAAAAATGAATACCATAAAATTTAGATAAGGTAACATGAAGTGTGGAAGATAGTGTTCAAGACAAATGAGGGATGGTTTGAATGGTTGTTTATTCCATTTGGATTGATGAATTTTTCCACTATATTTATGAGATTGATGAATGACGTCTTAAAACCATTTCTAGGAAAGTTTGCCATCATGTACTTTTATGACACTTTGATTTTAATCATGTCTAGATCACTTGGATCATGTGAATAAAGTGATGGAAATGTTTAATTTGAAATTTTTGTAAATTATATTGAAGAAGTTTACACACATGCAAGAAGATTTGGTTTATTTGGATTATGTGGTTTCCACAGAGGGTTAAAAGTTGGATCAGGAAAAGGTGAAAATATTTTTGCAATGGCTAGTTCCTAGATGTACATTTCATGCAAGGAGTTTCAATGGTTTAGAAATAATTTATTGAATTTTATCACAAAATTTAGCTAGACTTGTGGACCACTCATTGTGTGTGAAGAAGGGAGCCTTCCAATGGAGAGAAGTAGTATCATGGTGTTTCAATCCCTCAAGAAGTAATTGAGCAGCTAGTGTTGGCACTTCCAAATTTTGAAAAAGATGTTTTAAGTAGATTATGGTGTAAGTGGTTCAACCATTGAAGTTGTTATAGGTTAATATGGTAGGTCAATATCATTATTATTGATAAATACAACAAAAGTACTATGTTTATAATCAATAATTTTATGTCATTTTTCACACTTGAAGGAACTGAGACACTATTTGTTATCATAAGGTGATGTAGTACATAAAATTTTAAGACAATATCAAAGGAAGCATTTGAAATGGATGGAATTTTTGTAAGGATACAAATTTTTTTGAAAACATGGATATTATAAGCCTAATAAGGATATGGATCAACTAAGTTGGAGAAAGATGTTGTTGAATACAATGTTTGTTAAGGTTTTAAGTTTGGATAATGTTAGTGTCAGTATATGCATACTTCCATCAGGGATCAAATCTGCTCTTTACATTTTCATTGTTGGTGTCTCATACTGAAATTTTTTATCATTCCACTAGGTCATGCCAAAAATGATCCACTGATGGTTGTCTTATTCTTCTCAGAAAATCTAATTTTCCCTCATCAGGTATATTTGTTGACCCATCTTCATGTTTCATTCAGTTATGGTTTTAGTTATATTATTTTTAGAGTTAAGGCAGTCATGTCTCCATTAGGTCTTAGGGTTCATTTCCAAGGTCAAAAGCTTTGTTTTATTGCAAATAAAGGGCAAGAAAGGTATGAGGAATACCAATAAACAAATAATGGTCGGTAGTTAGTCGTGGTTACTATACAAAATCCTTATTTCACTGATGTAATTTTCATCTCAAAAACATATTTTTTGGAGATGAAAACAGAGTATTTTAGTTTGTTCATATTTTTTATGTAATTCAAGTCATTTTATGTAATAATTGTTCCCATAAGCTGCCCAAGGCACTTCTCCTTGCTGCAAAAGAGGAATCATTGAAGAATCAGCTCAATCAAAGCATCATCCACCTGAAAAGAGACAAAGAAAGTGAAGCATTAGACATGGATTTGAAAACAAAGTAAAAAGTTCCAAACAAACATTATAAAGTGGGTTATTCTAAGGAAAAATCAAACTCATCCTCTATATAAGATTTCAAAATCATCTTTCAAACTTCATCAGCTCTTTTGCACCCTAAGCTCTCCTTGGAAAAGAGGAAACTGAGTGAAAATTTGAAAAAATTAGGAAGGCGTTGCGCATTTCAGTTGGACATTGCACGCTGGGCAGAGTTGTTGTGTGCCTCAGTGTGGCATTGCGCACCTATGCAGTGAAGGGCATGTTTTCCCGACTGATCTAGAGAAAATTTCAACGGCACTGCATGCCTATGCATTGAAGAGCACATTTGTCAAGGACGCTACACGCTGGCACTTGGTGTTGCGCATTTGGCCAGTAAAGCTTGGCAAACCCCAGGAGCACCAAAACATCACTTTTTTTCATCTTCTCAAGCTACAAAGGCTTCTATTACCTGCATATAATATGTAAGTGTCCCAATATCTCTTTTTCTCCATCAATTAAGCAAGTTGGCACCCTAAATTTTAAAACCCTAGCAAATCTTTCTTGTATGTTTCCAAAATCACCTATTTGATTAGAATTATAGCACTTCATAGACTTTGTCACCCTCAAATGATCCTTTCCTGTACTTCATTCAATATCCCTCATTATTTCACTCACCTTGACCCACATATCAGCCCCTAAAGTTTTCACCTTAAAAACATGGCAGAAGAGGATCACACTAGTTCAAAAGAAGGGGAAAGACAGTCAAGGAGGCTAGCCAAGAAGGGAGGGAGAATTATCATATTTGAACCCACTGATACCACAGAACTTATGGCATCACCACTTACAGTATCATGTTTCAAGTACATGGGTTTTTTTGAGTTTGCCAAAGGGTTGAAAGGATGAATTTTCATTAGCAGTTAACCAAGTAGTTCATCCTTAATTCTCAAAACAACCAGGTCACTTTAGCTAGGGTCACATTCACTATATCTTCTGCCATAATATCACAGTCCACTGGAATTCCAAATGCAGGAGAGAAATGGTTCAAGCAAAGAAATCTTCCCCGCAGTTTTTATGAGCCATATCTTAAGACAAGGTTTAAAAATGATAATAATTTTTGTTCCCTTTCTCTTATCTCTTAGGAAAGTATGCACCATTAATGAAGATAATCATGAGGTATTTCACATTTGAGGGAAAGTTTTCCAAACTCTACTTATATCATACCAGGCTTCTCATGCACTTTACCAAGGTAAGAATTCTCAGTTTTCCATATTACCTTTTCAGAAGTATTGACAAGATCACATATATTGCTCAGAAAAGGGATCCAACTCATTAGATGCCCAGTATTTTCCATCATTATCTTATCAAAATGATATTCCTCCATCACTTAGATCAACTAGGCATTGCTTCGGAGACCTTCATAGCTAATGAAATATTCAATGAACCACCTACTCAGCCAGCTCCCCCATTCCTCCATCACCCTCCACTCATACATCTACTTCTTCTCATCCACGACAACTTACTTATCACTCATCCTCAATAGATCATTCCTCACCAGCCACATCCACACCATCTACATCACCATTTCATGTAGTCATTCATTCACCCAATAGAGATGATGACAATGATGAGGAACATGATGAGCATGATGGCAGTGAGGGACATGATGTACACACTGAGCATGGTTAGAGTAGTATACCACAGAGGAACAGTTTTCAACCATTTTATTTCACCTATCATAGGGGAAAGAGGTAGGCATTTACCCCATGGAAAGTGGGAGGGCCCTTGCCTTCATCAGCAACATTATGGGTTAAAGGAAAAGAGAAAATGGTGGAGGAAGCATAGGTCAAACAGCAACATGAAAAACATGACACTGAAAAGGATTTTCTCCTTGTTAACACAAATGATGAGGAGAAAGAAAAAATCACTTAGGTTGCCTTGAAATAAAATGATACCAAAATCAAGAAGCTTGAGACTAGTTTACAAAGGGCCAAATATATCATCTCCTTTTATGATCAAGAGAACAAGCAACTAGAGATCAAGCAGGAATTCATGCAAACCAATTAAATCAAGGCAAAGAGGGAGGCTAAGAAGGCCAAGTTTCAACTTGATGATGCTTATGGAGATTATGGAGAGCCGGATGATGAACAGGGATAGAGAAAAGGACCAAGAACAAGAGGATTAAAGAGAGCCTTAGAGCTTGAAAGGCAAAAGGAGGCAGAATTGGAGGAGAAACTCACTTTAAATGAGCAATTGCTCAAGGACATAGCTGAGAACAAAGAGTCTTGGCTTGAGAAGGTGAACACACACTTGGAGACCCTCTTGGACAAAACAAACAGAGATGTTCAGATACAAAGGAAGATGCCCAAGTATTATGCACAGAGGAACCAAGTGGCAAGGAGCAAGCTGAAAAGAGCTCATGAGAAAATTGACAAATTGACCAAGCAAGAGGAGAGGAGGAGACTTGACGTACTTGCTGAGGAATCCCTACATGCCTCTAACATTTGATCAGTAATAAAAATACATTTTTGGGCATGTTGAACCATTTTTTAGCTTGAAGGAAATTGTTGTGTTTTTCAGTCCAGTTTTTGCACAGTCATGGAGGGCAAACACGTAGTGCCTTGGGTGTTGCGCTCTTTTTTGAGACATCTAATCAGCAAGAAGTCAACATTTTTGGGTTTCAAGTGATGAGGACATACACCCTGTACATTTTCTAAGCATTTGGAGGAAAACTGGTTGGTCAAAAGGTTAAAAAACACCCAAAAAATGACCTTTTTGCCCTCTTTTTGGCATGGGCATTGTGCGCTAAGTAGTGTTGGGAGATTTGGTTTTTCACTGGGCAAATGACATCGAAATTCAGAAATTCAAGTTCTTCTAGAAAGTACACAACAGAACTTTCCAACAAGATATTGTGGGACCAATTTTGACATTAGGAAAACCTTCAAAAGTGCAACTGAAGTTGAAGGATGCGCCTGCACTTGGCGTTGCGCGCTGGCACTTGGCACTGTGCATTTGACACTTTGCCCAAAATTTTGTAGATTCGACCCAGTTTTCACTTCTACCATGACAAATTATTTTTTTACCCTTGTAATTGATAAGTTGAATGTAATTATGATGCTTCTAGAGCTTATTAGGGTAGATTCATTAGGTAAAACAAATTTATGAGGTGTAATGTATCAATTTGTTTGGATTAGGGATGAGTCACTTTAACCACCCTATTTTCTTTTTAGCAGTTCAAATTTTGTTGGAAACAGCTCCTCCTCTCATGGATTCGACTCTGGGAGATTTGGATGAGTTGTTTGGGGTCTATATGATGCTTTTCCTCAGTCATTGTAGGGGTTGGACTCAGTGGGATGCTTATGTTTTGATTAGATATCATTTTGTATCAGTTACAGCGGGAGATTAATGAAAAATTTCAGCTATTTCTTCGGGATCCATGCGGTATGATGCTTAGTTGTATTTTTGTTTTGTATTCATGTGTTAGAATGTATTGTTGACTGCCTTTCATCATTTCATTGCCTTTATGTGAAATGTATACAAGTCTGAGAGGAAGAATCCATTTCTTTTATGCTCTATTTTGGGTAGACATTTCACAGTCTGTGTTTTCTTCATTTTAGGAAGAATTATGTGGTTTACATGCTCTCTCTAGATCCTCACCTATATTTTCACCTCATCCATCAAACCCTAAGGTTCTGATCATTGTGACTACTTTTCCCCATTGAACACCCTACAGTTTTGACCTAATTTCCTTGCCCTAACTATTTGGCTCTTTCTGATCCAGTAAAACCCTTCAAAAAAATCAAATCAAAACCCTATGCTACTATACCTAGCCTAATATCTGTTTCTTGATCCAGTCATTTTTCTTGAGATCCTTACGGAGAGAATCCTCTCATGGCCTAGTAGGGCTAGCTACTTGGCTAAGCGTGGTTTGTGGTTACCCTGGAATTTCCTTATTCAGCCTGAGGTTCGATGCAGGTGCTAATATAGTGGTGACCATACTGGGGAATCGAAAGATCATAAAATAATCACCTAGTAAGTTGTTTTATTTAAATTCGTAAGCTTGTGGATGATGATTTTTAGAATTTAAACATAGGCTGAATCGGAAATTTGTAAAGAAATATCTTGATTTTCAAAATTAGACATACTAGCTTCCCGTAAAAACACAAGATCCAATCTAGATCTGAATCCTCCGACCATTGTCAGTGATCCTAAAAAAAATTGGCGAAAATCTAAGAAATTTGCAGAGAGATCTAGTTTAACCAGAGAACAATCAAGTAAGGATTTCATTCCTAGAGTTAATTCACTCCCGAGAAGGTTAGAAACTTTGCAGGACATGGAGTTTGATATTAATTTTGAGAAGAGTTTATTTTGCAGTAAATATTTAAGTTGGATTGATTAGATAGTTGTTGATTCCTCTATATCTCTTCATAACCCCATTGAATATTTGTTTTCACACAATGAATCAAGGTCATAGCTTATTCACACTCTTGATCTCTTGCAGAACCTCTCTTCAAACTTAAACACTTGGGTGAAAAATAAGATTCATAGGCCAACTTTCAATTTTCGAAATACTTCCATTGCATCTACTACCACTCAAACTATCCCTCATCCTCTGCCTTCTTCTTCACAGAATGTTCACACCACTCAGACTATTGTTAATCCCCCTTTGATTATATTGAATATCCCAATCCCTGTTTTAAATCCACCACCTCCCCCACCTCCAGTTATGGATGCCCGATATGCACCCCTTATTTTTCCTCAAAATCTTGGTGCCATGCCCCCTGATTATCAAACCAAAATTCCTTTGTTCGACAGCACTCAAACTATTACAACTCAACAACACGTAGACAAGATGAATAATTTTTTTGACCTCCATGAAGTTGAAATTGAAGATGTGATGATGAGGCTATTTGTACAAAGTTTTGAAGGAGAAGTTTGAAAATGGTTCAAAGCCCTACCAGTAGCTTCTATCCTGACTCTACCTTTCCTTCAGAGGAAGTTCCTAGATTGGTGGGAGGTGAAGAAGAATCCACTTTAGATTTTGTCTGAATATGAGAACATCAAAAGAAATGTTGGCGAGAGCATGCAAGACTATTGTGTGAGATTTGATGTAGTATACAGTGTTATTCCTACAAATATCAAACCACCAAAGGGATTGGCTTTGCTTAAGTTTCCAGATGGGTTTGTTGCTGATATGGCATATCAGTTATGTGAATGTGATCCTAAAACTCTAGAAGACATGCAAAAGAATGTTGTGAGCATAGAAGCGAACTTGGTGGAAAAAAGAGAAAGAATGAGATTGGAGAAAAGAGTGACCGTGAAAGAAGAAACATTTACTTTAGATGCAAAAATGGATACATTGATTCGAACAATGGAAAGGATGGTTGACCGGTTGTCCATCTCAGACAAACCTGAATCGCAGATTCGGAACCCAAACTTTAGAGGGCAGCAGTAGCCCCAATTCTGAATCAAGCAAAGAGAGCAAAAAGCACCAGAACAACCAGCGCAACAACAACAGCAGCAAATCAGAACCCCGTTACAGCATAATTATGTTCAAGGAGTGGAAGAAGAAGAGGAG
Organism: Pinus tabuliformis; assembly: GCA_031772625.1. NCBI lineage: Eukaryota > Viridiplantae > Streptophyta > Pinopsida > Pinales > Pinaceae > Pinus > Pinus tabuliformis. The sequence continues at coordinate 217,656,256 of CM062808.1, forward strand.
GAAGATCTGGTAATTGAAACAAATCATTTCTTCACTGTAGATGGTATGCCTATATTTCTGACTGAAGATGAGGAGTATGCAGAAAGTTCTGACATTCTAAAGGATGAGGACTACATCTTAGCAAATGATGTTGATTTGGAGACTGAATCTAATGATTATCAACGTGGCTATATGAATGCTTTGAGCTCACAACAGAAACAATACACCTTGAGGTACAGAGAAGTACCGATCAGTCCTATTCAAAAGAGGAAGGATTTCAGTCAAAGAATGATCTCTCAAATAATCAGAAAAGAAGAAAGGAGCATGCTGATCAGAATCCTAACAAGGTAAATCAGCCATCAACAAGTACAGCTACAAAAGAGAAAGACAATCAGAGAAAGGATAATGTAACGAAGGAGAAAATAGATAAGAGGGAAATCATTGTCAAAGAGGTAGAAAAAGTCACATCTTTTAATTTAGAAAGTGAACTAGCTAAATTGAAAGTGTCCATTCCTTTAACCGATCTTGTTAATAATAGCCATTACAAACACCATGTGTCTAGAATACTGCAAATTGATCCTTTATCCGACATGGTGAATGTTGAGGATGATCATCCTGAGCTTATTTTCAGTCCAACTATAGATGGTTAGCTAGAAGATAGTGAGGTCATGCCCTTTTATTTGAGTCTTAGACTGCATGAGTATATTCTTCATAATGTTATGCTTGATTATGGAGCTTCTCACAATTTGATGCCCAAGGCTATCATGGAAAAGAGGGGACTAGATATCACCCGATCATCTTATGATTTGTATTCATTTGATTCTGGTAGAGTTCACTACATTGGTCTCATCAAAGATTTAGTGGTTTCCTTAGATCAAATCCCAACCAATAATGTTTTGATGGACGTGGTAGTAGCTGATATACCACCTCAATTTGGTATGTTGTTGTCTAGATCATGGGAGCCAAACTCAAAGGCACTTTACAAATTTACTTATCTTATGCTACAATCCTTGTTTATGGTCAATTGAGGAAGTTGTAACAGGAAAAGAAGATGAAATATATGTTCACTAGTAAAGAGAAGCCCATAAATGATCCAATAAATGTTGTACATACAGATTTAGAGTTTTTATTTTGTACAATGATAGTGGATTGAATGATGTAAATATTCAACTCATAAAAATAGATGATGTACGAGAATTTTTTGAGTATTTTTTAATCAAGAAAAGAAAAAAGTGGAAATTCCTTCTGAGCGGCCTCCACGGGAGTAGAAAGTCACTGAAGAACATAAAAATGAAGCAACCAGTAAAGATAAGATTGAAACAATATCAAAATTCCAACATCTTGAAGAAGAAGATGGGCTTTGGAGCATGGACTTCGATGGTGCTTTGGGTAAGGATGGGAGTGTGTTCCTATAAATTAGCTTTCGAATGATTTAACAATGAAGTGGAGTATGAGGCATTGATTACATGTCTAAAGATTTTGAAGAAGCTTGGTGTGAAAAGGATTTTTCTTATGGTGATTCAGAGTTAGTGATTAAACAATTCACAGGAGAATATCAAGCGAAGCATCTATGGATGAGAGCTTATAGGAATGCAGTCCTAGATATCTTGAGGATGTTTCTAGAATACACATTGAGAGTAATGCCGAGAAGTCAAAACATCATTTTTGATTCACTTGCTATAGCATCAAGCAATCTGAAAATTCCAATGAATTATAGCAATAAATTTGAAATTCATGTTAAACATAGGCCTATTGTTCCTGATAATTTGAGATATTGGCAGGTTTTCTGGGATGACATTGAAATTAATTCCTTTTTACAAAATGAAGGGAAGTTTAAGGATGTTTTCATTGATGATGTTTGTGATTCTGATGAACAAGACACTGAGGTAAATCAGATGGATGTTTATTCCTAGAGGTCTTATACCTTTAGAGAAGTTGTTTGATCAAGATGATGTGGTGAGAAAACCAATCTTGGTTCCTGCCGACAAAGGAGTTGAAGATGTAAACATTGGGACAATGGACAAGCCCAAGCTTGCTAAGTTATCAAAAACTTTATCTCCCGAGTCAAAGGATCAATATTTTAAGTTTCTTTCTGAATTTTCTGATGTTTTTGTGTGGGATTACTCAAATTTGAAAGTGTATGACAAGAACATCATTCAGCACACCATTCCTATCAAGCCGAACCAAAAACCCTTTAGACAAAATTTGAGGAGGATCAACCCAAAGCTAATGTCATCCATCGAGAAAGAGGTAAATAGATTGTTTAAAGCTGGTATCATTGTTCCAATTATATTCTTTGATTGGGTTTCGAATTTGGTCCCAGTACAAAAAAAGACTGGAGAGATAAGGTTGTGCATTGATTTCCAGAACCTAAATAAAGTGTCCCTAAAAGATAATTATCCTCTTTGTAAGATGGACCACATTCTGCATAGAGTAGTTGGAGCATCACGAATGTCACTACTAGATGGCTACTCAGGTTACAATCAGATTTTGGTGCACAAAAAAGACCAAGACAAAACTCCCTTCACAACACCATGGGGGACTTTCCAGTATATGAAGATGCCATTTGGGTTGAAGAATGTCGGGGCCACTTTTCAGTAGGTCGTAGATATAGCTTTAACTAATTAGAAGGATGTTTTCTTAGTGGTTTACTTAGATGACTTGACAGTATTTTTTGGTTCTGATGATGAGAATTTATGCCATATGAGGATTGTTTTTCAGAAATCTAGGGAGTTAGGGATTTCTTTAAATCCAAGGAAGAGTATTTTTTCCATGGAGGAAGGTAAGCTCCTCGGTCATATAATTTCCAAAGATGGTATTTGTATTGATCCTTCTAGGGTGGAGGCAATTCAAGAAATAGATTTTTTGTGCAACAAAAAGGAGATCCAAGCCTTCAACAGTAAGATGAACTTCTTACACAGATTTATACCAAATTTGGTTGAGCATTTGTGTGAGTTAACTAATATGTTGAAGAAAGACAACACTATGAAATGGACTGAGGATGCCATGAAATATTTCAACTTGGTAAAGCTTGCTTTGACCACAACCCCTATTTTGATTAGTCCCGATTATACTCGTGATTTTATTATATTTTCATTTGCGTCTAAGCATAATTTGGCTATGGTGTTGATGAAAAAGAAGGATCAAGTGGAGTAGCCCATTTCATTTTTCAGTCGGATTATCAGAGATGCTTCTCTTCATTATAACATCATTGAGAAACAAGCTTTGGCTCTGATAAAGGCATTGAAGGATTTTCAAGTTTACATTTTGCATTCTCATACCATAGCATATGTTCCCAATGCGGCTGTCAAAGATATCCTCATGCAAACTGATCTGGAAGGAAGAAGAGGTAAGTGGATAGCAGCAATGTTATAGTATGATCTTGAGATTAATCCCACGAAACTGATCAAACATCAAGGCTTGGCAAAACTCATGGCTGAGTCAAATCTTCATGCTCTAGACATAAATCTTATTGCAGCAATGTCAGATGAAGAAGATGGTGGCACACTCATTCAGGTATCATAAATGTTTCTCAACTCACCTTAGTATTCTGATATAGTATATGTTCTTCAAAAAAAAATTCCTCCTCCTGGAATGTCGAAAAGTAAAGGTAGATCACTAAAACTGAAGTCTACAAAATTCTGCATTTTGGATAGTGCTCTCTATTGGAAAGATCTAGGAGGGGTTCTTCTTAATTGTTTGGTTGAAAATGAAGCTCAGTAGGTAATGAATGATTTTCATAGAGGAGATTGTGGGGGTCACTTATTTTGGAAAACAACAGCTAATAAAATCTTGAGAGCGGGGTATTATTGACCATATTTATTTTCATATTTATATAAAACAGTCATGAACTGCCATGAATGTCAAGTTTTTCATGGAAAAAGTAAGCTTCTTCCTCTTCCTTTGAAGAAAATTGTAGTTAATGCACCTTTCCATATACATATTGTGTGTGTACATGCTACATAAGTAAAGAAATGTTGATGTGGAGGCTAGAAGATAAAACACATCAGATGAAATTTAGAGCAATTCAAAAGAAATTTACTTTTTCACAACCCATAAAAATTCCTAAAGGTAACGGTGGTGAATGTGACTTATTAAAAATATTGTTTGACTTTCACATAAAATGTATAGGTTGAGGGAAAATTATAAATTTGATGAATTAGCTTGAGGAGAGTTCAAATTTAGTGATCTTTGATCTTTGTCAATTAGATGAATCATGGACAAACTAAGATTTTGTGGATTATCCAATAAACAATTAGAGTATATCCTTTTTCTTTGTTTATTTTTGTTTACTTGCTTAATTGTAATCATATACAATAGCATCAATCACATTTACATATTGTGACTATTTAATTGCACTACACTACTTCCCCACATGATACACTTAAATGGTGCTATTCTAGTTTGAATTACAAAACCCAATCATGCACCACCATTACTTTCATAGCAAAAGACAAATATTTACCAAAATATATATATATATATATAGATAATCATATTATTGTCACTAACTATAATATTAAGATTCAAATAAGATTTAACCTTAATATCATACATAAACCCTATTACTATTAAATATAGTGCATATATAGTTAAATTAAATTTATATAACATTTTATTAAATAATTTTTAAATTGTATACTCTAGAACTCTTGAATGTCTGGAAAAATGACCATTTTATTTTCTACTCTCAATGAGATTCAAATGAATATATTGAGGGCATATGATCTACTCTTGATGTCTGTGTTCTACGCAGACTTGTTTTTTACGCATTCAGGGAATGGATGAGTTTACATTTTCTTTTTATAATTATCATTAAAAATATAGTAATAAATTGTAATTTATTTACATTATTTTTTAGTTATAAGTTTATATTTTCATTTAAATTATATAAATTTAATTATAAAAATGTATATTTTTTAGAAATGATATTAATAAAATTAATCAAAATGATATATTTAAAAATTTAGTGCATTAAGGCATGGCAAGGCAACTCAATTAGTGATCCTTTTAATAATGAGGGTATTGCCTAGGAAGAAATTCATGTTTAGTGGTAATAGTTATATGATAGTCCAACAATTATAATTATAATGGTGGGAATCAATTATAATAGTAATAGTTGGAATCAACTAGTATCATGTGAATATAAAACCATCATTACCCATTATTTTAATTAAAAGATTCATATTTAAATAATAATAATAATATATATAATTATGTATATATATATATAATTATGTATATATATATATATATATATATATATATATATATATATATATATATATATATATATATATAGCATTTGAACTATATTATTTTAACATATGAGGAGCTTGGTAGTAACTATATTCATATTTACTGCATAGTACATCGATCTTGGAAATTTCGATGAAGTTGGAGGGAAGAATCATACAATGGGATTATCACCTTCTTTGGCTAGATACTCTAACCATTGTCATAATTATAATCCTCCCACCATTCTCCTCATTCCTTTAGTTTGTTATTGCTCATTGTATTATATACAAACGTACTCAAACAGAAAAGTAATTGAAAGTGATAAAAATTAATTGCTTCCAAATAAAAGTAATAAGAATGAAATGTGTAATATATGCCCATGGGGTAGCTCAATTGGAAAAATGTTATGTTCCTTGAGATTCCATGTTCAAACATCCACGACCAAGAGATCCCAAGTTCAATCCCATTGTTGTAAACCATGTCTATGGAGAGAAGGACAGGTCGTAGGCCCCAAAGGTATAGTAGTAGTGGTCATAATCCTTGGTTGAGGCTCACATTTATTGTATGCATATATCATGTGTCTTAGTTTGAAAATAGGTCCACTAAGTTTGGAAGGTTTGGGCTTCAGTGTTGCAGATAGAGGCTTTCGCACAACTCCAACCTCCACCAAAAAACTAGTGAAGGTGGTGGCCTTTAGTAGGTGGCAGTTTGCATTGTTTGTGGGAATGGTGGCTATTGAGTGAGTGGTGACTTGCATGCTTAAAAAGTAGTGGCTTGCTCACTAGTGGTGACTAGTGTATATGTAAAGAAGAAATTTTTGATGATAATAAAAATATAAGAAAAACACAATAGTAGTAGTGGTTTTTCCCATTTTGGTTTTCCACATAATATATGATGTTCCCTTGTGTGATGATTTGTTGATGATGTTTGCTTATTTTCCTTGACAATTTTATGTTGTTGATGATTTACTTGTCTATGCATGCATAATCTACTTGGATATTGTGCATAAATGTATTGTTATATATATTATGGTGCGTCATTAGTAAATGAATAAATCAAAGTTTGAAATGAAAGGAAAATATTTGTATATGGGCACAATATCGATTCACCCCCATCTCATAATTTTCCACACTTCCAACAATTGGTATCAAAGTCAGGGATCTTGGTTACATCTTAATTTTTGAAGAGTATATCTCGGCCGAAGTGTTTGTAATTTTTTTTATTTTTTTATGAATCCTCAAGAAGTATATGTCCTCACTGTTGCAAAGTACCAGCTATGGTAAGAAAAGGTAAAATATTAGTTATTGGCTCATGGATATGACATTTGGAAACCATTTTGTGAAGGTTGTGGAAAGGATACTATACCAACCAAGGTGTTGTAGCAAAATTCACAAGGTGTGTTATTTATGAGAATCTCAATAATGCAGATCTAGAAAAGATATCAGATCCGAAATATGTCAACGCAATTCGGGACAGATTATAGGTATTATATGGAAACAACAAAGAAGAGGTTGAGAAGCATAATAAGAAGAAGAAAAAGAAGAATTTCCCTCAGAAGCAAGGATCTCAGCCAAAATAATCTTGTCTCCCTAGTGTGAATGGTGAAACTAACAAATCAAAAAATGGAGGTGCAAGAGAATCAAATCTCAAGTAGAAAAACATATATGAATGTATAAATTTTGATTATTTACTTTTGAGTTATAAATTAGAACGATCTAATGTTAGTCTTGTTTATCAACCAACCAAGTTGATGATTGTGATAGATTAATGCTTCTACAAGTTGCATTAGAGGAAATTTCAGCCTAGAAGTGGCCGCCTAAGGAAAAATAATAAAATAATAATTAAAATAATAAAATAAAAGCTATGAATTTTGGAGGGAAAATGAGAAAACTATTTTTTTGATTATATTTTTTGTTTATCTCCTTATAGATTTACTCAAATTTTAAGTGTAGACACTCATTAGATGCATAATTAAATTCCACATCCAAGGAGTACCCATTATGCATACTTTTGAGAAGACCCACATTGATAAAAAAAATTGCAGATACATTAAAAAACGTGTTAAACATGTTTTTTAATGTATCTTCCATTTTTATCCATGTGGAATTTCTCAAAAGTATGCATAATGGGTACTTGTTGGATGTGGAATTTAATTCTGCATCCAACAAGTGTCTACACTTGAAATTTGAGTAAGCATATAAGGAGATATGCTAAAAATACAATTAAGATAAAAAAAAAAAAAAAAAATCTCCAAAATATTTACATGTACCTCTTTTTAAATTTTATGAATTTTGATTGGTTTACATATTATGACATGGAAATTACATGAAAATTTCATGGGCACTTTTAGGCTCAAATTTCCTCTAATTTGAATATGACTCAGTTATGGATATAATAGAAAAAATATTTGTTGAAGTTAGTAGACTAACAGCTACATGCAAAGATCAAGAGAATATTTTCTTAGATCTATGATGAAAATGGAAGGAGCTCAAGGAGGAGATCATCAATTTGAAGAACTAGTTGGAAAAATAAAAAAGAGTTGAAGTTGTGATGACCAAACAACAAAGAGAGAAGGAGGGCTGAGTTGAAAAACTTGAGGTGGAAGTTCTCATTACGGAAGCAGTTGGAACAAAAGGATATTAATCTTAAAAAGGAGAAGATTATGAAGGCCTTGGAAAATTTTCTTGAGATACAAAGATCTCCCTTAATTAGATATAGTCTAGGGTTTCAAAAGGAAGAGTCTAGTACAGAAGCCCATGCAAAGAGGGTTGCAAATCCTAAAAGGCATGTAGTATAAAATGGTGCCATCAAGAGTAGGAAAAGAGGAAACAAGCAGTAGATCTAGTAGTAACATAGAAGAAGAACTCATGGAGCAACTACATCTAGAATACCATTCGCTCCAAGAGAAGATTGTGGAAGATCTATTAAATTTCAAAGGAATCAAAGCCCCCTTTTTCCTCTAATGGGTGAGGTCAAGTGTTAAAATGGCCACAACTAAATTGGACATTTTGCAACCAATTGTAGAAGTAGAATTTTGATATATAATCAACAATATGGGTAGACTAGGAGATAACCCTTCAGATATACTTGTTCTTTTAATGGATTTTGTTTCTCATGTAACATGTTCGACCATAAGGAAGTTGATTGTAGATCTATCCCATGGAGGAGAGACACATTTTATACATGATATATAGCACAGTTAGTAAATGGTTTGATCCCCTTGCTTTATATCTCAGTCATTTGGAGTGTTATACATGTCACAACTTCAGTCACATGGCTAGAGACTGCAAGTTGTTTAGTTCCTCAAGGAAAATTTATCAAAAGGATTAGTTGAAGCAGGGTAGGATTAGCTTAAGACAAGAGAAGAATGAAAAGAAGCATCCTACTATGTTATGGGTGAAGAAGGAGTAGTATCCCTTGAAGTAGAGAGATCATCCCACTCTGCAATCCATGGTTACTAGATACTTATTCTTGAAAGATTGCAGAAGTACATGAGATGTGCATAGCCTTAGGGGGTGCATATGGAAGAAGTATGGATGCATGGTATGTGTACTAGTTGTAGTGACAACAACATGGTGTGCACAAGAGACAATGTGCATAGTTAGGTCCACAAGATTAGTGTGCCCATTGAAGGTATAATTACTTGAGTGGGAGCTATGCACAACATTAGGGTCTCAAGGAATTTGTGTTTTTCTCATCATGTATTCACTAGCTCTATTTATGGAAGCTTTATACATTACATTCATGAGTGAAAGAGGATTTTTTTAGTGTTATGTATTTATTTGTCTATTATTGGAAACTTGGCTAGAAAGGCCCTTGTACCCACTTTATGTAAAAGAATTATATTTTGTCTAGTCATGCATAAGAAGTGCATAGTTCAACCATGTGTATGTGCTTATATATCTTTGACATTATGGCTAATTATTCCTTGGTTGAGTAAGTCTTTGTCATAGTGAGAGAAGTTATGCATTGGAGAGAGTCATGGTATTTGGCATGCATCATAGTGACATATATGTTTTAGCCCTGTATATCTTTATGAAAGCCTTGTAATGTCATGTTCATTATTTGGTCCTAGTTGTTGGTCAATTGGTTGAATGGCCTATGCATGCATGGAAAATAAATACATTATCACAATCATGCATAGAAGTGAGTCTTGTAGATCAACATGCATTGAAGAGTGTCATCATGAGAGTTTCATTTAGCCACATGTGCTCATTTGATGTAATATGTAAACTGTAATTGTATTTAGTTTGAGTATTTTATAGTAAAGCATGGATTAAGGAGAGTTATTTTGAGTCATGTTACAACCATGAGTGGGCTTTGAAATCATTTATATTTCCATGTATTCTACTTATGAAACCATGTAATTTCATGATTATCACTTGGCCATGGTACGTTGTGGAGTTTTCAGTCCATGAGTTGTGGCCTCATGCATACGGAAAGGAGGCAATGGAAGCATTAGAATGTTTGTACAGTAACAACATCAGAATGTTGGTTTGTTGGATTGTTGGCATGTGGTAGTTGTTGGTAGTTGATCTGATTTCATCACTAAATTATTCGGCATTATCATTGTCTATTGGTATCGACATGTTGTATGTAGTGGTGTCATCATGGTGTCTCAGTGAATAAATGTCATCCTTTTCCATTGTTATGAAAGGGGGAGAGTGAAATAACCACATGAGTGAGATTGAGACCCGTCAATTGGAGATGAATGAAGTTAGTTTGGTGTTTGTGGTTATAGGTTGACATCAATGCAAAAAGGGGAGAATGTTGGGAGCATGGTGTTGGCATTGATGTCAACCATGGGAGAAGTTATCCACTTGAGGTTGTCATTGTTGTCAATGGAATTTTGGAGCTTGCGATAATGTTATGGAGGTTTATAGTTGTTGCAAAGGTCCCTGAGGAAGTCTTGAAGTAAGTGGAAGAAGTTTTGGGCAGTGGCATTTGCATTTTCCCTAAATTAAGTTACGAGTGTTAGAATAAGAATGGACAATATGTGTCCTTAGGGGATAGGTTTCATATTTTCTTTGGCAAACCCATTTCCATAACCTAGATTATCAATGGAGAACCCACATTTGCAGTCCTATATGTGCATAAATCAACATTAGTGCCTATATGCTTGCTTAAAAAACATACCTCAAGATTTATCCATTGATTTTCTCATGGTATTGCTTGGAAAATTTGACTAGAGAGAGTCTTCAATGGTTGTGGATCTTCTTGACCTTGAATTGGTGTGAACACATTAATCTCTTAGTCATTGAGCTAATGGCTTGGAACCAGGTTTGGAGTTTTTATTGGATTTTCATCGAGCTAGTCTGATCTAATATGAACACATTGAATAACTTGATTATTGTTATAGTCGCACCCACCAATTATGTTTAATTGTTTTATACTTGATGATTGGCTTGGTTAATCGATCAAAGGCAGGGCACTCTTGTAAACAATAGTGTTTGGATCAATGTCATCATTAGACTGAGCATAGAAGTGAATGTGTTAAGTGCGTGAAGTAGTAGATCGAGTGAGTTTTAATGGAGAAGGATGCAATGGTAGCTATAGCATAGGGTTGGATCATTGATAGTGTAATATGACTTGTGTCTTGCAGAGGTTAAGTATGCATTATGCCTTTGAGGAGGTACAATCAAATGCATAAACGTAGTATGTGACATAACATAGAGTCAATGGATTGAGAGAACCATAATGTTGATGCAATGCATGATGTTGATGGCATTGAAAGAATGTGATTTTAGTAAGGAAGAGTGCATGGTACTTGTAGCATTGGATAGAGGAGAGTCTAGACAATGAGGTTGTGTGAATGGTGAAGATCAAAGATACTTGTAAATTGCGCTTAATACAAAGTACATTTTTTTGTGTATTATATGTCTAATTTTTGTATTTAGAGTGGTGTTAGTAGTGTTATTACAGGATTATATTGCAGGTAAGTGTCTAGTGTTTGTTGAATGTATTTTTATATCATTCATAATGTATTGTATGGTTTTTTTAGCCCAAAGCTTTGTAAAAGTGTTTGTAATGTGTTTTAAGGGCATATTGGATTGATGTAATAATGGTGTTGTTGTATTGTTGAGGGTCTTGTGTATGTTGAGTGATATGTATGGTGTTGATTGTTGCAAGTGTGTTGTAGAGTATTGAATCATTATTGAGAGGTTGTTGTGGGAATGAATGAGTATTGTTGTTGTTTCATATTGTAAGTTTAATGAGGATTGATGAGCATGTTGGATGAGAAAGCATGTATGAGCTGAGTGCATGTATTAAGAGTAGATATTATGTGTTCAGTTGAGAGGGTTTGTATTTAGTATTGAGCATAGAGTTTATGGTGATTCCAGTCTGAAAATAAGATGAAATGAGGCTCACATTTATTCTATGTAGAGATCATGGGCCATAGTTTGAAAATAGATGAAATAAGGTCTATGAGGGTTTGAACGTTGGGGCCTTCAGTGTTGCAGGTAGAGGCTTGTAGGAAAGTGGTGGTTTTCCATCAGAGTTGGGGCTTATTTTTAGTCGAGGCCAGAGAAATTTCTCAAGCAGTAGAGGATTTCATCCAGCGATGGCTAGAAAACTAGTGATGGTGGTGGCCTCGCACGCATAGGTTGTGGGAGGGGTGGATTCCAAGCGAGTGGTGGCTTGCATGCTTAGAAAGTGGTGGATCTCTCATTGGTGGTGGCACATGGATATGTAAAGAAGAATATTTTGATTATAGTAAAAATAGAATACAAAGAACACAATAGTGGTGGTTTTTCCCAATTGGGTTTTCCACCTCATATCTAGTGTTCCCTTATGTGATGACTTGTTAATGATGTTTTCTTATGTATCTTGATTTTTTTTATGGTGTTGATGGTTTACATGGTTATGCATGCATAATTAGATTGTTTACTATGCAGAGATCTGTTGATATATATATATATATATATATATCTATATCTATATATATATATATATCTATATATATATATATATATATATATATATATATATATATATATATATATATATATATATATATATATATATATATATAAAATGAATCACGGTTTGAACTAAAAGGAAAAAATTGGTATAAGGGCATAGTGTTGATTCAACCCTCCCCCCACACCCCAAGCATTGTTCACGCTTTCATTAATCTCATAAAAGTTATATAATTACTTCTCAATCTCTTCCAAAATAATTCTTCAATTGTTCAAGGCATGGTAAAATGCACTATTTTGTCTATTGGTACCAATGGATGAATCAAAACCCTTTTTCCAAACTCACATTCTAAGAGTATGCATGTATTCTAAAAACATGCACATTTTATGAAGAATGTGCAAGAATTCTTGAAAAAATATGTGGCACTAAGTTGGTAGTCCATGTGGTGATTAAGGGAATGTTAAAGCTACAGGCTCAAGAGCACATGCACATTTCTAAGAAAATAAGCACATTTGTGTATGTGTGCATTCTTGGGAACAAATATATATATCTATATCTATATATATATATATATATATATATATATATATATATAATTATAATTATAATTATAATTTAGTTTTGAATGGAAACAAATGTAAGAGGAAACACGTAATTATTTTGAAATATTTTAAAATACATGCACATTAATAAAATTAGGGATTATACAAAAATATTCTCTCATATCCTTATTCTCTTAATGTACAAAAAAATGGGAATGCAATAATAATGTTCTTGTGTGGGATGAAAAGAAGGCTTGGGGATAGGTTAACATGTATTTATTGAGGCAAATGACAACAATTGTCCATCATAGTATTAATAGCATGAAAATGGTTAAGAGGGACATGCGAGAAAATAATGGTTTAGTTCCCTCGTCCTACTAACAAATAACCATCATTTGATCATTTACCCATTTTCACAATGATTTATGGATTTGGATGGGTTTTATATTGAAATGCTAATGCCACTTTGGAGGCACTTTATTAATAGTCATGTTGAACTTGATGAGGAAATATCTATGCTAAATGAGACATTAATAATTTGTATAAATCATGGCTTTGGTTATTAGTATATGGAAAACATGTGATCTAATGTGTAAGTTGTTAGAGGATAAGGGACGAGACAATAGAGATGGAAGACAGGTAGAATGGAGGGATTGAATAAGAAGAGGGAAAGGTTAGACAAGGTTGGCTTCACTCCTATAGGTGAAAACATGAAATGTGAAGGAGAAGAATGGCACTAGAGCACAAACAATAGCAATGGTAGTAGAAAAACATTATCACCAATATTTTTCAGGCCTAGTCAAGGAGTTGAGAAAATAAAATGTCATGTTAAAGAGAAAAGGCATGACACTTGATTTCATTAGCTATATACTAGACACAAGGATATCAAGAAGATAGAAGAACAAATATATGAAAATGATAAAATTAAATTGGCTAAATGAAGCTAGCTTTTATTTCCACAATCAAAGGAAACGGGAATGCAACAATAGTGTATTATACATAAAATAAACAAGATGGAGAAAGTATGGGGCATTGGTCAAAACAATATAGGGTTTGGAAACTACCATTGAAGACAATTAGAATTAAAGACAAGACCTAAAAATCTTACTACTAGGTAAAAGGACAGACAAGGGCATGATAATCATGAATACCAATGGAAAGGAGGAAGTTAATGTTATCGACTAAGAAGATAATGTCCCTCCCACATACATCATCATTGCTTCAAGCTCAAAATATTGTGATGAATCTAGATTAATTTAGATTACATTGTTGGATGTTGTTACCTCTTTTTGTTGTGTTAGTTTTGTTGAGAAAGTATATATATATATATATATATATATATATATATATATATATATATATATATATATATATATATATATATATATAGATATATAGATATATATATATATATATATATATACTTTTGATATTTCTAAATATAGTGTTTAATGTCCACATTTATATGAACAAACTTAAAAGAAGCTCTAACATATTTTTTGAATCATTATGAACTTATTCCTCTAAAATATATTATAAATTTACCTTTTTTACACAATGGGAAAACCTATCATAACTTAGGGGTCAAGGCAATAGTGGGGATAAACATCACGGGTTTCTATCTGCAAATGTAGGTTCACTCATCACTATTATTCAAAGAAAACACCCATCATTGTTATTCAAAGAGAACCACACCAACCTATACTTACCCACTGGTGGTACTTAAGGGGGAAACCTTTCACTCCTAGTGGTGTCTAAGTCTTGGACTATTAACCTATTTCCGTAAGTCTGGAGAAACAAATTCTTAACAAGTAAAATTAGTTTTAAGACATACTCATACTTATAATAATAATAATAATAATAATAATAATAATAATTTTTAAATTTATCTAAAAACATTAAAACATAAAATAATAATAATAATATATAAAAAGTTTAAGAGTATTAAAAAAAAAATACAAGAATGTTAAAAGCAACCAAAATAATTTAATAAAATTAATTAATTAAAATAAAAAGTTTTCAAATACATTAAATAATAATTATAACTAAAAGAGTGTTAATATTATATATGAACTTAAATGAAGCCCAAAAAATAAAGTACTTATAATACATACTATTACATATTAAAAATAATAATAAATTTTTTAAAGTTAAAATACAATAAAAATGTCTAAAATTAAAAGATATATGTAGAAAATCTAAGAGTATTAAAAGAAATTAAAATATATATATTAACATTATATAAGAATTTAGATCAAATTCATAACAATAATAATAGATATAGAACATAATAAAATATCTAAAATTTAAAAGATATATAAACAAAATTTAAGAGTATTAAATTATATATAGAATATTTAAGAGTATTAAATTATAATAAATATAAATAAAAAAGTTAATCTTTTTCAAATTCAAATTTAGTAACTATGATTCAAATTCAAAAGATAAATTTTTGTACAAAATTTTTTCACTATTAAGAACATTATCGATCCATCTTACCAAGTCCTAACCTTAGGATGTCCAAAAAAATTGAACTCATGACATCTCAATAACAATGTGCTTTAGCAATAAAACCTAAACCTCGAGAATATACATTTTCCTTTTATTAGAAAGTAACTAAATTATTTTACTTATTTTACTTGTAATTACTTAATTATTTTTAACATTGAAATATTTATTAGATTCTACATCAAAAAATTCACATTTCTTTATTTATTTATATATATAAACATTTTATTATATTTAAACATTTTATCTAAATTTTATATTAAAAAAGAAAAGGTTTTTAATTAATGTATTTATTAAAATTAATCAAATAAAATATTAAATTTTGTATTTAGAGAGAACACTTGTCAACTCTAGTCAATTGTAAAATAAGTCTCTCCAAACTATATATGTCTTTCCAAACTCTATATATAGATAAACATTTTACCCTAGGACTACTTGAATAAAATTATTTATATAATACAGCTTAAAAGATAAAGAGTACATACTCAGTGACAGCAACTTAAAAGGTAAAGAGTTGATACACTGTTTGCAATGAGTATAATCACGAATGATGAGATCCTCGTTATCAGAAACGCTCAAGTTTAGATTGTACAGCGGCAATATCATAAGATATCCTTAGTCGGATTGTGTTTTCCTACATGTAAGTTTCATTTTGGAATATATATATATATATATATATATATATATATATGTGGGTTTTTTGGCTATATTTTTTTAAATCATAAATTTTTAATATATTAAGTTTGTAGATTATTTGATATAATTTTGATGTTATAATGAAAATTTAAGAATTTTATTAAATATGACAAAGATTGTTTTCATATGTAAATAAAACATGGTCAACTATGGATCAATGTCACATTGTAATAAGAATTGTTTCAATATGAAAATCAACCATCTTCAAGCATGTTTATTTTAGTGTTTATAATATTTATCTTAGGGTTTATATACTTTGAGTTTATAATATCAATCCATTGGATTTATTATTCCTTTTGGTTTGTAATATTAATCAAGGCCAACCATGACCTATGGTCTAATGTCACATTGTGACAAAGATTGTCTCAATATGGAAATCAATCATGGTCCAATGTCGCATTGTAACAAAGATTTTCTCGATATGAAAATCAATCATGGTCACTATGGAAATTAACCATGCTCAACCATGTTTATTTTAGTGTTTACAATATTTATATTAGGGTTTATATATCTTGGGTTTATAATATTTGTATTATCAACCCAACATATTGATATTATATCCCAAGAGGTTAATAATAAATGTAACGAGTCAATAATAAAACCTTATGGGATTATAAACCCAAGAGAATAATAGTAATCCAAGGGATAATAAGCCCAAGGGATCATTACTAAAAACCTTAGGGTTTATATTCTCTTGGGTTTATAATATTAATCCCTTGGGTTTATAAAATCAGTCCCTTAAATATATTAATCCAAGGGTTCATATTCCTAGGATATAATATTATTCATAGGTTAATAATAATAATCCCTTAGTTTCAATATAATTCATGGTCAACTAAGGGTTTATATACATTGGATTTATAAACATGGTCAACCATGGTTGAAAATGGTTAATTTTTATTTTGATACAATCGTTGTCACAATGCAGCGTTGGAAGATGGTTGACCATGACCAAACATGTTTATTCGAGGGTATTTAATATCTTAGGGCTTATATACCTTAGGTTTATAATATTAATTCTATGGGTTTAATTTTATTCTATTGGGTTTATAATCCCCTGTGTTTTATATTAAAAAGTCAATGGTATAACATTCCCACGGTATAATATTATTTATAGGGTTTTTAATTAATATTAATCCCTAGGGTTTAATATTATTCCCTCGATTTTATAATTCCTAGGGTTTTTAGTATTAAACCTAAGGGATTATAAACCCAAAGGAATTACTATTATAAACCCAAGGGATTATAAACCCAAAGGAATTAATATTGTAAACCCAAGGTATATAAACCATAAGATAAATATTATAAACCCTTGAATAAAGATGGTTGATCATGGTCAACCATGGTCCAACATTGCATTGTGACAAGGATTGTCTCAAAATGAAAATCAACCATTGTCAACTATGGTCAACCATGTTTATTTTAGGGATTATAATATTTTTCTTAGGGTTTATATATCATGGGTTTATAATATTAATCCCTAGGGTTTGATATTATTCTACTGGGTTAACAACTCCTTAGGTTTTTGGTATTAATCCCTTGGGTTAATATTATTTCCTTTGGTTTATAATCTCTTGGGGTTTTAGTATTAAACCATAGGAATATGAACCCTTACATTAGTAAACCGAAGGGATTGATATTATAAACCCAAGAGAATATTAAACCCAATGGTTAATACTAAAACCCCAAGGTATTGTAAACCAAAGGGACTAATATTATTAATTTTTGTAAGCTTAGTATGACTACATCTTCTTCATGTCCAACTTCTCACCTTGATTGGGGGGTAACACAAAATTTGAGCCTAAGAATTTCGGTTCAGTCAGACTTCATTTCCACAGCCATTGTCAATTGAGCTATCACAAGTGGACCAAATGGACTAATATTATTAAACCCAAGGGAATAATATTACAAATTTAAGGAATATATACCCTTGGTTGACCATGATTTATATTGAACCTAAAGGATTAATATTATAAACCTATGAATACTATTATACCCTAGCAATATGAACACTTAGATTAATATACCTAAGGGATTAATATTATAAGCCAAGGGATTAATAGTATAAACCCAACGGAATATACATCTTAGGGTTTTTTTTTAGTAATAATCCCTTGGGTTAATATTATTTCTTTGGGTTTATAATCCTTTGGGTTTTAGTATTAACCCCTTGGATTTATAACATCAATTCCTATACTTTATTAATCTAAGAGTTTATTCATATTTATGTTAAATAATTTCAAATTAAATAATAATAAATAACATTTAATATTAAATAATAAAAGTAATTATAATTATATTTATTATAATAATAATAATAATATTTTTATTGCAATAATTTTTTTAATAGATACAAATGATGTATTTATTAATGGTAAATATAAAACTTAAACTTATATAAGTCACAGTAATAGTTTTAATGTAATTGTACTAGTGCTAATTTATACTAAAAATAAAAATCAATTATAAAATTAAAAAACTATACCTCTTCATATTTAGTAATTCCACACAATCTAATACATCCACACATATATATATATATATATATATATATATATATATATAATTCCACTCATTGACAACACAAGTCTGTTTCTTCGGCTACGCTACATCTTTTAAACGGCAGTCTGCATATATATGATATCATGGAATAAAATAGTTCTATGTAGGTAGCCACGGGTTGATTAAAATGTCAAAGTATAGTTTCTTCAAATATATGATACAGAATAAAACAGTTTTATTCAGGCTGCCATGGGATAATTAAAATGTTACGCTAAAATTTCAACAAAACTAGTTAGCCAATGAAAATTATCAAGTTGAAAGGATAATAGAGTGTATTAGTTTAGGTTTTAATTAAATATTTTACGTAAAATTTAGAAATTTTATATTTGTAAATTAATTTTTTTAGGTTGTATTTTAATTTTTAATTTTATGAATTTTTGTAAAAGTTTAAAAGAATTCATGTATTTTTTTCAATTAATTATTATGTTAACACAATCACATTAATAAATTAATATAATTAATAACATAAATAAATTTATATGAATTACATTAATTCTGATATAAAAATTTTAAAATTAATACAAAACTACCCATTAAAAAAATAATAATAATTATTCTATTAAATATTTCATTTGACTTTATACCATAAAACAATCAACTACATACACATAAATTTGAGATATCATTACAAATAAAAAACTAAACAATCATACAAATAATAACTGGTAAGCCATTTATTATATTGGTTTGAAACTTAAATTAATCTTGCAATAACTGAAAGCCTACTTCCCAGATCTGGTTTATCTGGCTTTGCTTCGAGACCCAGTCCAATTCGATTGTATATAACTAGAAAATAAAATAGCTCACAATGTCAAAACCATAACAGCTTGCTTCAATGAAAATGAAAATAGTGAAAATAGTAAAATACGCCAATGCCATGTTTTTTAAATAGTTTTTTAATAAATTATAAAGCTAACCATTTTTTCATAATCACAGGAAGAAACCTAAAAAAATTGAAAATTAATTAGGAAACTTAAAAATTGAAAAAAAACTAGGAAACTTTTTATATGGTCAATTAGACTTAAAAATATTCCAAATTTTTAAATTTAGATTTATTCATTGTTTACTTTATTGGAAAAATTCATAAAAGACAATTCCAATAAAAACTACTTATTAACATAAGCATTTAATTTTTTAATAACAAAACAATATAAAAATCAAATTTATTTAATATTTTATGACAATAAATAAATAATTATTTAATATATTATGTTATTTTTTCTTAATTAAAAAAATATTTTTCACTTTTTATTTTTTACATGTGTTATCTCTTTATTTTCAGCAATGTCCATTAATGTCTATTAAGACTAAGGTGGTTTATCTAACCTCAAGAGAAGAGACTCTAATTGTCATTCTTCAAAATCTTGTTTCTGTGATCAAAGTGTAGGGAAAGAAGCATTCCAAGATCGCTATAGTTGGGTTGGCTTAATAAGTCAAGAAGATTGGAGGTGTGGATGATGATAGGGAATTCAGAGTAGATGTGGGCAAGAGTCGGGCAGTGTAAAAGGAAGTGCTTTTCATCTTCCACCTTCTTAGTATCACAGATCTGACAAATTTTATCATCCTACAGAGTCTTGGGAGTAGACCATCGCCCGATCTCAATCCAAAGCTCATGAGAGTTAGTTCTAATCCTAGCGGTGCTCATTTTCTTCTTGCTACTAGTCAACATAGAGAGATAATTTTGGTTATCGAGGGTGGGGTTGACCACCTCCTTATAGTACCTAAGCTTTCTTTTACCCTCCAACTCATTAGCATCTCACATCTTTTCCTTAAAAGTGGAGGTAATAGTATCTTTGATATTGTCCTTGCTTCCCATTATGATCTCCTCCTTAATCTCCCAAAGGTTGAGCCAAGACTAAGCATCCTGATGCCACCCACACTTGAGAAGCCGGTGGGGGTTTTGACAAAAGTTAGAAGCAATTTTTGGGAGCCTATTGGATTCCATATTGTGAAGCTTCTTCTTATACATAATATATCTAAACATAGCCACACTTTTAATGGGGGACAAACTAGCTTCGATCAAGAGGATAGGATAGGGAGTATTTTCCTTGATCTTCAGGTTATATGTTATGAATTTCTTTTGGATCATCTCAATATTTCTTCATGACTCCCTAAATATACTGCACCCCCAAACTTCACATTTGTATAAGGTAACAGGGGTGATGAGAGTCTCAAAGAGGAACCTTTTCTTACTCCAAATGTAAAGATCAGCTAACTTACAACTGTTTTCAAGCTCATAATAAGCTTCCTATCCTCCAATAACTCTTTTCTCGATGCTATAATTCTAGTTGAGTTGATGAGGAAAGTCAATACCCAAATATTTGTAAGAAGAAACCTTCTCAAGATAATGATTATCATAGACGAAAGTACCATGGGTCATCTATTTGGATTTAATGATCATGACTAGTGTTGTTGGTATTAACTGTCATACCCATCTTGGAGTAGTAGACATGAAGAGTCTTAAGTTGCCTGCCTAGGTGATCATGGCTCCTTGCAAGAAGGAGGATATCATCAACATAAAGGATAAGATTAATGGTAATACCAACGAGCTCGGTGTTGTTGCAGCCTGTAGTTTCCAAACACTCCACTAGTTTATCAATGTAAATACCAAAAAGAGTAGGGAAAAGAGGACAACCTTGCTTAACCCCGATATTACATTTAATATCTTTAGACCACCCTTTGTTGGTCTTAAGCTTGGAAATAACAGTCTTGTAGAGGCGGATCACAACAATTATCAATTCACAAGGAACCATGATCTCTTCAAGCCTCGCCCAGAGCTTATCTCGGGGATAGTGTCAAAATCTTTTCTAAAGTCCACAAAACAACAGAAGAGATCAGTTTTACTATTTTGTCATTCCTCTGCGATAATCCTAAGGTTGATAAGGTGGTTGATGATCGAGTGATGTCTCTTAAAACCAGCTTGCCCTTTAGCTCTTTTACCCTGGTTCTGAAGCCAAAGGCTAAGCTTTTTTTCCAAAATCAGTTCATAAAGCTTGGCTAGGATGTGGCTAATCATAATGGTCATGCAGTTAGAGGGAATTCTTTTGTCCCCATTATTGAAGAAGGGCACAATAATGCTTTGCATCCAAATCTTAGAGAAGCCATTCTTTACAGCCAAATTGAGAAGCTTGTGGAGATGAGGAATGAGGATATATTTTCCCATTTTAAAGATCTCAGCTTGGTAACCTTCAATATATTTGGCTTTCCCATTAGCGAACTTATTAATCCCAAACTCAACGTCTTCCAGAGAAAAAGTATCATCCTTAATAGGAGTGTTTAAGATGGTACCCATTCTTTCTAGAGAATCATACAACTTAAGATAGTTATCCAAAATTTCTAGGGGGATAGAATGATTATCTTTAATTTTAGGAACAAGCACATTCCGCCAAAACTTTCTAGGTGTAACTTTAGAAAGGTGGAAAATATGCTCGTCTCTTATTAATATATGACATTGTCTTCCTCTTAATGAGAGTTTTGTATATACTTATATTCTTGAGCTTGACACTCCCATTAGGTGCGTCTCTGACTGCTTTCCTCGCAATTTTACAATCATTTCCATACTAAGGATTGGAAGTTCTATTATTTTTCTTATACGAAGTCTTATTAGAGAATTTGCTAATGGTGGTGGAAAGGGTAGTAGTAAAATGGTAATATATTTGATCAATGTTTTTATTATAAGTCAGGGAGCCTAAATTCCTTTCCAAATCCCTTTAGAAAAGCTTGACATTACTTCCATCGAAGTGGATGTGGCTTTTTCATTCACTGTTCTCTTGCATGTGGGTGGGTGCCAGAGTCAAGCTCGTATGCGTTAAGAAGCTCAAAGTTAGTAATATGGTTGAGGACATGGATATCAGAGATCGCATAATCCATGACATTACTACCTAGCCCATGGAAACAGGTCATCTAACGAGAGAGTCCATTTATTTATACCATTACAAATTATTAAGTCCTGGTAACTACAAAGTTTGAGGAGCCCAATGTCGAATAAGTTCTCGATTATGTCTTCAAATTTTCTCTAGAATCTATTAGCTAAGTGACCATCCTCATCAAGCCACAAGGGGTCATGGTTAGAGTTGTTAGTTAACATAATAGCTTCATTAGTAGTAGTCTGAGCATTAAATTCCCCAAGCAAAAGGATATTGCCATCATTCCTTAGGTTGTAAATGTCTTTTTCTAAGGCATTGAAAGGATAATTCTTATCTAGGTTGTTTTTCTTATAGGATGTATAGTTGATAGGGGCGAAATAGCAGATTACAAGGAATATCCTATTAGTTGCAAAATTAGAGATCTCAAGCCAAATGTATTGCTTGAAGGGGCATGTTTTATGAAGTCGGATGTGAGAGGAAACAATGTTTGTAATATAACAAGCTATACCACCAAAACCCTTGCTAGAGGATTTCTCACACTAGGAAGACCAAAGAGTGAACCCATCAAGGTGAGGGACCCTAGATTCGTCATGCTCCCAAGTTTCAACTAAAGGAATAAGATCAATATCACTTGCAATCCAACTTAACATAGGACCCTTACACCATGGAAAACCACAGTAGTTCCAGAAGAGGATTCAGAGTGATGTCATTCCCTATTTATCATTCGTGTTTGGGACTCTCTCTCTAATAATAACTTTTATATTCCTAATGATTGCCCATTTCCCCTCTTTTCTTGCCTCCTTGAGCTTTTGTACTTCTTTCTTGAGTTCAACTTGGTCTTCTAGAATGAGGTCTTCATTTATAAAGATTCACATTCCTTTTAGGCTAGAGGATTTCCTAAGTATATCTAATTTATGGTCATTACAATTGACCTTGACATAGATTAGTCTATGTTTATGCTCAAGTATTTTTCCTACCCTTATTGCTTCGGTGAGATAAGTTGTTTGAATTTGGAATTTTTTCTTTATTTTTACTTTAACTAATTCTAATACGTCTTCATTATTTTGTTCTTCTAAACCAATGATTATAAGTTGTAAAGCTCTTTTGTGGCGCTCATTATCTAGTGCAATTAGTTTATTAATTTCTTATTTTATGGGTATAATATCTAATTTATTCTCTGTGATATTTATTAATTTCTTATTTTATGGGTATAATATATAATTTATTCGCTGTGATATTTATGGTTGAGGTATTATGTAGTTGTTCTTTTAGATTTTTAATCTCGTTTTTCAAAGTGTGATTTTCTTTAACCATTGTTGTTTTCTATGCTCGATTTCTCGAACAATAATGATGTAAAATATACAAATCCATATTTTTATTCTTTAATATATTTTGAAATATTATGAGATTTGCTAAAAGAATAAAACATTTTCTCATATTTTATAAAAAAATATTTAATTTTGATTATCATTTTCTTTTGTACACGAGTGGTAAGAAGAAAATGAAAACTATGAACATAAGAACTAATTCTCATTAGCTTCAAAGTGAAATCGCGGTTGATCTGATGCAGGAGCATCAGAATGAAGAGGCAACATCTTGGAAATATTTTTGTTCTATTTTTATTTGTTTTATTTAAAATTAAGGCTGACTCATCCATTGTTAGTTCTTAAATTAGGCAAAAAAATAAAGTTAGGATTAGTTAAGAACTGTTTGAAGAAATTGTTTAGCAACTGAAAAATAACTAAGGAACAATTCCTCAACTATAAAAGAAACTGCTAATAATGAATTGAAAAGAAAAGAGAGAGAGGGGGAGAGGGGTTCTTCTTTTTTTTAGCCAGATTAGAATGTGTTTGTAAGCCTATGGTCAGAGTGTAAAAGAGGCCACTAGTATTAAAAGAGCAAGCCAGAGAGAGAGACAGAGTCTCAATATGTGATCCTTTGTTTATTTGTTAAATGCATAGATTAATTCAAATCAGTATAAATGTGTGTTTTGAGTGATTGAAGGATAAATTTAATGTGAATCAGAGTTTCTATACACTATATATATATATATATATATATATATATATATATATATATATATATATATATATATATATATATATATATATATATATATATATATATATATATATATATATATATATATATATATATATCTGTGTGTGCAGGTGAATTCCGTGAACACAAAGAGGAGAGTGAATACATAGAGAGGAAAGAGTGAGAACGAGGCAGAGGATCATGATGGATCATTGAATCCATTTGAAGGAAGGACCAAAGAAATGCTTGAAGCATTCGTGATTAAAGAATCATCAAGTTTAAGCTCAGGAGAGAAGAGTTGCATAGTGGAATAACGAAGGACTAGAACCATTGAGGAACCTGAAACCACAGAGAAACATTGGGGAAGTGTTATAAGACCCAAATAATATAGGAGAGAAAGATTGAAGAATCAGTGCTCAGGGACCACTGGATCTGACCGATCAACGGTTGAGATCTGATCGCAGAGAATGGGCAGAGTTATAAATATTGCATTGGAGGAAAACAAAGGCGTGAATAACCCCGATCTCAGGCAATTACCGATTGCGATCAAGCGATAGAGTGAGGACCATTAGATCTATGAGAAGGGTCAATGGGAGCGATTTAATCGCAATATTATTTTCGAGGAAGTGAATAGGCCTTGCCTTAAATAAGTGTGACAGTGATGCCAATGCGACCAACGAAGTGATCGCATTGCAAACATTAGCAGTGTTGTATCGGTGGAAAAGGAACACAACATGTGATATCGCGGAACTGATAGAGTTATAAACGCAGTGTATATGGTTTGAATACTGATTGCATTTATCACATATCAAAAGCGGAGGGGAAATGTGTTAAAGTGACCCACAAAAGTAGGCGATTGCGATTAGCGATAAAGGAGCCTCGAGAACTGTGCAAAAGCTATGGAATAGGTGAAAAAGGGTATAAATGACATGTTTTATGTGTATTTCTCTTATACAGGGTTTATAATGAAATAAAGTGTCGATACTTGGTTTTCATGTGTAAGTCTAACCTTACCATAAGTAAGTTGGGAACTAATTATATATGTGGCATAAGGGTTAATGGAAGGTTTATGAGGGTGAATGATTTCAATAGAAAGAAAAGGATGGGTTTTATCAAGACTGGACTATTGTAATGAATTCGTTCTATCAAGGTTTATTTAACCATAAATTTTTGAAGACTGGTACACACAAGTAACACTATTTCAGGAGTTTTGAAGACTAGTACACATAGGTAAACCTATTTCAGGTTGTACTATGTCATTTTTGGTATAAGAGCATGTTTTTCCTTCCTCTCAGTAAATATGGAGGTAGGAAGAAGGGGTCGAGGAAGAGCCGTCAGAAGAGCAGCAGATGAAGGGTTACGAGAAGAGATTAGAAATTTAACTGCACGTTTGGCAGTGGTGGAAGCAGGAAGGTGTAGAGATCCAGAAGATGGAGATGACAGTGAGGAGGAAAACATGGCCATGACAGATGGGTCAGATGATGAAGGACCAGAGCTTAAGCTATTGATGTCAGTTTTGTTGGTTAGTAGTAAGCCAAAACTGGAGCTCTCTAATTATGATGGTAGTTTGTCCACATAGGCATTGTTAGATTGGATAAGTGAACTAGACAAATATTTTGAGTATGAAGAAATTAGCGAAGACAAGAGGATCAGGTTTGTTGTCACCAAATTGAAGGGACATGCAGCATTGTGGTGGGACAGTGTACAAGTAGAAAGGAGGAGATTAAACAAACCATTGATTAAAAAATGGGATAGGATGGTTGCTAGAATGAAGAGCAAGTTTCTACTTAAAGATTATCAAATTTCCCTTTATAGATAAGTACAGAACTTGAAGCAGAGAATGATGACTGTGAAGGAATATACTGAAGAATTTTATAAAATTAACCTGAGAGCTGGTTATGTAGAATATACCCTTGAGAAAACAAAAAGATTTGTAAATGGTCTATGGATGGAGATCCTAGACGAGATTAGCATTCTTTCCCCTAGGCCCATGGGGGAAGCTTATCAGAGTGCTTTGAAGGCGAAGGAAAATATTGCTAGGAAACAGAATGCCAGAAGAGGATGTGGTTCTGGTAGAGGGAGAGGATAGACATTTGGCAGAGGTAGGACTGCCAACAACAAAAAAGAGGGTAGTAGTTCAAAAACTTTGGGACAGAGTGAGAAGGAAGGTAACACCAGAGGAGGAAGGTCATACCAGCAAGGAAGAGGTAGTGGAAAAGGCATAGGAAATGCCTATCAGTGTTACAAGTGTCATCAGTGGGGACACAAGTCCTTTGAATGTCCTTAAAATGAAAAACCTGGGCAGAGGGGAGCATATGTCACTTAGATTGATGAAGTGGAGGGACCCCCACAGGTGCTATATACTAGACACAAGGATATCAAGAAGATAGAAGAACAAATATATGAAAATGATAAAATTAAATTGGCTAAATGAAGCTAGCTTTTATTTCCGCAATCGGAAGAAAAGGGAATGCAACAATAGTGTATTATACATAAAATAAACAAGATGGAGAAAGGATCGGGCATTGGTCAAAACAATATGGGGTTTGGAAACTACCATTGAAGACAATTAGAATTAAAGACAAGACTTGAAACTCTTACTACTAGGTAAAAGGACAGACAAGGGTATGATAAGCATGAATAAGGAGGAAGTTAATGTTATTGACTAAGAAGATAATGCCCCTCCCACATACATCATCATTGCTTCAAGCTCAAAATATTATGATGAATCTATATTAATTTAGATTACATTGTTTGATGGTGTTACCTCTTTTTGTTGTGTTAGTTTTGTTGAGAAAGTATATATATACTTTTGATATTTCTAAATATAGTGTTTAATGTCCACATTTATATGAACAAACTTAAAAGAAACTCTAACATATTTTTGGAATCATTATGAACTTATTCCTTTAAAATATATTACAAAATGTACCTTTTTTACACAATGGGAAAACCTATCATAACTTAGGGGTCAAGGCAATAGTGGGGATAAACATCACGGGTTTCTATCTGCAAATGTAGGTTCACTCATCACTATTATTCAAAGAAAACACCCATCATTGTTATTCAAAGAGAACCACACCAACCTCTACTTACCCACTGGTGGTACTTAAGGGGGCAACCTTTCACTCCTAGTGGCCTCTAAGTCTTGGACTATTAACCTATTTCCTTAAGTCTGGAGAAACAAGTTCTTAACAAGTAAAATTAGTTTTAAGACATACTCCAAACCAAAAAACTGAAATATTAATAATAATAATAATAATAATAAATTTTAAATTTATCTAAAAAATTAAAACATAAAATAATATTAATATATAAAAAGTTTAAGAGTATTAAAAAAAAAATACAAGAGTGTTAAAAGCAACCAAAATAATTTAATAAAAATAATTAATTAAAAGAAAAGAGCTTTCAAATACATTAAATAATAATTATAACTAAAAGAGTGTAAATGTTATATAGGAACTTAAATCTAAGCCCAAAAATTAAAGTATTTATAACACATACTATTAAATATTAATAATAATATTTTTTTTAAAGTTAAAATACAATAAAAATGTCTAAAATTAAAAGATATATGTAGAAAATTTAAGAGTATTAAATTATAATAATTATAAATAAAAAAGTTAATCTTATATAGGGTTTCAAATTCAAATTTAGTAACGATGATTCAAATTCAAAAGATAAATTGTTGTACAAAATTTTTTGACTATTAAGAACATTATCAATCCATCTTACCAAGTCCTAACCTTAGGGTGTCCAAAAACATTGAACCCGTGACCTCTCAATGACAATGTGCTTTAGGAATAAAACCTAAACCTCAAGCATATACATTTTTCTTTTATTAGAAAGTAACTAAATTATTTAACTTATTTTACTTTTAATTACTTAATTATTTTCAACATTGAAATATTTATTAAGTTCTACCTCAACAATTTCACCTACCTTTATTTATTTATATATAAAAAGTTTATTATATTTAAACATTTTTTTTAAGTTTTATATTAAGAAAGAGGAAAAAAATTTAAATAATATTTTTATTAAAATTAATCAAATAAAATATTAAATTAAATATTAAATTTTGTATTTAGAGAGAACACTGGTCAACTCTACTCAATTGTAAAATAAGTCTCTCTAAACTATATATAAGTCTTTCCAAACTATATATAGATAAACATTTTAACCTATGACTACTTGAATAAAAAATTTTATATAATACAGCTTAAAAGATAAAGAGTACATGCTCAGTGACTGCAACTTAAAAGGTAAAGAGTTGATACACTGTTTGCAATGAGTATAATCGTACGAATGATGAGATCCTTCTTATCAGAATCAACGCTCAAGTTTAGATTGTACAGCGGCAATATCATAAGATATCCTTAGTCGGATTGTGTTTTCATACATGTGAGTAAGTTTCATTTTGGAATATATATAAGAGAGGTTTTTTTGCTATATTTTTGATAAATTATAAATTTTTAATATCTTAGGTTTATAGTTTATTTGATATAATTTTGATGTTATAATGATAATTTGAGAATTTAATTAAATATGACAAAGATTGTTTTGATATGTAAATAAAACATGGTCAACTATGGATCAATGTCACATTGTAATAAGAATTGTCTCAATACGAAAATCAATCATGTTCAAGGAGGTTTATTTTAGTGTTTATAATATTTATCTTAGGGTTTATATACTTTGAGTTTATAATATCAATCCGTTGGATTTATTATTCCCTTTGGTTTGTAATATTAATCAAGGCCAACCATGAACCATGGTCAAATGTCACATTGTGACAAAGATTGTCTCAATATGGAAATCAACCATGATCAACCATGGTCCAACGTCGCATTGTAACAAAGATTGTCTCGATATGAAAATCAATCATGGTCAATATGGAAATTAACCATGCTCAACCATGTTTATTTTAGTGTTTATATTAGGGTTTATATACCTTGGGTTTATAATATTTGTATTATCAATCCAACATATTGATATTATAATCCCATGAGGTTAATAATAAACGTAACGAGTCAATAATAAAACCTTATGGGATTATAAACCCAAGAGAATAATAGTAATCCAAGGGATAATAAGTCCAAGGGATCATTACTAAAAACCTTAGGGTTTATATTCTCTTGGGTTTATAATATTAATCCCTTGGGTTTATAATATCAGCCCCTTAAATATATTAATCCAAGGGTTCATATTCCTATGATATACTATTATTAATAGGTTTATAATAATAATCCCTTAGTTTCAATATAATTCATGGTCAACTAAGGGTTTATATACATTGGATTTATAAACATGGTTAACCATGGTTGAAAATGGTTAATTTTTATTTTGATACAATCGTTGTCACAATGCAGCGTTGGAAGATGGTTGACCATGACCAACCATGTTTATTCGAGGGTATTTAATATCTTAGGGCTTATATACCTTAGGTTTATAATATTAATTCTGTGGGTTTAATTTTATTCTATTGGGTTTATAATCCCCTGTGTTTTATATTAAAAAGTCAATGGTATAACATTCCCATGGTATAATATTATTTATAGGGTTTTTAATTAATATTAATCCCTAGGGTTTAATATTATTCCCTCGATTTTATAATTCCTAGGGTTTTTAGTATTAAACCTAAGGGATTATAAACCCAAAGGAATTACTATTATAAACCCAAGGGATTATAAACCCAAAGGAATTAATATTGTAAACCCAAGGTATATAAACCATAAGATAAATATTATAAACCCTTGAATAAAGATGGTTGATCATGGTCAACCATGGTCCAACATTGCATTGTGACAAGGATTGTCTCAAAATGAAAATCAACCATTGTCAACTATGGTCAACCATGTTTATTTTAGGGCTTATAATATTTTTCTTAGGGTTTATATACCATGGGTTTATAATATTAATCCCTAGGGTTTGATATTATTCTGCTGGGTTAATAACTCCTTAGGTTTTTGGTATTAATCCCTTGGGTTAATATTATTGCCTTTGATTTATAATCTCTTGGGGTTTTAGTATTAAACCATAGGAATATGAACCCTTACATTAGTAAACCGAAGGGATTGATATTATAAACCCAAGAGAATATTAAACCCAAGGGTTAATACTAAAACCCCAAGGTATTATAAACCAAAGGGACTAATATTATTATTTTTTGTAAGCTTGGTAGGACTACATCTTCTTCATGTCCAACTTCTCACCCTGATTGGGGGGTAACACAAAATTTGAGCCTAAGACTTTCGGTTCAGTCAGACTTCATTTCCACAGCCATTGTCAATTGAGCTATCACAAGTGGACCAAATGGACTAATATTATTAAACCCAAGGGAATAATATTATAAACCTATGAATAGTATTATACCCTCGCAATATGAACACTTAGATTAATATATCTAAAGGATTAATATTATAACCCAAGGGAATAATAAACCCAAGGGATTAATACTATAAACCCAAGAGAATATACATCTTAGAGTGTTTTTTAGTAATAATCCTTTAGGTTAATATTATTTCTTTGGGTTTATAATCCCTTGAGTTTTAGTATTAACCCCTTGGGTTTATTTTTCTCTTGGGTTTATAACATCAATTCTTATACTTTATTAATCTAATCATTCATATTTATGTTAGATAATTTCAAATTAAATAATAATAAATAACATTTAATATTAAATAATAAAAATAATTATAATTATATTAATTATAATGATAATAATAATATTTTTAGAAGAGACTTGAGGGACCGTAGCATGCCCTATAGTATAGCACAGAATGTTTTCATTACAGCTCACCTCACTATAGCAAGGTTGCATTAAATATTTCATTTGAATTTATACCATAAAACAATCAAATAGATACACATAAATTTGAGATATCATCACAAATAAAAAACTAAACAACCATACAAATAATAACTGGTAAGCCATTTATCATATTGGTTTGAAACTTAAATTAATCTTGCAATAACTGAAAGCCTACTTCGAGACCCAGTCCAATTCGATTGTATATAACTAGAAAATAAAATAGCTCTCAATGTCAAAACCATAACAGCTTGCTTCAATGAAAATGAAAATAGTGAAAATAGTAAAATACGCCAATGCCATGTTTTTTAAATAGTTTTTTAATAAATCATAAAGCTAACCATCTTTTCATAATCACACTAAGAAACCTAAAAAAATTGAAAATTAATTAGGAAACTCAAGAATTGAAAAAAAAACTAGGGAACTTTTTATATCGTGAATTAGACTTAAAAATATTCCAAATTGTTAAATTTAGATTTATTCATTATTTACTTTATTGGAAAAATTCATAAAAGACAATTCCAATATAAACTACTTATTAACCTAAGCATTTAATAACAAAACAATATAAAAATAAAATTTATTTAATATTTTATGACAATAAATAAATAATTATTTAATATATTCTGAATTAAAAAAATAATTTTCACTTTTTATTTTTTATATGTGTTAACTCTTTATTTTCAGCAATGTCTATTAAGACTAAGGTGGTTTGTTTAACCTCAAGAGAAGAGACTCTAATTGTCATTCTTCAAAATCTTGTTTCTATGATCAAAGTGTAGGGAAAGAAACATTCCAAGATCGCTATAGTTGGGTTGGCTTAATAAGTCAAGAAGATTGGAGGTGTGGATGATGATAGGGAATTCAGAGCAGATGTGGGAAAGAGTCGGGCAGTCTAAAAGGAAGTGCTTTTCATCTTCCACCTTCTTAGTATCACAGATCTGAAAAATTTTATCATCCTAGGGAGCCTTGGGAGTAGACCATCGCCCGGTCTCAATCCAAAGCTCATGAGAGTTAGTTCTAATCCTAGCGGTGCTCATTTTCTTCTTGCTACTAGTCAACACAGAGAGATAATTTTGGCTATTGGGGGTGGGGTTGACCACCTCCTTATAGTACCTAAGCTTCCTTTTACCCTCCAACTCATTAGCATCTCACATCTTTTCCTTAAAAGTGGAGGTAATAGTATCTTTGATATTGTCCTTGCTTCCCATTATGATCTCCTCCTTAATCTCTCGAAGGTTGAGCCAAGACTAAGCATCCTGATGCCACCCACGCTTGAGAAGTCGGTGGGGGTTTTGACTAAAGTTAGAAGCAATTTTTGGGAGCCTATTGGATTCCATATTGTGAAGCTTCTTCTTATACATAATATATCTAAACATAGCCGCACTTTCAATGGGGGACAGACTAGCTTCGATCAAGAGGATAGGATAGGGAGTATTTTCCTTGATCTTGAGGTTATATGTTATGAATTTCTTTTGGATCATCTCAATCTTTCTTCACGACTCCCTAAATATACTGCACCCCCAAACTTCACATCTGTATAAGGTAACAAGGGTGATGAGAGTCTCAAAGAGGAACCTTTTCTTACTCCAAATGTAAAGATCGGCTGACTTACAACTGTTTTCAAGCTCATAATAAGCTTTCTATCCTCCAATAATTCTTTTCTCGATGCTATAATTCTAGTTGAGCTGATGAGGAAAGTCAATACCCAAATATTTATAAGAAGAAACCTTCTCAAGATAATGATTATCATAGACGAAAGTACCATGGGTCATCTTTTTGGATTTAATGATCATGACTAGTGTTGTTGGTATTAACTGTCATACCCATCTTGGAGTAGTAGACATGAAGAGTCTTAAGTTGCTTGCCTAGGTCATCATGGCTCCTTGCAAGAAGGACGATATCATCAACATAAAGGAGAAGAGTAATGGTAATACCAACGAGCTTGGTGCCATTGCAGCCTGTAGTTTCCAAACACTCCACTATTTTATGAATGTAAATACCAAAAAGAGTA
The DNA here is from genome assembly GCA_031772625.1 of Pinus tabuliformis. Classification (NCBI taxonomy): domain Eukaryota; kingdom Viridiplantae; phylum Streptophyta; class Pinopsida; order Pinales; family Pinaceae; genus Pinus; species Pinus tabuliformis. The sequence goes on from CM062808.1 coordinate 217,689,430, forward strand.
GGGAAAAGGGGACAACCTTGCTTAACCCCAATATTATATTTAATATCTTTAGACCACCCTTTGTTGGTCTTAAGATTAGAAATAACATTCTTGTAGAGGCAGATCACAACAATTATCAATTCACAAGGAACCATGATCTCTTCAAGCCTCGCCCAGAGCTTATCTCGGGGACAGTGTCGAAATCTTTTCTAAAGTCCACAAAACAACAGAAGAGATCAGTTTTACTATTGTGTCATTCCTCTGTGATAATCCTAAGGTTGATAAGGTGGTCGATGATCGAGTGATGTCTCTTAAACCAGCTTGTCGTTTAGCTCTTTTACCCTGGTTCTCAAGCCAAAGGCTAAGCTTTTTTTCCAGAATCAATTCATAAATCTTGGCTAGGATGTGGCTAATCATAATGGTCATGTAGTTAGAGGGAATTCTTTTGTCCCCATTATTTAAGAAGGGCACAATAAGGCTTTGCATCCAAATCTTAGAGAAGCCATTCTTTACAGCCAAATTAAGAATATTTGGAGATGAGGAGTGAGGATATATTTTCCCATTTTAAAGATCTCAGCTTGGTAACCTTCAATATATTTGGCTTTTCCATTAGCGAAGTTATTAATCCCAAACTCACCGTCTTCCAGAGAAGAAGTATCATCCTTAATAGGAGTGTTTAAGATGGTACCCATGCTTTCCAGAGAGTCATACAACTTCTTAAGATATCTATCCCAAATTTCTAGGGGGATAGAATGATTATCTTTAGTTTTAGGAACAAGCACATTCTGCCAAAACTTTCTAGGTGTAACTTTAGAAAGGTGGCAAATATCCTCGTCTCTTATTAATATATGACATTGTCTTCCTCTTAATGAGATTTTTGTATATACTTATATTCTTGAGCTTGACGCTCCCATTAGGTGCGTCTCTGACTGTTTTCCTCACAATTTTACAATCATTGCCATACTAAGTATTTGGAAGTTCTATTATTTTTCTTATACAAAGTCTTATTAGAGAATTTGCTAATGGTGGTGGAAAGGGTAGTAGTAAAATGGTAATATATTTGATCAATATTTTTATTATAAGTTAGGGAGCCTACATTCCTTTCCAAATCCCTTTCGAAAAGCTTGAAATTACTTCTATCGAAGTGGATGTGGCTTTTTCATTCACTGTTCTCTTGCATGTGGGTGGGTGCTAGAGTCAAGCTTGTACACGTTAAGAAGCTCAAAGTTAGTAATATGGTTGAGGACATGGATATCAGAGATCGCATAATCCACGACATTACTACCTAACCCATGGAAACATGTCATCTAGCCAAAGAGAGTCCATTTATTAATACCATCACAAATTATTAAGTCCTGGTAACTACAAATTTTGAGGAGCCCAATGTCGAATAAGTTCTTGATTATGTCTTCAGATTTTCTCTGGAATCTATTAGCTAAGTTACCATCCTCATCAAGCCACAAGGGGTCACGGTTAGAGTTGTTAGTTAACATAATAGCTTCATTAGTAGTAGTCTGAGCATTAAATTCCCTAAGCAAATGGATATTGCCATCATTCCTTAGGTTGTAAATGTCTTTTTCTAAGGCATTGAGAGGACAATTCTTATCTAGGTTGTTTTTCTTATATGATGTAGAGTTGATAGGAGTGAAATAGCATATTACAAGGAATATCCTATTAGTTGCAAAATTAGAGATCTCAAGCCAAATGTATTGCTTGAAGGGGCATGTTTTATGAATTCAGATGTGAGAGGAAACAATGTTCATAATATAACAGGCTATACCACCAAAACCCCTGCTGGAGGATTTCTCATTCTAGGAAGACCAAAGAGTGAACCCATCAAGGTGAGGGACCCTAGATTTGTCATGCTCCCAAGTTTCAACTAAAAGAATAAGATCAATATCACTTGCAATCCAACTTAACATAGGACCCTTACACCATGGAAAACCACAGTAGTTCTAGAAGAGGATTCAGAGTGATGTCATTCCCTATTTATCCTTCGTGTTTGGGACTCTCTCTCTAATAATAACTTCTATATTCCTAATGATTGCCCATTTCCCCTCTTTTCTTGCCTCCTTGACCTTTTGTGCTTTTTTCTTGAGTTCAACTTGGTCTTATAGAATGAGGTCTTCATTTATAAAGATTCACATTCCTTTAGGCTAGAGGATTTCCTCAATATATCTAATTTATGGTCATTATAGTTGACCTTGACACAGATTAGTCTATGTTTATGCTCAAGTATTTTTCCTACCCTTATTGCTTCGGTGAGATAAGTTGTTTGAATTTGGCATTTTTTCTTTATTTGTACTTTAACTAATTCTAATGCATATTCATTGTTTTGTTCTTCTAAACCAATGATTATAAGTTGTAAAGCTCTTTTGTGGCGCTCATTGTCTAGTACAATTAGTTTATTAATTTCTTATTTTATGGGTATAATATCTAATTTATTCTCTATGATATTTATTAATTCCTTATTTTATGGGTATAATATCTAACTTATTCTCTGTGATATTTATGGTTGAGTTATTATGTAGTTGTTCTTTTAGATTTTTAATCTCGTTTTTCAAAGTGTGATTTTCTTTAACCATTGTTGTTTTCTATGCTCGATTTCTCGAACAATAATGATGTAAAATATACAAATCCATATTGTTATTCTTTAATATATTTTGAAATATTATGAGATTTGCTAAAAGAATGAAACATTTTATCATATTTTATAAAAAAAATATTTAATTTTGATTATCATTTTTTTGTCTACATGAGTGGTAAGAAGAAAATGAAAACTATGAACATAAGAATTAATTCTCATTAGCTTCAAAGTGAAATCTGGGTTGATCTGATGCAAGAGCATCAGAATGAAGAGGTGACATCTCGGAAATATTTTTGTTCTGTTATTATTTGTTTTATTTAAAATTAAGGATGACTCATCCATTGTTAGTTCTTAAATTAGGCAAACAGATTAAGTTAGGATTAGTTAAGAACTGTTTGAAGAAACTATTTAGCAATTGAAAAGTAACTAAGGAATAGTTCCTCAACTGTAAAAGAAACTGCTAATAATGTATTGAAAAGAAAAGAGAGGGAGGGAGAGAGCGGTTCTTCTTTTTTTTAGCCAGATTAGAATGTGTTTGTAAGCCTATGGTCAGAGTGTAAAAGAGTCCACTAGTATTAGAAGAGCAGGCCAGAGAGAGAGACAGAGTCTCAATATGTGATCCTTTGTTTATTTGTTAAATGCATAGATTAATTCAAATTAGTATAAACGTGTGTTTTGAGTGATTGAATGATGAATTTAATGTGAATCAGAGTTTCTATACACAATATATATATATATATATATATATGTGTGTGTGTGTGTGTGTGTGTGTGTGTGTGTGTGTGTGTGTGTGTGTGTGTGTGTGTGTGCAGGTCAATTCGGTGAACACAAAGAGGAGAGTGAATACATAGAGAGGAAAGAGTGAGAAAGAGGTAGAGGATCATGATGGATCATTGAATCCATTTGAAGGAAGGACCAAAGAAATGCTTGAAGCGTTCATGATTAAAGAAACATCAAGTTTAAGATCAGGAGAGAAGAGTTGCATGGTGGAAAAACGGAGGACTAAAACCATTCAGGAACCTGAAACCATAGATAAACATTAGGGAAGTGTTATAAGACCCAAATAATAGAGGAGAGAAAGATTGAAGAATCAGTGCTCAGGGACCATTGCATCTGACCGATCAATGGTTGAGATATGATCACAGAGAATGGGTAGAGTTATAAATATTGCATTGGAGGAAAACAAAGGCGTGAATAACCCCAATCTTAGGCAATTATTGATTGCGATCAAGTGATAGAGTGAGGACCATTAGATCTATGAGAAGGGTCAATGGTGGTGATTTAATTGCAATATTATTTTCGAGGAAGTGAATAGACCTTGCCTTAAAGAAGTGTGACACCGATGCCAATGCGACCAACAAAGTGATCGCATCGCAAACATTAGTAGTGTTGTATCGGCGGAAAAGGAACACAACATGTGATATGGCGGAACCGATAGAGTTATAAACACAGTGTATATGGTTTGAAGACCGATTGCATTTATCGCATATCGGAAGCAGAGGGGAAATGTGTTAAAGCGACCCGCAAAAGTAGGTGACTGTAATTAGCAATAAAGGAGCCTCGTGAACTGTGCAAAAGCTATGGAATAGGCGGAAAAGGGTATAAATGACATGTTTTATGCGTATTTCTCTTATAAAGGGTTTATAATTAAATAAAGTGTCGATACGTGGTTTTCATGTGTAAGTCTAACCTTACCATAAGGAAGTTGGGAACTTATTATATATGTGGCATAAGGGCTAATGGAAGGTTTATGAGGGTGAATGATTTCGATAGAAAGGAAAGGATGGGTTTTATCAAGATTGGACTATTGTAATGAATTCGTTCTATCAAGGTTTATTTAAAGGCGCCTAACCATAAATTTTTGAAGACTGGTACACGCAGGTAACCCTGTTTCAAGAGTTTTGAAGACTAGTACACGTAGGTAACCCTGTTTCAGGTTGTACTACGTCATTTTTGGTATAAGATCATGTTTTTCCTTCCTCTCAGTAAATATGGAGGTAGGAAGAAGGGGTTGAGGAAGAGTCGTCAAAAGAGCAACAGATGAAGGTTACGAGAAGAGATTAGAAATTTAACTGCATGTTTGGCAGCGGTGGAAGCAGGAAGGCGTAGAGATTCAAAAGGTGGGGATGGCAGTGAGGAGGAAAGCATAGCCGCGATAGATGGGTCAGATGATGAAGGACCAAAACTTAAGCTATTGAAGTCAGTTTTGTTGGTTAGTAGTAAGCCAAAACTAGAGCTCTCTAATTATGATGGCATTTTGTCCATAGAGGCATTGTTAGTTAGATAAGTGAACTAGACAAATATTTTGAGTATGAAGAAATTAGCGAAGACAACAGGATCAGGTTTGTTGTCACCAAATTGAAGGGACATGCAGCATTGTGGTGGAACAGTGTATAGGTAGAAAGGAGGAGATTAAACAAACCATTGATTAAAAAATGGGACAGGATGGTTGCTAGAATGAAGAGAAAGTTTCTGCTTAAAGATTATCAAATTTCCCTTTATAGATAAGTATAGAACTTGAAGCAGAGAATGATGACTGTGAAGGAATATACTATAGAATTTTATAAAATTAACCTGAGAGCTAGTTATGTAGAAGATACCCTTGAGAAAATAATGAGGTTTGTAAATGGTGTACGGATGGAGATCCTAGACGAGATTAGCATTATTTCCCCTAGGACCATGGAGAAAGCTTATCAGAGTGCTTTGAAGGCGAAGGAAAATATTGCTAAGAAACAGAATGCCAAAAGAGGACGTGGTTCTGGTAGAGGGCGAGGACAGACCTTTGGCAGAGGTAGGACTGCCAACAACAAAGAAGAGGGTAGTAGTTTGAAGACTTTGGGATAGAGTGAAAGGGAAGGTAACACCAGAGGAGGAAGGTCATACCAGCAAGGAAGAGGTTGTGGAAAAGGCATAGGAAATGCCTATCAGTGTTACAAGTGTCACCAGTGGGGACACAGGTCCTTTGAATGTCTTGAAAATGAACAAACTGGGCAGAGGGGAGCATATGTCACTCAGCTCGATGAAGTGGAGGCACCCCCACAGGAGGTGGAAAATGTGCCAAAAACTGGGGAAGCCTTGGTGTTGAACAAGGTATTCTTAAAACTAGCTAAGGAAGTAGTTGATCAGACACAGAGGAAAGCATTGTTCCGGACTGTATGTAAGTCACACAGAAAATGTTGTAAATTGATTATTGATAGCGGGAGCACTGATAATTTGGTAGCTACGAAGATGGTGGAGAAACTGCATTTGAAGAGAGTAAAACACCCAACTCCATACAGGGTTTCGTGGTTGCAAAAGGGACACCAATTGTTAGTTGATGAACAATGCAAGGTAGAATTTCAGATAGGAAAGTACAAGGATAAGGTGACTTGCGACATAATGCCGATGGACGTGTGCCATATTCTGCTGGGCAGACCATGGCAGTATGATAGGAAAGTTGTCCATGATGGGGCAATAAATTGTTACAAGTTTGTTAAAGATGGGATTAAGCATACCCTAGTGCCCATGAAGGAAGAGGATGCTACAGAAACCAGTGGAACAAAGGAACTACTGTTAGGCAGAAAAGAGTTTCTGTGACAAATGGAGGATGATGAAGTGAAGTATGCAATTGTGCGAAGGCCAAAACTAGTATTGATCCATACTAAAGTCACTGACTTACCAGAATAGATACAGAACATGCTACAAGAATTTAGTGATATTGTAGTGGATGATCTACCAGACAAATTACCACCGAGGCGGAGCACTAGTAACCATATTGATTTTATTCCAGGAGCGAGTTTTCCAAACAAGGCTGCCTATTGGATGAGTCAAAAGGATAATGAATAAATCTGGAAGCACGTGTAGGAATTGTTGGACAAAGGACTGATTCGAGAGAGTTTAAGCCCTTGTGCAGTTCCGCCTGTTTTATCTCCCAAGAAAGGAGGTGAGTGGAGAATGTGCACAGATTCTGGAGCCATTAACACAATCACCATCAGGTACAGATTCCCTTTACCTTGGATGGATGATATGATGTATTATTTGAGTGGAGCAGCATAGTTTTCAAAGATAGACCTGAAAAGTGACTACCACCAAATCAGAATTCGAGAAGGTGATGAGTGGAAGACAACTTTCAAGACTAATGAAGCTTGTACGAATGGTTGGCTATGTCGTTTGTATTGAGCAATATCCCTAGCATGTTCACGCGGTTAATGAACGAGATGCTGAAGGAATTCGTTGGGAAATTTGTAATTTTATATTTGGATGATATACTTATATTCAGCAAGACAAGGGAAAAACATTTTCAACATGTGAGGTATGTATTGGAAAAATTACAACAAAATAAATTACTGATAAATTTGAAGAAACGTTCTTTTTTCAAGAAAGAATTAATTTATTTGGGATTTGTGATTTCTGAGAATTAACTAAAAATGGATCCAGAAAAGGTTGCAGCCATTGTTTGAGGTACGGAGTTTCCATGGATTGGCGAGTTTTTATCGGAAATTTATTAAAAATTGAAGTGGGATTTGTGCACCCATGTTGGACACCATTAAGAAAACAAATCAGCCTTTCCATTAGATAGAAATGGCAGAGAAGAGTTTTTAGTTTCTCAAAAGGAAAATTACCGAAAAAAATATTTTGAGGTTACAAGACTTTAACAAACTTTTCCAAGTTCGTTGTGATGCCAGTGGGACAGCCACTGGTGCAGTACTCAGTCAAGAGGACAAGCCAGTAGCATATTTAAGTGAGAAACTAAATGAAAGTAGGCAAAAATACATGTCCTATGACAGGGAATTTTATGCAATGGTTCAAGAACTAAAGCATTGGAGACATTATCTGTTGGCCAATGAATTTGTCTTATTTTCAGACAATTCTGCGTTGCAGTAAATTATGCAGCAGCATAAACTGAACCATAAACATGCCAAGTGGGTGGAGTACTTGCAGAGTTTTATGTTTGTGTTGAAACACATCAGTATTCAAGCCAACAAAGTGGCAGATGCATTAAGCAGGAGAAATTTGATCCTACAGGAAAGTACAATGCAAGTATTAGGATTTGAACATCTTAAGAACTTGTATGAGGTAAATGCAGATTTTAAGGAAGCTTATGAAGCTTGCTAAAATCCATTGTTGAGAGATAACAGTTCATGGCTGGACTATAATATGCAGGAAGGGTTGCTCTTCAAAGGAGGGCAGTTGTGTATTCTGGAATGTTCTATGAGAGAGAACTTAATCCAAGAAAACCGTAATGGAGGTTTAGCCTGGAATATTGGCATAGACAAGACCTTGGATCAGTTGAGCCACTTTTACTACTGGCCGAAGATGTGCAAAGATAAACAAAGGCTTGTGACTAGATGCAAAGTGTGTCAGCTTGCAAAGGAACACAACCAAAATAGAGGGTTGTATACGCCCTTACCCATTTTGAACAGACCATGGGACTAAGTCAGTTTAGACTTTGTCTTAGGTCTGCCAAAGACACAATGGGGATTTGACTCCATCATGGTGGTGGTGGATCGTTTCACCAAAATGGCACATTTCATTCCATGCAGGAAAACCAGTGATGCCACACATGTAGCACATTTGTTCTTTACTGAGATAGTCAGATTACATGGCTTGCCAAACCCTATTGTTTCAGATCGAGACGTTAAATTTATAGGACATTTTTGGCAAATCTTATGGAAGAAATTAGACACCAAACTAAACATCAGTTTAGCTTATCATCCACAGACCGATGGTCAAACTGAAGTGGTGGACCGAAGTTTGGGAAATTTATTGAGGAGTTTGCTTCGATAAAATTCTCGACAGTGGGATCGTGTTCTTGCACAAGTGGAATTTTCTTATAACGATTCACCCAACCGAAGCACGGGAAATAGTCCTTTCTAGATCCTATACGGGATGCACCCACGTGGAGTACATGAGTTATGGGATTTGGGACCGTTGGAATGCAGGAGTGTTGATGGTGAAGATTTCGCAAAGGAAAACAATGATCTTCATGAACAGGTGAAATTAAAATTACAAGACAGCAATCAAAGATACAAGCAGAAGGCATATTTAAAAAGGTGGGAGGTATAATTCAATGTAGGAGACCTGGTATTAGCACACCTACGCAAGGAGAGGTTCCCTACAGGCGGATACAACAAGTTGAAATGGAAAAATATTGGGCCTTGCAGGGTTCTTTGGAAGTTTTCTGCGAATGCTTACGAACTGCAGTTACCCCCAGGTATTGGAATTTCACCCATTTTCAATGTAGTAGATCTGTACCCCTATAATACGATGGATGACGAAGACAATTCAGAAAGATGAACACAAGACACCTAGAAAGATAATGATTCATGGATTAAACAAATTCCCCCAGCAAAGCCTCTAGAGATCGAACAGATCCTAGATACCCAAGTGGCCAGACAAACTCGAAGGAAGGAATATTTGCAGTACCTAGTCAAGTGGAAGGGCCATCCTATTGAAGATATTTCTTGGTTAGATGCTGGCCAGATTTAGAGCATCGGGTACTCTATTGAAGAGCTCATGGATAGGAGCCATGAACTTAATTTACCTCGGGAGCCTGATGGAAGAGCATCCGAATGTAGAGGCGATAGCTTGGAAATATTTTTGTTCTGTTTTAATTTGTTTTATTTAAAATTAAGGTTGAATCAGCCATTGTTAGTTCTTAAATTAGGAAAACAGATTAAGTTAGGATTAGTTAAGCACTGTTTGAAGAAACTGTTGGGAAACTAAAAAATACCTGAGGAACAATTCCTCAACTGTAAAAGAAACTGCTAATAATGTATTGGAAAGAAAAGAGAGAGAGGGAGAGAGGGGTTATTATTTTTTCTAGCAGGATTAGAATGTGTTTGTAAGCCTACGGGCAGAGTGTAAAAGACACCACTAGTATTAGAAGAGCATGCCAAAGAGAGAGACTGAGTCTCAATATGTGATCCTTTGTTTATTTGTTAAATGCGGAGATTAATTCAAATCAGTATAAACGTGTGTTTTAAGTGATTGAATGATGAATTCAATGTGAATCAGAGTTTCTATACAAAATATAGATATAGATATATATATCTATATATATATATATATATATATATATATATATATATATATCTGTGTGTGTGTGTGTGTGTGTGTAGGTGAATTCGGTGGACACAAAGAGGAGAGCGAATACACAGAGAGGAGTGAGAACGAGAAAGAAGATCATGATGGATCATTGAATCCATTCGAAGGAACGACCAAACAAATGCTTGAAGCATTCGTGATTAAAGAATCATCGAGTTTAAGCTCAGGATAGAAGAGTTGCATGGCGGAATAGTAGAGGGCCAGAACCATTGAGGAACCTGAAACCACAGAGAAACATTGGGGAAGTGTTATAAGACCCAAATCATAGAGGAGAAAAATATTGAAGAATCGGTGCTCAGGGACTGTTGGATCTGACCGATCAATGGTTGAGATCTGATCGCAGAGAATGGGCAGAGTTATAAATATCACATCGGAGGAAAACAAAGGCGTGAATAACCCCGACGTCAAGTGATTACCGATTGCGATCAAGCGATAGAGCGAGGACCGTTAGATCTATGAGAAGGGTCAATGGTGGGGATTTAATCACAATACTATTTTCAGGAAAGTGAATAGACCTTGCCTTAAAGAAGTGTGACAGTGATGCCGATGTGACCAATGAAGTGATCGCATTGCAAACATTTTTTTTTGCTTAAGCAAGAGACGAACCTTCTATTTCTTTAAACCAATCATAATTTACAATGTGTACAAAATTCTTCCAGCAGAGTGGAAAAATTCAGACAAGAAAGAAGACCTAAAAAATATAAGTCCATCAGATTCAGCAAGTACAATCGTACCACTTATGGGAATCAGACAAAAACAAGCATCGGGAATCGCAGGAAGCAAGAACCCACCCCCCGAAAACCCTTGCTAGCAAACCCTTTAAAAGTCACTTCATCACTGCCTTTCATTCAATTTCTTCATCCGACGAGGGAGAAGTATTTCGCTCCATAAAGTAGCTCGAGGTTTAATCCCCCGGTCCCACCAAACCGTCTGCTTCACCCCAATCGTTGATCGGGCCCGCGTAGATCGAACGGTGGCGCTTGCCATTGCACGCCTGAAGTGACCGAAAGTTAAAGTGCGATGAGGGTAGTATTCACCACCGTCCCTCATCCATGTGTCAAAAGGTGAATGGAATCGATGCCCCAACTACAAAACCACCTTCGACTTGAAAGCGGTGCAATCACACCAAAACCATTCGAGAGGTGGTTTTAACTTCCACTCCTGGAAAAAAAAAGGGGGATTGAGCTGCTAGAGCAGGGCGGACATTCAATATTCTCTTCCATGCCCCTGTCAATGAGAACCGGAGGCCCCCCTTTAGGGATTTTCCTAGTTACACCGTACGTCTTTGCTGAGACCGCCTTAGGATTGCTAAGCTCCCTAGTCCTGTCTGATCAAAAGTGAAGATTCTGGAATGTTCTACTCATTTTCTATCATTTTCCTTATTTTTGTTATGATACACTTGTTTGTCTTATTCCACCTGGTTAAGGCAATTTTCTTTTAGGTCGTTCTGAGGCATTGCCATCCAACTCATCGAAGCTTTGCTATCTTTGCAAGTGAACCCTTGGTTGGCTAAAATGTCAGCCAACTTGTTAGCCTTTCTACGTACATGGTAGAATTCAAGTGTGCATAGATCCTGTAGATGATCTTGAATCTTATGGAGCACCCTTAGTAACCTCCAGTGTTTTGTAGCTTTTTCTGGCCCAGATCCGTGACTAGTTTTCCTAGCCACATTGATGACGAGCTCTGAGTCCGCCTCTATTATCACATTTTAGCAATTGTCCTATTTCAGAAGTTCTAAGCACTGCTCAAGTCCCATCAGTTCTTCCATATTGTTGGTGGCTTTACCTAAATGACAATGGAAAGGGAGATGATGTTACCATGTTCATTTCGAAGAACTCCTCCAAAGCCAGCCTTTCCCCAATTACATTTTGATGCTCCATCGATATTATATTTCATAAAACCTTACGAGGGGGAATCCAGAATTCTTTGGCCTTTTCCTTCATGCTTATTTTCCTATCCAGTTCTTGTAGAATGAGCCCCTGCAAGTTTAACTGTTTGAGTATTCTCTCTTCGGCTTTGAAGGGAGGATTCTTGGGTAGATCCCTAACTGTTGTTCTTACCGTCTCTTTTAACTATTTCATGATCTGCTCTAGTAGGCAAGGAAAGGTGTTCTTCTCTTCTTTGAAGATTCTTTTTTTCCTCTCTTTCCACACATTCCATATTATGAAACTTGGCAGGAGAGCCCAGGCTGAGTTAAGAATTTCATTATCCGAACCATAATTTCTCCACCCGTGTAGGGTGTTAGTGATACTATCTTTGTCTCTGTCAGACTGATTGAAGATGTTGGCAAAGAAATCCCATAACCTCGATGTGAACATGCAACTATTGAGAAGATGCTCCATAGTCTCCTATTGTTCTCCACAGAGTTGGCGTCTAGAGGGCCCCATAATACCCCTCTTTCTAATATTGTCCCAGGTTAGTATTTTCCTGTGGTGAACCAACCACAGAAAGAGTTTGATCTTTGTCCAGCTTTTGCTTCTCCATAGTTTCTGCCAAATTCTAACCGCGCCTTGGGATTCCAGTCTGAGGAGAATATCTTTAGCCTCCTTGATCTTGAAGTTGCCCTCTTTGTTGTTACCCCATCTTAGTTGATCGTGCTCTTCTGTGATAAGAATCATCCTCTAATACATTATCTTTTTTAGGGTCTCTGCTTGGCCGTTTAGGGTGTTGTCCTCTCTGCCTTCTATATTCTTCCATATCCTCCATTTACCGGTGTTGTGAGCATTGTCCCAAAAGTATTTTACCTTTACCATACCTTGGTTGTTTGTTTCTTGTTTGAGGCCCAAAAATTATTCTTTCAAGAGAATTGGTTCTTGTTGCCATTTATCCACCCAGAGTATTGTCTGATCTCCATCTCTCATTTCCCAGAAATTGTTTTTCTTAACCACCTCTCTATTCTCCTAGGCCTTATTCCATATGGGAGAGCCCTTCATGTTCCATCACATGATTATTATCTTGGAATAGTTCCAAGAGCTAGCATATTTTTCCTTCCAAAGGCTTGCCCATTGAGCCTTGGGATCTTTTACCCACCGCCACCAAAGCTTGGCCCCAAGAGGCTTATTGAGCGTCTCTATATCATCCAATCCTAGACCTCCATGTTTCTTAGGTTTACAAATATTTTCCCATGATACTAAAGCCCATTTTTTCTTTGTTTCCCCCTTGCCCCAAAGAAAGTCTCTTTGAATAGTGCTAAATTTCTATAAGACTCCTTTTGGCACTGGGAGAACTAAAAGCATAAAGATTGGGATAGCTTGGAGCACTGCCTTTATAAGGACCAGTCTACTAGCCAGATGTAAAGACATGTATGTCCATTTTTTGACCTTATCTTGCATCTTGATTATTAATGGTTCCCATATGCTCTTATGTAAGGATTTGGCCATTATTGGCAATCCCAAATACTTATAGGGGAGGAACTCTCTTTGAAAGCCAAGAATTCTGGAAACATTTCTCTGAATGCAATGTGAGTATTAAAGAAAAAAAAAATTGATTTGGTAAGACTGACCTCCATACCTATAGCCAAGGCAAAGTCATTCAAATTTTGTTTGCTTCCTTGACTGTGGGAATGCCCTGTAACAAGGTATCATCAACAAACTGTTGATGAATCAGGACTTGACCATTCTCAGATAATTGTAGTCCTCGAATTTTTCCAGTAGCCTTGGCATGCTTAATGGACCGCCCCAACCCTTCCATCATGAGGATGAAAAGAAAAGGAGAGAGTGGATCCCCCTATCTCAGTCCTCTAGAAGGAAGAAAAAGTTCAAAGGGTGAGCCATTGACTAAAATTGAAAAACTCGAGGAAGTCACTAGGGCCATAACCCATCTGATCCAATTATGATCAAAACCATACGCGCTGATCATTTTCTTAATATATGTCCAATTTACTTTATCATACACTTTGGATATGTCCAGTTGCATTATCATGCCCCCTTTCCTTTTGTTGGTTAGCAAGCGAACTACTTCATGAGCTTGAACGATGTTATCTAGAATTTGTCTGCCTTCCACGTACCCAGATTGTTCCCCTGAAACCAGTGTGGGTAGCAGAGGTTTGAGTCTGTAGGCCACTACCTTGGAGATTATCTTATATACTACATTGCATAAGGAAATGGGCCTGTATCTCTCTGGAATTTGAGCATTATCCTGCTTTGGAATTAAGGTGATGAAGGGGGTATTGAGAGCTTTCAAAATGGTTCTGTTCAGTATGGAATCTTCCACTACCTTTACAATGTCCTTTTTGACAATTTTCCAACAAACATTGAAGAAATCTATGTTGAATCCATCTGAACCTGGGGATTTACCATTTTGCATCTCCTTAAGAACTTCACTGACCTCCCTTTCTGTTACCGGTCTGTTTAGATTACTGTTGTCCTCTCTTGAAACTAGCTTAGGGTTGTGTTTAGTGAAGTCTTTGATGAAAGGTTCCCTTTCTAAGGAGTTTTCCTGGGCAATACTTCGGAAGTATCTTACTAGCACAGCTTCTATATCCACATGGATTTTGTGATTCTGCCTGTCCTCATCCTTGATCGAAGATATCCTGTTATGAGTCCTATTGGCTATTGTGGATCTGTGGAAAAATTTAGTGTTGCCTTCTCCTTCCTTAATCCATTGAACTCTATATTTTTGTTTCCAAAAAAATTCCTCTTGTTTACACAACTCTTCCCATTCTTGATGATGTTTCTCTACCTGATTATTTTTTTCCTTATCAAATCCTTTCTTGATTAAAGCTAGATTGATTTTTAGGATTTTGTTTTCAACCGCTTTCTTTCCTGCAAAAATGTTTCCAAATTCATTCTTGTTCCAATATTTTAGTCTCATCTTAATGTGATTTAGTCTTTTGTGCAGCATGAACATTGAGGATCTTTGAATCTGCAGTTCTTTTGTCCACCATTTTTCAATGTTACTGCTAAAATCTGGGTGTGAGAGCCAGATATTTTCAAATCTGAAAGGTCAGTTTCTTGGGGTACCTATGCCTTTGATCTCCATTTGAACTGGCCAGTGGTATGAGCCTCCCAAACGTAGAATTTCTACCATTATTTCCTTTTCTAAAAGCATGAGATCATTAGAGGTCATGAATCTATCTAACTTGGAGGCGACTTGGGGGTCCCCTAGTCTTTTATTATTCCAAGTGCAGAAGCCATTGTTTGTTTCAATGCCAATAAGTTTCATGTCCTCTGAAAATATTTGGAAGGTTGAGGAATATTTATTGAGAGCTCTAGTGCCCCACTTTTTCTCTGAGAGAGATCTGATCATGTTGAAGTCTCCTCCTATGACCCAAGGTGACCCTGGATTCCTGGCCCGGAGATCCACCAAGGAGGTTAAAAACCGAATTTTGTCATCTAACCTTTGGGGGCCATAAACATTCATTACTATGTAAGTGTCCCTGTCTCCCATAGGCTGTACGACCACTAATAAATAACTCCTTGTTGCCTCGGCATCAATTATTCTAATCTTTTGGGGATTCCAGAGAGTGAGGATGCCTCCTGCTGTGTTTTTAGCTTTAACTTCTATAAAATCAAATTTGTTGAACCATTTACTATGTATTTGTCTCAACTTTTGAATAGAGCATTTTGTTTCTTGGACAAAAATTATGTCTGGGGCTACTCGTTGCATTTTGTTATTCAACAATCTATGTTTCCTCTTACTGCCTAAACCTCTAATATTCTAAGTTGTAAATTTCATGATTAAATACTAGTAAAGGAGTAGCTAGTTAGATCTTTCATCTTACCTGAGTCTACCATTAGCTTCCCACATTCCATCAGTAGCTCGTTTAGCTTTTTCGTGCCTCTTTTTTCCTGGGTATCTCAGAGCTAGCCCTGGAGTAGTTTTGACTACTTTCCCCCCTTCATTTCTCTGTCTTTCAGTGTTGCTTCCTTCCTCCAAACCCTTGGCCTGAGTTTGCCAAAGGAATAACTGTTGTATTCTATTGATCTTTTCTTATGGTAGTGATTCTAGCCCTCTCACAGTAACCTGAGTTAGGAATCCTTCTAGATCTAGGTATTCTCTATCTACAATCTCCTGTAGCTCATTGTCTTCTGTTTCCATCTCACTCTGGTTCATTTCTTGATCCATTTCCAGATCTGAATCATTCATCCTGTTTCCCTCTCGTTCTTCATTTTCCTGTGTGTGGTCGTTTTCTGCTCCCTTGTCCTTCTTCTCATTATCTTCCTTTATTACTTGATCTTCTACTGTTGTTTCTTCATCCTCTTCGAGAACGTGGAACTAATTCTGACTAGCCTTTTGTCCTCCCGATTGGTGTTATTTTGTCCCTTTTTTGCCGCTTTTTCCTTTAGTAACAGCTTTGTGAAAACTGTCTGCATCTTTCATTGTTTTAGTATTTCCTTTTATTTCTGCCTTAGTGAGAGGGTAGTCCCTTATAAGCTGCCCGTGTTCATGGCATTTACGGCATCTAAATGAAATATTCTCATAGTCTACTATCTGCACCCATTCCCCATCGTAAACTTCCAAGATGACTTCATCCGGGAGAGCTCCAGAAAGATCCATCTCCACATAGATCCTAGCAAAGGATGTATATTTTCCCCTCCTTATGGCTTCGGTAGCTTTTGGGGGCCGAGTATCCCCGGGCATTGATTACTAACAATCATCCTTATCCTCCATCCTTGGGGGACTAGCCTTTTGACCCTCAGGCTTAAACTCATCCTTGGCTGACGAACCTCCCTAATTTATTGCCTATAGCAGCCAACAATTCTATTTGCCAATAATCAAGAGGTAAAGAATAGAGTCTTACCCAAACCGGGACTGAAGTGAAAGTTTCCCTCTCTGGAACGAAATTCATGATCCATGGTCTCATGTAGAGCCCTGCTGCTGCATAAAAGTAGGGCCCGCCTTCGAACACTCTTTCTTTATCCTCAATATTGGTGAACACTACAGTGAAGAAACCCTTGGACCCTAGGTGAAGATCAATGCTTCCTTTAGGTTTCCAGTGGTATCTGATCCAAGTTTGCAGTGCTTTTTTAGTGGGCCATAACCCCATAAATTTGCATATGATTGCGTAAGTCTGCATGTGCTCCCTGTGCGCCTGCAACTCTGGATTATTTAATATCACTCTAGGAGTGATTTCAGCCTTGGGTTTGCACGGTCCCTTCTATTTTTTGTCTTTTGTTCCCTGTTTTCTGTTAGTTTCCTCTTTGTCTTTTGAGCTTTCCTTCTCCTTCGAAGTGGAACCATCATTTTCCTCTTCCCTGTTACTCCTTCCTTCCTCATTGTTACTTCTGCCTTTATCTGGGGGCTTCTTGTGTTTGCTGACCAATGCCTCCTTGAAGGAAGGAGAAGATTTCCCTCCTCTTTGCCCATCCATGGGGAGAAACCCTAAGAGAACCGAAGCTCTGGTCGCTTCCGTTGCGCTCCCGACCCGTCTCTCCTATAATCGATCACATTGCAAACATTAACAGTGTTGTATCGGCGGAAAAGGAACACGACATGCAATATGGCAGACCCGATAGAGTTATAAACGCAGTGTATATGGTTTGATGTCCGATTGTGTTTATCGCATACCGGAAGCAAAGGGGAAATGTGTTAAAGCGACCCGCGAAAGTAGGCGACTACGATTAGCGATAAAGGAGCCTCGAGAACTATGAAAAAGATCTGGAATAGGAAGAAAAAGGTATAAATGACATGCTTTATGTGTATTTCCCTTATAAAGGGTTTATAATGAAATAAAGCGCCGATACGTGGTTTTAATGTGTAAGTCCAACCTTACCATAAGGAAGTGTGGGAACTGATTATATATGTGCATAAGGGTTAATGGAAGGTTTATGAGGGCGAATGATTTCGATAAAAAGGAAAGGATGGGTTTTATGAAGACTGGGCTATTGTAATGAATTCATTCTGTCGAGGTTTATTTAAAGGGGCCTAACTGTAAACCTTTGAAGACTGGTACATGCAAGTAACCCTATTTCAGGAGTTTTGAAGACCAGTACATGCAGGTAACCCTGTTTCAGGTTGTAATGCATCATGATCTATTCCCAAAACACCTTCGAACGAAAGAGTGTCGCATTTTTCATACTAAGAGGGTTGAAAATGAAAAACACTTTCTTTAGATTGATGGGCTCTTATTCACATCATTTTCATTTTCGAAACATTTTCCACATTACCAACCTTTAGCAAAATTATAGTAATGTGGAAACGTTTCACTCCCTTCTTTCCGATCATAAAATTAAAATATTAAAAAGTTTCAATTAATCTTTGTTAAAACAAAATAAGCCATATTAATTTTAATACACATTAATCATCATCATTTAACATTTTAATTAATTACCATAAAAAAATATTTAAACTCAATTATCATATAATATATATTATTAATGTTTATTTAAACATTTTCAACTCATTAAATCTAAACCTTTTTTTATCATTTTTACCAAGGTATAGATCTGAAACTAAGCTCTTTATCTCTTATATTTAAGTCAGGAAGCTTTATTCAAGTAAAATAATCAAAATATCTATATCTAACATTTATATTATAAACCCCTCCTTCATTTTTTGGTCCATATACCATTTACATTATACATTCCTTTTTTACCCCTCCTTTCTAAACCATTTTTATCAATTTTACCAAAGTGTAGATCTGAAACTAAGATCTTTACCTCTTGTATTTAAGTCATGAATCTTTATTCAAGTAAAATAATCAAAATGTCTATATCTACCATCTATATTATAAACCCCTCCTTCATTTTTGGGTCCATATACCATTTACATTATACACTTTTTTTTTTTAAATAAATTTCATGTTTTTGAAGAAAAAATAATCTAAACACTTTCACAATACTTGTGGTTTTCTCTCCTTACAAGTATCGTTCCTCATTTTAAATCATCGTTATTTTTTGCCCTTTGAATATCAACAATGAGACCATATGTGTATATATCCGTGGAATTTGAGACCATATGTGTATATGTCCGTGGAATTTTCAGGTGGGCGCTTATTGCAGGCAGGTTACCAGGCCGTACAGCATTGGCCGTCAAGAATTATTGGAATACCAAACTGAACAGGAAAATATTACATCACCATCGTCATGTTGTCAAACCTCACTGTACTCATGCAGCCAGATTTTCCCTTTTCCATCCCAATGGAAAGACGAAAGGATTAATATCCAGTGAAGGGCAACCTCATAATTCGCATGATGGTCCTCACGTTCCACATGGGATTGCAGAAGCCGAAACCAAATCGACAGTTAATCCTGAAATGAATTATCTACTCCCACCAGTTGACACGGCGACCTCGGAGCAGGAGTGCATGATACTGCCAGACCCCGGTAGTCTTCCTGCAGATATTAATAACGTCATCCTGCCGGAAGAAGATGCTTTGAGCAAAGAATACAATTTTCTCAGTGACGATGAATTACTTTGCATGGTAGCCGGCATGCCACATATAAAGGAAGACGAGACGGATCATAGCCTTTGGGACATTAATGCAGAAGAACCATGTTCTTTGTGGCAGCCTTTTCCATTTTAATAAGAAAAATGTAATGTAATGAAACATATATTTTAACAAGAATAAAAAATAAAAATATAATGTAATGAAACATATATTTTATTATATATGACATTTTATAATATATCGAAAAATATTTTAGTCTATTAGATAAAAAAAATTGTTTATTTTTTATTATAGTTAAATTTGGTTGATGATGTTTTTATTTAGGTATTTATAGTTTTTTAATAGTTGATTATACTTGAGCATGGTTAGATATGGTTGATTATGATTGATTATAATTGAAACTTTTTAAACATAATTAACTATGGTCAATTATGATTAAATATTGGTGACTGTGTTTGCTTATGGTTGACTATTTTTTACCATGGTTTAATATGGTTGTACATTGTTGACCATGGCTAACAATTGCACTGGATTATTGTTAACATGTTTGATGATGGTTTACTATGCCTAATCATGTTTAACTATGGTTGACAAATTATATTTAACCATCATTGACTATGGTTGAAGATGTTTGAGCATGGTTGATTATAGCTCACCATGTTTCAATATGATTAAGAATGGTTTGGCCATCATTGATTATGTTCGACCATCATTAACTATGGTTCACCAAGTTTGACTATGGTTGAATATGCGCAATAGTGTTTTCAAGTATGGTTGACTATAATTGAAGAATAGTGATTATGGTTTCCCATGTTTGATGATGGTTGAATATGTTTCATTATGGTTGACAATGGTTCATTATTGTTCATTACGGTGTTATTGTGCAATATGGTTGACTATGGTTCATATGAGTAGAAATATATTCCTTAATAGTTATGTCGCAATGTGAAGTAAATCAAAAATGACGTTGCATTGCAATGTTGATTACTAGTTTTGTCCAATTGTTACATTTCTTAAGGATTATGCTTAAATATAATCTTCCTTAATGGTTATGACACATTGTGACATTCTTTTCACCTAAATTTATGTAATATTGTGACATTCTTCTTACCTAAATTTATGACAAATTGTTAGGTTTCTTTACTATTGTTCATGAAAATTTACTATGTTTAACTATGATCATGACTATGATTAATGATGCATGATTAAGATTGGCTATAGTTTGACATGGTTGAGTATATTTGACTACATTTTAGTATGGATGGTTATGGTAAATCATTTTTAGCTATAATTTGTATTCGTTAACTAGGGTTTATGATTGTTTATTATAGTTGATGATGGTTCATTAGGGTTGACTATTGTTCATATGAGTAGAAATCATTCCTTAATAGTTATGTCATAATGTGAAGTTCATCAAAATTGACATCACATTGTTATGATTGTTTATTATTGTTCATATGAGTAGAAATCATTCCTTAATAGTTATGTCATAATGTGAAGTTCATAAAAAGTGACATCACATTGTTATGTTTGTTAATGGTTTTGTCTAATTGGGATATCTCTTAGGGATCATGTTAGATTACAATGTTCCTCAATGGTTATGTCACAACATGACATTCTTCTTGGCTAAATTTATGTGAAATTGTTAGGTTTCTTTACCATAATTTATCATTTTTAGATGTCTATGATTAATGATGTGTGATTAATATTGGCTATGGTTTAGCATGGTTGACTAACTCTTACTATGTTTTGATATGGATGGTTTTAGTCGACCATGTTTGACTATAATTTACATTGGCTTACTATCATTAGGGGATTTTTGAGGTCTAAAATGGGCCTCCTAAGGAAATTACAAAATAATAGTGGAAATAATAAAATAAGATTAGATTACATCATCAAAGTTAAGAGGGAAAAAATACAAAACTATCTTTTGAACTAATATTTTCAACTTATCTCCATATTGGTTTACTCAAATGTTGAGTGGAGACAATCATTGGATGCAGAATTTGATTCCTCATCCAAGGAGTATCCATGTTGCATACTTTCAACGGACCCTACTACACGAAAAATGAGAAATATATTAAAAATGTGATTGCAATCACATTTTTTCTTGTATTTCTCATTTTTGTGTAGTATGGTCCATCGAAAGTATGCAACATGGGTACTCCTTGGATGAGGAATTAAATTGTGCATCCAATGAGTACTCCCGCTCATAATTTGAGTAAAAAATTAGGGAGATAAGTTGATAATATGAGTTGCAAAAGTAGTTTTATTATGTTATTATTTTTTAATCTTTGTACCTTTTTACTCCAAAAATGGTGAATCATCCCCCATGGTTGACATCATCATCTTGAATCCTATTGGTTCTTATAAATTTTATTTTGGTTGTACATTTTTCTTAAGAGGCACATTTTAGACCTCAAAAATCCTCTAATGGATTGTCTTTGCTTACCCATGGTTATCTTGAATTGTAATGCTCATCTTATTTGACTAATGGTTGCATAGTATTATTAAGAATATTTGAAACGGTTGTTTACCATATTTTTTCACTATTTGTATATACTTATCTATGTAATGTTATTATGTTACAAACATATAGATATATACAAATATTTTTTTCAAACACATAAATAGAATTTCTAGACCTCTTAATGGTTATTTTTCATTGTGAGATTCATCAAATGATATGTTGCATTATAATACAATAAGCAACAATGAAGATCACAAAATATCATAATCATTGATAAACATCATAATGAAACATAAACTTTTAACAAATATTGCAATATTACAATGTGAAATAGAGTTGATGAATATCATGACATGACAAAGCCAATCATGAACATAGAAAGTGGACATAATTCAATAGACATATAATGAATATCATCACATAATAAAACTAGTCATAAACATAGGAAGAGGGCATAATTTAGTGGATATATATATAAGAGACTTATTATTATTTTAACCACTATGCATCAAATATTTTGGTGGATTGGTTATTTTAGATTGTGGCATTCATCTTATAGTGTTAATGGCTATGTGGCATTACAACATTTTTCAAATGTGTTTTCATAATGCCATGCTCATTGACGGTTTTGTTGTATTGCAATAATCATCCAATGTGATGTCATATTATCACATTCATTAGGATTTTTTGTTGCATTGAAACACTAATAGACGGTTATCATGGATTGTGACATCCCTCAATTATAATTTCAAATTGTGGACTTCATATTCACTAATTGTATAATTTATTCTTATATTATTTTATAATAATGTTGTGGCATCAATAGTTATGTCACATTACTGCATTCACGAAATGTAATATCACATTGTATCATTCATTAAAGTTTCCTCATGTTGCATCATTCATCAAATGTGATTTCGCATTGTACTACTCATTGTGGGATTTTATGCATTGCAGTGTTCATCTCGGATTATATTGGATTGTGACATTTTTCAATGGTTATGTGAAATTGTGAGATTCATCTTTGCTAACTTTATGTTAAATTGGTACCTTCATTAATTGTAATGCTACATTGTGATGTTCATCAAGAATTATATTGCATTAAATTTCATTAAATTTAGTGAGCAATAACTTGTATCCATCCATGTTTATTAATCACTAAATAATGTCAAAGGGTTATGTTGCATTAACAATAATTATTTATTTGATGTTATATGCACATGCAAATGTTTTTAGAATTATGGTTGAATGATATAAAAATTTGGAAAAGGAATGTAAAGTAAAGAAGTTAAATGATTTTTAACAAAAATTGCTAATTTTATAATCTAATTAGATTATACTTAAAAATATATATTTGTATTATAAATATGTAGAGAATAACATCCATTAAAAATGCTTTGGGCTTTATTAAAGACCTTATTGACCCTAACGACACAAAGGGCATCTACCTTGTTCCCTGCTCCTGTGGTATTCCATGTATTGGGGAAACATGTAGGTCTATTAAACAGAGAATCCATGATCATGCTGCAGATATTAGACAAAATTGATCCCACTCATCAGTCGTAGCTGAGCACGCGAAGAAAACAAAACACCATGTTTGCATTGAAGAAGCCAAAGTCATTGCCAGGGTTGATCTCTACCACTATAGGAAGCTTAGGGAAGCGATTGAGATTGAAAGGCATGCCAAAAATCTTAATAGGGATGACGATTGGAAATTAAGTAAGAGATGGGTTCCGGCTCTTACTTCTTGATTCATCCCTCTCTTCTCCCTGGTTATTTTTATTTCTAGTTTATTTTTAGGTTTTTATTCTTTTCTTCATTCGTTTTACTCATGATTATTTTTTCTTGTTTCCTCCTTTTTGCTCATTTTATATAACCCTCTAAATATTAGTTACTATCTTGTTTCCCCTCTTAACCTTCATTTTTCTATATTTTTATAAAATTTGAGTCTTTATCTAATTTTTATTTTTCGCAATATTATTATTTGGTCAGTTAATATATCTAATATATGTATATAACTTTTTATATTTAATATTAATAATTAACCTCTTTTTCATTTTTTTTATATTTTAATTTATAGAACCATTTCTTAAGCTTGAGTTCTATACCTTGATCTTAGATATATTTTATCTATTTGGATTAAGCTAACCCTAGATAATTTTTATAAATTGATAATATCTAATTAGTTATTAAAACATTAAAATACAATATTTACTCCAAAATAGATTTAAAGACTTTAATATAATGTTTCACTTACCTTATTCATTAAAATATTGAATAAAATATTTTATAATAGCTAGTTTTAAATAACTATATAATTTTTTAACACTTCAATTAATTATTAAAATTAATATAATATTTATTTATTCCTAACAGCTAGTTTTTAAATAAATATATTATATTTTAATATTTTTTTTAATTCCTAATAGCTATTTTTTAACAAAATATATATTATTATTTTAACAAATAACTCTCTACCTCTAATAATTAATAATATTTTACTTACCTTATTAACTAATTTACCAACGGCTAGTTTTCAACAACTAATTCCGGGCAATGGTGCATCCATACTATTTATTCAGTAAGATTGATTTATTCTTCACCTTGTCTTGAAGATGGACCACATTAGTTGGTTCAAAACGTCACCCAAATCCTAATAATGTGATTAATTTGAAAACATTTATCTACATTATAAATCACAAAAATATTAAATCTAACCATAATATCCATATAATATAAAATATTTAATATTTAAACAAAATATTAAAATAATATAAAATATAAAAATAATATTATTTTATAAAATAAATAGAATGTATAAAATAATTACAATAAAGAACAAAATATAAAAAAAAAAGCGATGAGTTCATTGAGCAAACTTATTTTATGTGTTTGTACCAGTGATAATGATAGTCTTCAAGGATTAGAAACGAGCGATGGCTGTGAGGAACGTTCGGAGAGCGAGTGGAGGGATTGGAGGTCTCGAGATCGAAACCCGGGCCCTCAAAGAAACCCATCTTAGCAGTGTAAGAAAGCGGCCCAGGAGGAGCTTCGCAGGGGAGATCAGAGATCCATGGAGGATATATCGAGTGTGGCCCGTCACATTCGATACAGCTATGGAGGTACCCCATGCATGCTATGACACCGACTGGGTCTTGCGAGGCATAAAAGGGAAGGCATATTTCGCTCTCGCCACCGACAACTGGGCCTCTGCTGCGCTTGCTCGGACGTGCAACCCCCGGTGGATTCGATCGCTACACCCTTAGTAGCAGAAGCTTAAAGATCCCAAGGCCAAGGCTCTGGCTTTGCTACCTTCTGTGCCGTCCTTGGAATCAAGCAAGAGAGAGCTGGAAAATGCTTCATCCGCAGGGTCTCTGCATGGATCTGAGGCAACCACTTGTTATCCGAATCGCAGTCTCAGATTCAGATCGGACAAAGATCTGCCAAATCTGGTCATCCAAAAGGTAGAAAAACCCGTGCCCTGGCCAGATCAGAGATCTGCATGGGGTCAAAGCCCTTATCTGACTCCTTTCAGATCCAGATTTCTCAGCCTACAGGCAGAACCATCATGCAATGGGTTCGCCCTTCAGATCTGGTGCAGGATCTCATACTGAATCTAGAGCGCAGAATGGGGATCCCATCTAGCCTTCTGCGACTTCTCTTTCAAGGTAAACAACTTGAAAACCCTCTATCCCTCTCTGCTTACAGCATTTCCAGGAACAGCTCGGTGGTGGCTACCCTTCGTTTGAGAGGAGGTGCAGCGGGACAATCTTCCTCTACTCGGCCTTTCTCATACAAGGACGCAGTTCACTCTGAGAACCCCAAACCCCCGGAAGCCCTTAAATCTAAGGCCTTCTTGGTTGAAAAAATTGAAGAAGTTCCCTCTGTTGAACTCATGCATGAAGATCTGGCTTCCCAGCATCAAGAATTTGCAGAAAGAGAGATCATTTGCAGATTTAATGGACTGTGGCCACGATCTCAAGATCTCTATGCATGGGTCCATGAAAACTGGACACATCATTGTAAGATCTTTTTTTGTTCGAAAGGTTATTTCATTGTTCTATTTGATAACATTAAGCACTATGAAAAGGCCTTAGCAGAGGGCCCTTGGTTCATGGGAACTGCAGGGCTTTTTTTGACTCCCTGGTTCCCAGATTTTGATCCAGCCACTACAGTCATTACCAAGACTCCGGTATGGATTCGGCTTCCAAACTTACTTGCCCATCTATGGAATACTCGTGTCTTCAGAGCTATTGGAGACACATTGGGCAGCTTCATCCATGGAGATTTTTGGCGGGAATCCAAAGGTCTCTACTCATGCAAGAATGTGTGTGGAGTTAGACCTGAGCAAAGGTCTTCCAGAAAAAATCAATCTCAAGATAAATGACTTTGTCTGGACCCAGACGCTGGATTACGAGAACACTGCTTTTCGGTGCCACCATTGCCACCAATCTGGGCATTTGCAGAATACTTGCCCATCTCGCCCGGCAAAAAAGAACAAGGTCAACGACTCCAAGCCCAAGTCCAAGCGATGGGCTCCATGCTCTCCTCCTCCAGTCCGGGATTTTGATTCCTCCAGTTCTGAAGATGAAGATAGCGATGAAGAATTGAATCAGGCCCCTCATTCTGTGGCCCCTTCCACCGATGGCCTAGCGCCTTCCACTGATTCAACCATTGCTCAGGAACGTGTCCATTTGTCCTCTTCCTCGGACTCAGAAAAGGAGGGCTCCCCTATGGAGGACCCCAATCTGCAAGTTGTAATCACCCATCCACCCCAAAGTGGTTGGTTTGAAGTTAAAAAAAGGAAAGGGAAAAAGCTTCGTATTGAAACCTCTACTCTTTCAGGGTAGCATTCAATGCTTCTTAAGCTTTCATTGACTAGTTGTAGCTCCTTGCTTGCTTAACTCTTTTCCCGGAACCGAGGTTGATAGTCCTATCATTTCTGGTTGCCGGTATCCTACATCTCTGGAATGTATCCTCTTGTACAATATTTTACTGCTTAATAGAATTAGTCTTATCAATAAAAAAAAAGATAATGATAGTCTTCAAATCAACTTATTTTGAATTTGCATATAAACTTAGGTTGTCCACTGCATGTTTTCTTTCAGATTGATTTTGATCTAGTTCGTTTGACAGACTTTCAATGTTATATCTCTATTATGTTTAAATAACTCTATATATTATAGTTTAAATATATATGGTAAAGTTATATGCAATTTGTTCCAATTAATTAAATTATATTGTAAATTTGCATGCAATTTATTCTAATTAAATTTTTCTTTTGTAATATTTTTGTATACTTACACTTTTTCTTAGTAATTTTAATGTATAATGGAATATTTACCAATTAAAACATAAAATAAAGCTTATTATTGTGTTAGTGCATAATACAATTTAAATTTTTTCAAAAATAATTGAAACATAAATGTATAAAGTAATTTTTTAAAATAATCTAAAGTCATGTTAAAAATAAGTTGGATTCATACTAATCATACATATATATATAATAGTAATAATATTTATTTTTTATTTAGCCTAAGGGATAACTTAATTGGTTGAGTTCTTGTTGCTAAGTACCTTGTTAATTGGGGGGTCATCGGTCAAATCTCCTCGAAGTTCTTGGGGTTCGACTGGACCAAATATGTCAACCTATCCATAAATGTAATCAGCCTATCTATAAAACACTAATATTTATTTAGTAATATTAAATATTTTGAAGTAGAATTTTATATATATACGAATATAAAAATTCATAAATAATGATAATATATACTTATTGGTTCTTTTACATCCATAAGAATTCTTCACATCTGAAATATCATAAAAAATAATTATATATAATAATAAAAATATGAAAATTTATTACAAAAATATAATAATTACACTGAAGATGTTTGTTTTGAATTGGTTGGTTTTCTATCATCGTCTACCTTTTTATTTTCCACGGTACATCTGTCACTGCTATTTTAATTTTCCTTTGTTGATTTTTCAAACTGTTTTCGTCACATCTGTTATTGAGAGGATATCCTTTGTATCTATCCAATTGTTGTTTTATCGGTCAGTGACATACCCCACGTACCGAAGTCTCTGCTTGCAGAAAAAGCGAGAGCTTATGTGCCACAAAAGGTTTCTCTAGGACCGTTTCATTACTGTTCTAAGCCCCAACTTGACGAGTATGGAATTATATTTAAAAGGGACCTCCCTTGGATCAGATTATGTGTCAGAGACCAACAATTCGAGGAGCTGGTTCACAGCATGAGAGATGATCAAGGATTTAACAGTAGCATTTGGCAATGGTATGCGCTCTTCGACTCTGTTCCTGGAGACAAAGAATTATGTGAAATGATAGTTGAAAATTTAATTAATATTATTTTGTATTAATGGAGAAATGGTTACATTAGTTGTAACGTATCTCCTTAGTTTAGGATTTGTTCCTAGAGTTTAGGAGTTTGTTTGCAACTACCTGATTTCTAGTGATGTACTTAATGATGTAATCTTTCATTCATGAATAATAGAGTGTACGAAGAGAGTTCTCTTTTGTATGAGTGCAGTCTCCAGGTGCAGTACTCACCTATGAGCAGTAACTCCTTTTTAATTCAAGTTTGATTTTTATCTTGGTATGAGAGCTCAGTGTAGGGACGGTTTTTTTTCCTTTTTAGGATGCATCATTTATTAGATAACTGTAGTGGCAGTGGAGTATTTGTAGAATCAGGTGGACTGCAGTAACACTTGAAGATGGGTCTCAGATGACTGATCATCTTTGAGTGCAAGAAAGGGTTGACACGGATTTGTCACGCATAGTCGCGTGCCATTTTTGAGCAGAAGCAGCCGCTGGCACGGGTTTTTAACGAACAGATGCAACATTGGCGTGGGGTTGAGGGTGATAATCACGCCAGCGCACTAGAAAGGGGCATTGGCGCGCAAAATAAATGAATAATCGTGCCAATTTTGTGGGACTTACATGGATTTTGTTTCTAGTGCGGATCCTTAGCTGTTGAAAAGCACCAAAGCGCCAACCTCTTTCTCTTTGAAAAATCTTCAATTTTTGCAGATCGGAGTTGCCCGGTGGTGGCACTTTGAATTTTTGGATCTGTTCGGTGGCAGTAGATCAAAGTAGCCCAATGGTGGCGTGTTGGAGTTCGTGATCTACTCGGCGGTAGCAGATCGGACTTGCCCGGTGGTGGCATATTCGAGTTCCTAATCTACTCAGTGATAGCAGATCAGACTTGGCCGGTGGTGGCACGTTGAAGTTCCTGATCTACTTGGTGGCAGCAGATCGGACTTGCCCGGTTGTGGCGCATTAGAGTTTCGGATCTGTTCGGTGGCAGCAGATCGGACTTGCCCGGTGGTGGCGCATTGAAGGTACAAGTTTTTTTTTTTCTGCAAAAGAGAGGTTCGGATCTGGTATAAGTCAATATGAATAACAGTTTAGAATCGTATCTCCACGAGTCTGGCAAACTCGATGGATCAAATTTCAACAACTAGAAATTCAAGATGTAGACTTTGCTTGAAAGTGCAAATGCGTGGGCGATCGTCACAGGAAATGAGCTGAGAGTAGGAACAATGACACAAGAACAAGATTGGGATAAAAGGGAGACAAAAGCAAAGGTCATATTGAAGATGTCCGTAAAGGACAATGTTATCCCTCATATTAGAGACCGTAAATCGGTCGCTGACATTTGGACAACAATCAAAAACCTGTACGAGACGCAGAATACAAACCGCATCTTGTCACTTAAAGGCAATTTGTTTGCATTGAAGATGGAGGAGAATGAGTCTGTTGCTCGATTCATTGCTCGAGTCAAAGACCTGAGTGACAGATTGGGAGCTATCGGAGAGAAAGTTTTCGATTCAGATCTGGTCACGCTCACATTGAACAGAATGAGTGATGAATACCAGACGTTCATCACAGGGTTGTCAGCAAGGGAGAAAGCCCCTTCATTTGAAGAGCTGACAGGGATCCTGCTACAGGAAGAAGAGCGATGACAAAATTTGAAAACTCAGAGCAATGACCTTGCTCTGATGGCAAAAAGGAGATAGTACAGAGGGAAGTAGCACCAGCAACCGCAACAGCAGCAGCAGAAAGGAGCCGACACATTTCAGAAGAGACCATTTAAAGGTATTTCTGCTAATGATTTTCCCATCAAGAAATGTTTTTACTGTTGAAAACCTGGTCATCAGATTAGAGATTGTTATAAGAGGTAGGCAGATGAAGGAAGAAACAAACAGATAAAACATAAGGGTTACTTTGTTGGGGAAGAAGAGGACCATAGCCACGAACTTCGACTATTTACAGTCGATTGTGCTCTTTCAGCTTCAAAGGGAGATGAGTACGACATATGGTATTTCGACTCTGGCGCATCCTCACATATGACTGGTAAGAAGGACTGGTTTAAATTTCTTGAAGAAACTTCATGTGGGTCAAAAATCTATTTAGGAGATGATAGTGGATATGAGATCAAAAGACATGGTGACATTCCTGTAAAGTTACCTAGCGGTGACATTAGACATCTTAAAAATGTATTGTATGTTCCAGGAATTAAGAAAAATTTGGTCTTTGTCTCAATGATTACTGATCAGGATATGCAACTTCAATTCTTTAAGAATAACTATGTCATTAAGGATAGCCAGATGGAAACAGTTGCAAAAGGAGTGTGTGTGGGGAGCCTATACAGATTAGATGCAAAGAGTATGCTACAACAAGCAATGGTTGCAGCTGGATCAACAATTGAAGATCTCTGGCATCAGAGATTCAGCCATCTTAATCTGCAAGACCTCATCTTACTTCAGAGAAAAGGTATTGTTGATGGACTACCTGTTTTTCACAATGTTAAGCTAGATTGTGATGGATGTGCATTAGGGAAAATGCATAGAGAAGAGTTCCCTTTGCATGTTAACAGAAAGGAAAGAGACATTTTAGAACTGGTGCATACAGATATTTGTGGACCTATGCAAACTAGGTCATTAGGAGGAGCATATTACTTTCTCCTATTTACAGATGATTGCACTAGATATTCATGGATATACATTCTTAGTAAAAAGAGTCAAGCCTTTAAGTATTTTAAAGAGTTTAAATCTATGGTAAAGAACCAGACAGGAAAAAGGATAAAAATTCTCCGCTCAGATCAAGGGGGAGAACACAGGTTGGGAGAGTTCATGAATTTCTGCAAGCATCATGGAATTGTGCAGCAGTTTACAGTGCCACACACTCCACAACAGAATGGAGTGGTAGAACGGAAGAACAAAACTCTTGTGGAGTGCGCAAGGATCATGCTTCAAGGTAAGGGTCTATCAAATGGTCTTTGGGCAGAAGCTATTAACATTGATGTATATTTAAAGAATAGGAGTCCTACTAGATGTTTAGGCTTCAAACCCCCTTTTGAAGCATTGTTTGGATTCAAACCAGCAGTTAGTCATTTAAGAATATTTGGGTAAAAATCTTATTCTCATGTACCTAAGGCAGATAGGAAGAAGTTAGACCCCAAAGCCCTGAAATGTATATTTGTTGGATATGACACTGAGTTCAAGGCATATAAGTTATATAATCGTGTGACTCACAAGGTTTTTGCAAGCAGAGATGTCATATTTCATGAACAGGTTGAAGAAGAAAAGGAGGATTCTAACAATGATTGCCACATTCCATTGCTAATAGAAGAAAACAATGAAGAAGATGAAGAGCAGGACTAGAAACAAGAAGAAGTAACAGATAATGTAATCAATGATGATGAAAGTCTAGAAGTAGAAAGAGTTGAGGTAAGTCCCCTACCAAGGAGATCAGGTAGGAAGACTCGATTACCTGCTAAATTGAGAGACTATGCTTTAATGTCAAATATTTTAAACATTGTAGAACCTACAAATTATGAGGAATCAAGTAAGTCTGATGCATGGAGGGCTGCAATGTGTGAGGAAATAGAGTCAATAAACAGAAACCATACTTGGGATTTGGTTGAATTTCTTGAAGGTAAAACCCCCATAGGATGTAAATGGTTGTATAAACCAAAACTAAATGCATATGGGAGTATAGAGAAATTTAAAGCTAGACTAGTAGCAAAGGGTTACTCACAGCAAGAGGGAATAGATTTCGATGACACCTTTGCTCCTGTAGCCAAATTAAACACCATTAGAATGCTAATTTCCTTAGCAACAAAACACAAATGGTAGCAACACCGGCTAGATGTTAAGTCTGCATTTCTAAATGGTGACTTGAAAGAAGAAATTTATTTAGTACAGCCTCAAGGTTTTGTGAAAAAAGGGACAGGAACATCTTGTGTGTAAATTGAAAAAGGCACTTTATGGTTTAAAACAGGCACCGAGGTCATGGTATGAGAAGATTGACTCATTTTTTATATAGCATGGATTTCATAGGAGCTTGAATGATCCAAATCTGTATACCAAGTTTAATAAACAGAGGCAAATTATTTTGATTTCTTTGTATGTAGATGATATGATTATAAGAGGGAATGCTAACAATCCGATCAAAGAAATCAAGCAGCAGATGTCACAAGTGTTTGAGATGAAAGATCTCGGAAACCTTCATTATTGTTTGGGATTGGAGGTATGGAAAGATTCTGGACAAACTTTTCTTACTCAAGGGAAGTATGTCAGAAACTTGCTGGAAAGGTTTAGAATGGAGCAATGCAGATCAGCAGCAACACCATTACAGCAGAAGTTAAAGTTGAGTAGTCACGATGGCACTAAAGAGGTGGATGCCACTATGTACAGATAGCTAGTTGGTAGTTTGATATATCTCACTACAACTAGACCAAATTTGGCATATTATGTTATTGTGTTGAGCCAGTTCATGTCAAAACCACTTGAAAGTCACTGGGTCGCAGCAAAGAGTGTGTTGAGGTATCTTAGTGGTACTAATAATTATGGCACTTTGTACACTGACACTTATGATGTTATTCTAGCAGGTTTTTCATATTCCGATTGGGCAGGTAACTTGGATGATCGAAGATCTATCACAAGTTACGCATTCAACATTGGATTCGGGGTCATAGCATGGAGGAGCAAAAAGCAGAGTACTGTAGCTCTATCTTCGTGTGAAGCTGAGTACCAAGCATTGTGTGTAGCCACATGTGAAGCTATCTGGTTGAGAAGACTTCTCAACAATGCAGGAGAAGGACAGAAAAAATCAGCTAGTATCAAAACTCACAACCAGAGTACCATCAATCTTGCATACAATCCAGTTTTTCGTAAAAATACCAAGCATATTGACACTGAGTTTCATTTTGTTCGAGAGAAAATACAGTCAAAAGAAATATGTGTTGAGTATTGTAAAACTTGTGATAACATGGCTAATATTTTTACTAAGCCTCTTGGGCGTGTAAATTTTGAATTATTTAGAGGGATGCTAGGAGTTCAGAATAATCCTTTCTCGGGGAGTTGAAAATAATTAATATTATTTTGTATTAATGGAGAAATGGTTACATTAGTCGTAATGTATCTCCTTAGTTTAGGATTTGTTCCTAGAGTTTAGGAGTTTGTTTGCAACTACCTGATTTCTAGTGATGTACTTAATGATGTAATATTTCATTGATGAATAGTAGAGTGTACGGAGAGAGTTCTCTTTTGTATGAGTGCAGTACTCACCTCTGAGTGAGCTGTAACTCATTTTTAATTCAAGTTTGATTTTTATCTATGATGGCTACATAAGATTCTTGAGGTATGGTCTCCATTTTTGTTGAGATGTCCCGGGAAATTTAAAATCAGGACAAACAAGTCCCGTTTTAAAACTTACAAGTAGCATACATCCATTATATCCGCAATTTATTTAGTGCAACAGGAATGGAATTATTGCAGTTGCAGACTTAATGCGTGCTTTTACGCTTTTATTCCAGCAATGAGGATTTATTTGTGCTTAATCTTTAAAAACCATTACTCGGTCAAATGACTGGTAAACTTTTCTGTGTTTTAAGGGAATTCTCCGAGGAGTATGGATCTCGCTTGATATCCTTGGCCAACAGGTATACAGATACCAAGTATAAACCATTGCAATAATCTTTCGCAGTTTAGGGAGATATTATGAAGCTAGAAAATCAATTACCTTTATTTGCCCTACAGATGATCCTTCCATGGGAGCTAGCTACACTTCCAGATTTACATCAAGAAATCATAAAGGACCTTGAAAGCTGGACCTTTAATAGTCGATATCAAGACATCAAGATTAATCGATACCATGTTCTTGAGTGGGTTTTAGGTGCAGGTCAAGACCTCAACTCAACTCTAAGACTGGCTTGGCACAGTCTCTGCCCTTTCCTGGATATGCGTAACAGCCAAGATTCGCAAATATCAGCCAGGGCTACTGTGAGGGAGAATTCACATCTATTTGAATTTCTGTACGAAAATATGATCCACTCCTCATTTCACAGATCGTACTAAAGGTGATCCAAGATTAAACAACAAGAAGAAGAAGAATTGGGGCATCAGTCTGCCAGCAGCGGTAGAACTCAAGAAGAAAGGAGTGACGTTCTCTGCAAACGTAAAGATTCTCAACAGGATTTGTTTTGATGGCAAAACCGACATGTTTTACTTGCCCAGAGTCGAAATAAGAAACTGAACAGTGGTTTTAATGGAAAATCTGGTGGCATTCGAGGCACTGGCTCGGAAAGATCAAAGGAAACCGCTAAAGACTTACCTGGACTTGATGGAATCCTTGATCGATACATCCACAGATGTTGATGTGCTCATAGATAGTGGCATCATCGACGAATTCTCGCAACCAGACGAAGTGGCCAGTGCCTGGAAAGGAATTGGCGAAAAACTGGACAAAGGCGAATACGAACCAATCCAGACCGCCATTGGCGAGGTTACAACCTTCTACGTAAATTATGAGTATAGAATGATGAATGCTGGTGTCAAGGAAAAGTATTTGCCGAGGCCATGGCTGGTCCTGTCTTTGATCATAGGATGTTTCCTCTTAATTTTAAGTGTACTGCAAGAACTTAAAAGATGTTGGAATATTAATTCCAACTGTTGTGCAGCAGCTGCAGCTACTTTATTCATTTGTCGTGATCCGGCGCCCCACATTTTTCTCCCGATCTTTTATGTCACCGCCATTACCATCTTTTCACTCTTTAATTATTTTTGAGTTCCTGAAGGATGAAGATAAGATACAGCACTACATCATTACTTCTCAACAACCATATTAATGAGCAGAACGGCTGAAAGAGAAAAGAACCAGCCTCGAGCCGATGTAGCATTTATCAACCATAGATTTCATCACCACCGACTCAAGAAATACAGCAAAAGATCAAATATGTTAATCATGAGCAGCAGAAACTTTATCACCAAGTTAAGGCGGTGAAGACCCTTTCCCACACTATAAATAGAAACAGAAACAGAAGTAGAAAACAGATAGAGGAAATAGATTGAAAGTCCTTTGTAACACACAGTAGTGTAGAACAAGAGAGTTTTTTTTTGTATTGCACAACAGTGCTGAAATTTTCTGTGATAGTTGTTTTGTGGAACTGAAGCGTTCTTGTTGTAATCCCTCTGTCAAGAGGAAGATGCTCTTTAGCATAATATTTTGTGAAGATCCCTCTATGTGAGGAAGAGTTAGTTTTATGTGTTGGTTTATTTTCATAAATAGAAGTTTCTTTCTGTGCGTTGTTGTTACACCAAAAGTTATCTTGTCAAAAATTTCCTGTTGCTGTTACACCGTAAGTCGAAAAATACTTGACGTCAAAAATTTACGTTGCTGCAACACCACGAACAGCAACTGAAAAAAAATTACGTTGCTGCAACACCACGAACAGCGTTGCTACAACACAAGTTACAGCAACTGAAAAAAACTGTGTTGCTGCAACACCGTTTCCAGAGAACGAATTTTTCTGTTTTTCTGAGTTAAAAACAGAGTATTTTTCTGTGTCAAAGACAAAGTATTATTTTGATTAGTTTTTTATCCTGAGGCAAAGTAGAGTATTATTTTATGCTCTGTTCTTGTGTTTTTGAATTATCAGAAAACAGAGTATTAGTCTCTGTTCATATTTTTGTTGTTTCGGAATTTATCAGAAAATTCTGAACAGTGGAAACAGAGGATTTTTCCACTGTATTTTGTTTGGAATAACCAGAAATTCCTGACATGGTATCAGAGCTTGTCCAGGCTCTTTGAAGACATCAAAGAAGCTGAAAGAAGATTTGTTGTTGTAGCAAATTATCCAGCAAAGCGAAAACGCTGTCAAGGTATTTTTCAGATTAGTTTTTTGTGTAGCTGCTGAAGACAATCAAGTGATTTTTTTTTACAGTCAAGTATTGCAAGAATGGCCAGCACTAGCGTGGGTATGTTTAATACCCAGCTCCCACAGTTCAATGGGAAAAATTATGACTACTGGGAAATAACCATGAAAGCCGTGTTTGCCTCACATGATTTATGGGAACTTGTTGAATATGGATTTGAAGAACCAGCAAATGAAGAAGAGTTTATTGGATTAACTCAGGCAGAGAAAGAGTTGTTGAAGAGCAATAAGAAGAAGGACTCAAAAGCCCTTGTATTCTTATATCAAGCAGTGCATGAGAGTGTGTTTCCGAGGATAGCAGCAGCCAATACATCCAGAGAAGCATGGCAAACTCTCAAGGCAGCCTATCAAGGCATGGAGAAAGTGAAGACAGCAAAACTACAGTTGCTGAGGAAAGATTTTGAGAACCTGCGTATGAAGGAGTCAGACAATATTGACTCATTCTTCACACAAGCAATTGGTTTGGTCACACAGATAAGGTCTCATGGAGAAACTCTTGAAGAAAGGAGGATTGTGGAGAAACTATTGAGGTGCCTACCCTCAAAGTTTGATGTGATTGTCACCACCATAGAAGAGACAAAGGATCTCTCAAATTTTTTAGTTGATGAACTTCATGCATCACTGATAACACATGAGCAGAGGTTGAGTAGAAATGAAAACTCATCTCTAGAGCAAGCCTTCAAGACCCAGATGTCATTTGGAAGAGGAAGAGGTCAAGGCAGAGGAAACAAGAGAGGAAGAGGCAGAAGCCAATACAGAGGCGAAAGAAACTGTCCAGCAAACGTTCAAGGAAGAGGCAGCAATCCAAATCAGAACCAAGGCCATGGCAGCAGTCAGAAAAGTGGACAACATCATGCTCAAGGACAAAGGTATGAAAAATCCAATGTCCAATGTTATTATTGTAAAAAATATGGGCACTATGCAAATGAATGTAAGAAAAAGCAGCATGATATGAGTAATAAATCTAGTGCAAATATCACTAGAGAAAATATCAGTCAAGATAATGTGTTGTTAGTTTGTAATATGGCTGAAACAAACAGTGAAGATATATGGTTTCTAGATTCTGGCTGCAGCAACCATATGACAGGAAACATAGCCCTGTTTTCTGCTTTAGATCAGAGTGTGCAGTCACAAGTCACACTTGGGACTGATAGTAAAATTTCTGTTATGGGAAAAGGAGAAGTTAAAATATTTACAAAGAAAGGTGAAAAGAAAACCATAGCAGATGTTTATTATGTTCCTGGAATGAAGTGTAATCTCTTGAGTATTGGACAGCTTGTTCAGAAGGTTTACAATGTTTTCTTTGAGAATGATGTATGCACCATCATGGACAGATTACCCAGCAAACGTTGTATTGCTGAAGTGAAGATGACAAGGAACAGAATGTTCTCTCTCAGAATAAGGGCAGATCTGAAAAATAAAGAAGTAATTGCAGCAGTGACACAAGAGGCTCTCCAAAGCGTACCAAAGGATGAAAATTGGTTGTGGCATTTGAGATTTGGACATCTCAACTTTGGAGGTCTTAATTTGTTGAGTAGAAAAGGAATGGTAAGAGGATTACCATTGATAGAAAAGCCAGACAGCCTTTGTGAAGGTTCTATATTGGGAAAACAACACAGAGAAATTTTTCCAACTGGGAAAAGCATAAGGGCAAAAGCACCCTTAGAAATTGTCCACTCAGATTTATGTGGACCGATGCAAGCTCCATCACTTGCAGGCAACCAATATTTTCTAACATTTATTGATGACTTTACTAGAAAGACTTGGGTTTATTTTCTGAAGAATAAGAGTGAAGTGTTTGAAAATTTTCAAAATTTCAAAGCACTTGTAGAAAATCAAACTGGGCTGCGTATCAAGGTTTTGAGAACTGATAGAGGAGGTGAGTATATCTCCAAAAAAATTTTATGTTTTTGCAGAGAAAATGGAATTCATAAGCAATTTACAGCAAGGTACACCCCGCAGGAAAATGGAGTTGCTGAAAGGAAAAACAGAACAATCATGGATATGGCGAGGAGCATGTTGAAGGCAAAGCATTTGCCAAATGATTATTGGGCTGAAGTTGTACACTGTGCAGTATATATTTTGAATAGATGTCCTACAAAAGAAGTAATGAACAAAGTTCCAGAAGAAGCATGGAGTAGGAGAAAGCAAGGAGTCACCCACATGAAAGTTTTTGGTTGTGTGGCTTATGCACACATTCCAGATCAGCTAAGGAAGAAATTGGACAGCAAAGGGGAGAAATGTATTTTCATTGGATATAGTGAAGAATCCAAAGCTTACAGGTTATATATCCCATCCACCAAGAAGTTTTTTGTGAGCAGGGATGTTCAATTTATTGAAGAGGAAGCTTGGGATGGAAGCATAGAGAAAACAGTTAATGTTAAAAATTGTTTGTCTCATGATGATGATGATGAGGAGTTGGCTGAAACACATCCCCAAATAGCAGCGCCAACAACAGAACAGCAAAAGACACCCTTGAGGAGAAATGAGAATGCTTCTCCAAGCACACCACAAGGAGGAAATTCAAGTGCATCTACAAGCACTTGCACACCGAATGAAAGAGGTAAGAAATTCAAAAATTTAAGTGATATTTATGATGAAGGAATGAATTCCCTGTTTGCTTTGTATTGTCACGTTGATGACCCTGTTCATTTCGAAGATGCAATTAAAGATAAGAAATGGATGAGGAGATGAATGCCATAGAAAGAAATAAGACATGGGATTTAGTTGATCTACCAAAAGGTAAAGAAGTCATTGGAGTTAAATGGGTCTACAAGACCAAGAGTAATGTTGAAGGAAAGATAGAAAGGCATAAGGCAAGACTTGTTGTCAAGGGATACAAGCAGCAGTTTGGGAGAGATTATGAGGACACTTTCGCACCTGTTGCAAGAATGGAAACAGTAAGAGTAGTGTTGTCCATAGCAGCACAAAACAAATGGAAAGTTTACCAAATGGACGTGAAGTCAGCATTCTTGAATGGAGTATTAATGGAAGAGGTTTACCTCGAGCAACCTCTAGGCTATGAGAAGAAAGGCCAAGAGCACAAAGTCTGCAGATTGAAGAAAGCTCTTTATGGGCTGAAGCAAGCACCAAGAGCGTGGTACAGTAGGATAGATTCCTATCTACTGGAGAACGGATTTGAGAAGTGTGAGGGAGAACCCACTGTTTACATCAAAGAAAAAGACTGTAAAATTTTAATTGTTGTGTTATATGTTGATGATGTGATTTTTACAGGTAATGATGACTACCTCATTGAAAATTTCAAATCAGTCATGAAAGAAGAATTTGAGATGACTGACATGGGTTTGCTGAGATACTTCTTAGGAATAGAAGTAGATCAAAATAAAAATGGAATTTTTATTTCACAGGCAAAATATGTAAATGAAGTGTTGAGCAGATTTAACATGCAGGACAGCAAGGCAGCAATCACTCCCACAGTGATGGGATTAAAACTCAGCAAAGAGGACAGCAGCAAATATTTTGACCCTAGTGTGTACAAGAGCATAGTTTGCAGCCTCATGTATTTGACTGCAACTAGGCCAGACATAATGTATGTTGTTAGTTTAATTTCCAGATTCATGGAGAAGCCAAAAGAAACACATTGGCAGAGCAACAAAGAGAATTCTGAGGTATGTTAAAGGTACAAAAAGGTATGGCATATTTTATACTGTTTCAGAATGTTCAAATTTAGTTGGATACACAGATAGTGATTGGGCTGGAAGTGTAGATGACCGGAAAAGCACATCTGGTTACATTTTTCACATAGGTTCAGGAGCCATTTCATGGGCTTCCAAGAAACAGCCAATTGTGGCATTGTCTACAGCAGAAGCAGAGTATGTGGAAGCTACAGCAGCAGCATGTCAAGCGGTTTGGATGAGGAGAATGTTGAGAAGTCTATGCCAGGAGCAAGCAACATCAACAATTATTTTTTGTGACAATAGCTCAGCTATTGCATTATCCAAGAACTCTGTATTCCACAAGAGAACAAAACACATAGACACAAAGTTTCATTACATCAGAGAATTGGTGAACAATGGAGAAATCATTTTACAACATTGCAGGACTCAGGAACAGGTTGCAGATATTCTGACAAAGCCATTGGATCAGAAAAGTTTTGAGTTTTTAAGAAAACTTCTGGGTATGACTAATAACCCAGCAGTTGAAATTAAAAGGGGAGTGTTGGAATATTAATTCCAACTGTTGTGCAGCAGCTGCAACTACTTTATTCATTTGTCATGATCCGGTGCCCCACATTTTTCTCCCGATCTTTTATGTCACCGCCATTACCATCTTTTCACTCTTTAATTATTTTTGAGTTCCCGAAGGATGAAGATAAGATACAGCACTACATCATTACTTCTCAACAACCATATTAATGAGCAGAACGACTGAAAGAGAAAAGAACCAGCCTCGAGCCGACGTAGCATTTATCAACCATAGATTTCATCACCACCGACTCAAGAAATACAGCAAAAGATCAAATCTGTTAATCATGAGCAGCAGAAACTTTATCAGCAAGTTAAGGCGGTGAAGACCCTTTCCCGCACTATAAATAGAAACAGAAACAGAAGTAGAAAACAGATAGAGGAAATAGATTGAAATTCCTTTTGTAACACACAGCAGTGTAGAACAAGAGAGTTTTTTTTTTGTATTGCACAGCAGTGCTGAAATTTTCTGTGATAGTTGTTTTGTGGAACTGAAGCGTTCATGTTGTAATCCCTCTGTCAAGAGGAAGATGCTCTTTAGCATAATATTTTTTGAAGATCCCTCTATGTGAGGAAGAGTTAGTTTTATGTGTTGGTTTATTTTCATAAATAGAAGTTTCTTTCTGTGCGTTTCTGTTACACCAAAAGTTATCTTGTCAAAAATTTCCTGTTGTTGTTACACCATAAGTCGAAAAATACTTGACGTCAAAAATTTACGTTGCTGCAACACCACGAACAGCAACTGAAAAAAATTTACGTTGCTGCAACACCACGAACAGCGTTGCTGCAACACAAGTTACAACAACTGAAAAAAAATTGTGTTGCTGCAACACCGTTTCCAGAGAACGAATTTTTCTGTTTTTCTGAGTTAAAAACAGAGTATTTTTCTGTGTCAAAGACAAAGTATTATTTTGATCAGTTTTTGATCCTGAGGCAAAGTAGAGTATTATTTTATGCTCTTTTCTTGTGTTTTTGAATTATCAGAAAACAGAGTATTACTCTCTGTTCATATTTTTGTTGTTTCGGAATTTATCAGAAAATTCTGAACAGTGGAAACAGAGGATTTTTCCACTATATTTTGTTTGGAATAACCAGAAATTCCCGACAAAAGAACGATGCTAGACTACCGTTTACGCTCTCTTGTTCCGCTCACAGCCACCTCACAACATCGCTTATTCTCACAAGGAAATGTAGGGTTCATGTTCCTTCCACTGTCGGTTGAGAGTGGCGGCTAACTGCACAGGTAATTTTCTTTTATTCTGGTTTGGAAACCTTTTCTTGGGATTTACTGCTAATTAATCGAAGATTTCCCTTTCTTTGGACAGGGCGTACCCAAGGCACCTTTCTGCACAGTTCCTAAGTTGCGGATTTTATTTTCCACTATTGTTATTTTAATTACCTTTTATACGTGCGAACAGGACTAACTCTGGTTAGTAGTTACCTGATTGCAAGTGAGGTCAATCATAATTCTTGCAGTCTACAAAACCCTCAGAGTGAGGTCTTACGGCTAGCTAAATCCCTTTCATTTCCTTCCAGGTTTCGCTTACTCCATCTCTTTCTCCCCTTCCAGTATGTCGCTCCATTAAAAGAAATGCAGCCATTCTTCGGGACAACCTTGCTTAACCCCGATATTACATTTAATATCTTTAGACCACCCTTCGTTGGTCTTAAGCTTGGCAATGACAATCTCCTAGAGGTGGATCACAACAATCCTCAATTCAGGAGGAACAATGATCTCTTCAAGCCTCACCTAGAGCTTATCTCGGGGGATAGTGTCGAAATCTTTTCTAAAGTCCACAAAACAACATAAGAGATAAGTTTTACTATTGTTTCATTCCTCCGCGATAATCCTAAGGGTGACAACGTGGTCGATGATCGAGTGATGTCTCTTAAAACCAGCTTGCCCTTTAACTCTTTTACCCTATTTCTCAAGCCAAAGGCTAGGCTTTTTTTCTAGAATGAGCCCATAAATCTTGGCTAAGATGTGGCCAATCATAATGGTCCTATAGTTAGAGGGAATTCTTTTGTCCCCATTTTTCAAGATAGGCACGATAAGTCTTTGCGTCCAAAGCTTAGGGAAGACATGCTTTACATCCAAATTGAGAAGCTTGTGGAGATGAGGAATGAGGATAAATTTTCCCATTTTAAAGATCTCGGCTTGGTAACCTTCAATATCTTTGGCTTTCCCATTAGCGAGCTTATTAATCGCAAACTCAACACCTTCCAAAGAAAAAGTATCATCCTTAACATGAGTGTTTAATATGGTGCCCATGGTGTCCGGAGAGTCATACAACCGCTTAAGATAGTTATCCCAATTTTCTAAGGGGATAGAATGATTATCTTTAGTTTTACGAACAAGCACATTTCACCAAAACTTTCTAAGTGCAACTTTAGAAAGGTGGAAAAGACGCTCTTGTCTCTTATTAATATATGACATTTTCTTCCTCTTAATGTGATATTTGTATATACTTATATTCTGGAGCTTGATGCTCCCATTAGGGGCATCTCTGGTTGCTTTCCTGGAAATTTTACAATCATTATGATACCAAGGATTGGAAGTTCTATTATTTTTCTTATACGAAGTGTTATTAGAGAATTTTCTAATGGTGGTGGAAAGGGTAGTAGTAAAATGGTAATATATTTGATCAATGTTGTTATTATAAGTCAGGAAGCCTAAATTCCTTTCCAAATCCCTTAAGAAAAGGTCGACATTACTTCTATCGAAGTGAATGTGGCTTTTTCATTCATTGTTCTCCTGCATGTGAGTGGTATGCATAACAATATTGAGGGATAAAGACAAATGTCTGTGGCGAGAGTCAAGCTCTTACCCATTAAGAAGTTCAAAATTAGTAATATGGTTGAGAACATGGATGTCAGAGATCGCATAATCCACGACGCTCCTACCCAGCCCATGGAAATAGGTCATCTGACCGGAGAGAGTCCATTTATTAATATCATTACAAATGATTAGGTCCTGGGAACTACAAAGTTTGAGGAGCTCAGTGTTGAATACATTCTCGATTATGTCTTCAGATTTTCTCTGGAATCTATTAGCTAAGCGGCCATCCTCATCAAGCCACAAGGGGTCAAGGTTAGAGTTGTTACTTAACATAATAGCTTGATTAGTAGCAGTCTAAGCATTAAAGTCCCCAAGAAAAATGATATTGCCATCATTCCTTAGGTTGTAGATGTCTTTTTCTAAGGTATTGAAAGAACAATTCTTATCTAGGTTGTTTTCCTTATAGAATGTAGAGTTGATAGGGGTGAAATAACAGATTTCAAAGAAGATGCTATTGGTTGCAAAATTAGAGATATCGAGCCAAATGCATTCATTGAAGGGGTTTGTTTTATGAAGTCGGATGTGAGAGGAAAAAATGTTCATAATATAACAGGTTATACAACCAAAACCTCTCCTGGAGGATTTCTTATTCCAGGAAGACCAAAGAGTGAACTCGTCAAGGTGAGGGATCCTAGATTCGTCATGCTCCCAAGTTTTAACTAAAATAATAAGATCAATATCACTCAGGATTCAACTTAACATATGACCCTTACGCCATGGAAAATGACAACAATTCCAGAAGAGGATTCAAAGTGATGTCATTGCCTATTTATCATTCATGTTTGGGACTCTGTCTCTAATAATAGATTTTCTATTCCTAATTATTGCCCATTTCCCCTCTTTTCTTGCCTCCTTGACCTTTTGTACTTCTTTCCTGAGTTCAGCTTAGTCTTCTGGAATGAGGTCTTCATTTATAAAGATTCATGTTCCTTTTAGGCTAGAGGATTTCCTAACTATATCTAATTTATTTTCATTACAACTGACCTTGACACGGATTATTCTATTTTTATGCTCAAGTATTTTTCCTACCCCTATTGCTTCGGTAAGATAAGTTGTTTGAATTTGACATTTTGTCTTTAATTGTTCTTTAACTAATTCTAATGTGTCTTCATTGTTTTGTTCTTCTATATGAGCGATTACAAGGTGTAAGGCTCTTTTTTCGCGCTCATGGTTGAGTAAAATTAGTTTATTAATTT
This sequence comes from Pinus tabuliformis, assembly GCA_031772625.1. NCBI lineage: Eukaryota > Viridiplantae > Streptophyta > Pinopsida > Pinales > Pinaceae > Pinus > Pinus tabuliformis. Next base: position 217,733,363 of record CM062808.1, read on the forward strand.
CTTTTATGGGTATAATATTTAATTTATTCTCTGTGATATTTATGGCTCAGTTATTATGTAGTTGTTCTTTTAGATTTTTACTCTAGTTTTTCAAAGTGTCATTTTCTTTAACCATTGCTTGTATGTTATGCTCAATTTCTTGAATAATAATGATGTAAAATATACCAATCCATATTGTTATTATTTAATATATTGTGAAATAATATGAGATTTACTAAAAGGCTAATACATTTTCTCATATTTTATAAAAGATATATTTAATTTTGTATTATCATTTTTTTGTCTAGACCAATGGTAAGAAGACAATGAATGTAATATTCCTAACCCGGAATATTCCTCAAAACCCCAGCAAAAAAAACTCCAACCAAATATGTGCAAATGATATAATAACCCAAAAGTGATAAAATAATAGTGGAAGAGTATATAATAATGTAAACCGGAAATATAAGCAGATACACAAAAGTGCAGCGAGAAATTCTAAGCCATTTTATTATATTGAGCAATAAAATGATTACAAGAGGTGATCACACATATGGCACCTCGACTTGCACAAGGCAAGTGAAGAAATACTCTCAGAATGACAAGAATGGCCTCTCTGCGTGGATGTTGTTGTTGTGCTACTGTTGCTGCTAAAAAACAGATGATGATATGGGGTTGTTCCCCTCCTCAGAAAAAGCTGAAACTCTGGATTTAGGCTCTACTCAAGAAACCCAGGAAAACCCAAAAAGCTTTCCTGGAATGGCTGACCCCCGAAAAACACACTCTTGGGGTTCTGCGCAGTTTCTCAATGCCTTGTGCTACCATTGAAGAAAACCCCTCCAAACTCTACCTGAAATACTACCTGAAACCATACCAAAAATCCTCCAATGAGACAAGAGTTGGACCCCTGCTCAATCTCCCAGCATAAATCCACCTGCAAACCCCAATCCAACACTACAACCAAAAGAACTGCGTCCCTCTCCAAGTGCTGCGCAGTCCTCCAAAAATCTGATAAAACTGCTGCTAAAATGATGATAAAAATACTGCCAAAATACTGATGGAAATACCTTGCCCGAGCAGGCACTCGAAGTCCCCCGGGGCTAAGGGTGAGATCTCCGAACGGAGACACTCGATGCACTAAACAGTGCTGCAGACTAGCTAAACAGCCAACGTGCTCAAAAGTCGGAACGACTAGCTCAAAATGCACATAACTGAATGATCCAAAATGAGGGGGCTCCTATCTATTTTATAGCCTCTGCCTCTCACAATCCCTAGGCTCACCTCCTCCTGCGTGATTCCCCTCTTGCCACGTGTTCTTTTCCTCCTGCGCAGTTCCTCCATGTGTCTGCGTGGGCTCCATTTCTGCGTCCCCCTTTGGCCCCCTTGGCTTCCCTTTAACTCACAACGTTGTGCTACCTAGGAAGTGACTTTTTATTCTAAAGTGAGCTATGTTCCCCCTTCCTCACTTTTTATTTACAAATAAATATAGAAGGAAAAAATTGAAAAAAATTGAATATTCCAGTTAGCCATAGCTAATTGGGAATATTACAGTCTCCCCCGGAAAAATGTTGCTTGTCATTAAGCAACTGAAGTGATGGATGATGTAATATCTTCTCACTCTCCCAAGTGGCATCCTCATCCAGCAAATTCTTCCACCTCACCAAGAATTCCCGAACCGCAGCTGCCTCTCCCTAGTGTCAATGATAGCCTCTGGTTGCAATACCAAATGCCCCTCATCATCCATGGGTGGTAGCTAATCTGTCACGGTCACCTGCTGCCCCAATGCCTTCTTCAGGCATGATACATGAAAAATGGTATGAATCATGCTGCCTTGGGGCAGCTCCAACTCATATGCAACCTATCCAATCCTACGTATCACCTTATATGGCCCATAAAAGCGGGGCTTAAGCTTCTCAACCCCGTTATGCTTCAGTGATGGCTGTCGGTATGGCTGTAATCATAGGTAGACCATGTCCCCTACCTCGATTGCCTCTCCACCTGACCCCTGTTGGCATACAGCTTATGCTGGTTCTACGTTGTAGCCATGTTATCCTTGAGAGCCGGATGATATCCTGACTCTCTTGGATCCAAATCTTGGCTCTAGGAGCCCTACTATCACCAAACATCACGTCGACAAAAGATAAAGGATGATACCCATATAAGGCATAGAATGGTGACATACCAATGGACATGTGATGTGAAGTATTGTAGCAGTACTCCCCCAGATGTAGCCACTTCAGCCATGTTCGCTGCTGCCCACTCACATAGTTACGCAAGTAGTCGTCCAACCACTTGTTAACTATCTCCGTTTGTCCTTCCGTTTATGGGTGATAGCTGGTACTCGATGTCAACTCCATCCCCACCAATTAGAAAAGCTCTTGCCAAAACCTGCCCATGAAACAGTTGTCCCTGTCACTGACAATGGTCTTAGGAAGACCATGTAGCCTGAAGATCTCCCTAAAGAATAGCTCGACCACGTGTGCTGCTATATAGTGTGCGGATATAGCAAAGAAATGTGCATACTTTGTCAGTCGATCAACGACGACAAAGATACAATCCTTGCCTTGTACCGTGGGCAACCCTGTGATGAAGTCCATCGAAATGCTCTCCTATTTTCCCTCCGGAATGGGAAGAGGCTGTAATAAACCCGCGGGATGGCTCATCTCTCCCTTTTTCCTCTGAAAAACATCGCACTCCTAGATGTTCTAGAGCACGTCCCCCTTGAGGCCCTTCCATGAGAACCTCTCTCTAATGGCCCTGTAGGTTTTAGTAAACCCCTGATGTCCTGCCAAAGGTGAATCGTGTGATGCCTGGAGTACCTTATGCTTGAGCTGTGACCCCTCAGTCAAGAAGATCCGATCCCATCTCATCAACCACCCTGTACCTATCATCTGCCACCTGCCCATCTAGAACCTCACATGCAAACCTGTACTTGGAGTACTCTACTAAGAGTCGAGCCCTCCAATCTGTATCCAAGCTCATAAGAGACAATGTGGCTGGTCTACGTGAAAGGGCATCTACTACCACATTGTTCGTACCCTTGACATACTCAATGTCAAAGTCATATGCTTGGATCTTACTGATCCACTTCTGCTGCCTCTCCTGTAGCTGCTTCTGCTCCAAAAAGAACGTGAGGTTGTTGCGATCAGTCCTCACCCTGAACATGTTTCTTAACAAATACTTCCGGTACTTAGCCAATGCATGCATGATGGCCAACATCTCCTTGTTGTATATGGAATAAAACCTCTCGTGTGGAAGGAGTTTCTGGCTCTCAAATGATATAGGGTGACCTCCCTGCATCAATACTACGTCAATCCCCTCTCCCAACGCATCACACTCCATGACAAATGGCTGCGTAAAGTCTGGCAATGCAAGCACTGGGCAACTGCTCATAACCTCCTTGAGCCTGTCAAAGGCTCGCTGCGTTGTATCTAACCAACTGAATGCCCCCTTCTTTGTCAAATCTGTCACGGGTGCAGCAAGCTGTGAGAAACTTTTGACGAACTTCCGATAGTAAGTGCAAATGCCAATGAATCCTCGAAGTTCCGTCACGTTTCTCGGCTCTGGCCACTCCCTGATGGCCTTGATCTTCTCCTCGTGGACCCTCACTCCGTCCACCCCTATGATGTGTCCCATATACAACATCTCCATCAACCCAAACTCACACTTAGAGAGTTTGGCATAGAACTACTGCTCCTGTAAGATACACAATACTCTCTCAATGTGCTGGAGATGCTCCTCCCAAGTCCTACTGTAAATGAGAATATCATTGAAGAATACCAACACAAACTTCCTCAAATGACTACGGAAGATGTGATTCATGCAGGACTAAAATGTAGTTGGGGCATTGGTTAGCCCAAAAGGCATCAGCAAGAACTCAAAGTGTCCATAGTGACACCTGAGGGCGGTCTTGGGAATATCCTGCTCCCTCATGCGAATCTGATGGTACCCAGATCTCAAATCAATCTTTGAGAAGAATCGTGCTCCCCTCAATGCGTCCATCAACTCATTGATCCTGGGTATGGGGTACTTGTTCTTCAGGGTCTTCTTTTTCAGGGCCCTGTAGTTAATGCACATCCTCAATGTACCATCCTTCTTCTTCACTAACACCACAGAAGAAGCAAAAGGATTCATGCTCGGACGAATGTGCCCAAGTTCCAGCAACTCCTGGATAGCCCGCTCAATCTCATCCTAATAGGCCTTGGGGTGCTTATAGGGGGTGGTGATCACTACTTGGATGCCCTTCTCAAGCTCGATAGTGTGCTCAAACCCCCGATCCGGTGGCTGTCCTGGTGGAATATCTCCAAACACTATGGCATACCGATCAAGGATGGACTGGATCTCTGGATGTACCGTCTGCCCTGTAGTCCCTGCCTCTAAAGCATGCAGCTCCACTGCCCATTCTATGTCTCCCTTCCAGAATTCTGCCTCCATCCGATGAGCCGACAGAGTTTGAGGTGGATATGTGTGCTATCCCCATATCTTCTCATGCCTCCCAGTCCTCTCATCATCCCACTCCATCTCTAGGGTCTTCCAATCCGTCGTGACCTTCCCTAGAGTAATAAGCCACTAGACACCTAGTATCATGTTGGTGTCCGGAATATCGACCATGAAAAAATGGTTAGTCAATGTGTAGGTGCCCCTCGTCACCAAAAGCTCTGGAACATAATGAGCACACATCATGGTCTGATCTCCTGGGACCAATACTAAAAACCCATCGAAGCTCTCTATCTGAATACCTCTTTGCTCAACCATTTGTGCATCGATGAGGTTGTGGGTTTCCCCACTGTCAACCAAAACTGATACGCGTTGGCCACGTAGTGTCCCTCGTACGCGTAGCATCAGATACTTGGGAACTCCCCGCAATGCTACAAGGGCCCCTCCTGTGGCTGCAAAAGATGCACCACCTGCTGCTGGTGGTGGAGGTGGCAAAGGTCCCTATATGGTATGGATATCTCCTGCCTCCACATCCTCCTCGTCATCCTTTTCTCCACTGCTCTCGGAGAAGACCTCAATAAAATGTGCTTTGCCAGCAGCACATCTATGTCCTGGTGCCCATGGCTCCTGACAGGTGAAGCACAACCGCTTCTTCTTCAGCTCCTACCTGGCATCGCCGTCAAGTTGTACTCATCCTAGATTCCCCTTTGGAGGAGGAATCCTCACATCCTTCCCCTTAGACTGAAAAGTCTGTCTCTGGGGGTAAGGTGTCCGGGTCCTAGGTAAGACATCCTGTAAGTCCCAGGTCCTGCTGATAGCGTCTTGGAGCGTGGCTAGTCTAGTGGATTGGAAGAAACCTCGAAGTAGCTCTGCTAACCCCTCAACATACATATAGACCCTCCGTGTCGTGGATAAGTCTGGCACCATCACGGAGACCCTCAACAAATCTGCAATGTAGGTCTCTGGGCTCCCTGTCTGCTTGAGCCTCGTCAACTCAATAAAATGTTGCTCTGGATCTCTCCGATCAAATCGCTCCATCAGTCTCCTGGTAAACTCGGCATATGTCGTCACAGTGGAGTGCCACAGTGTAACCATCCCATGAACCCACTAATCCTGGGTCTTTCCATCCAAGTGCAATGTTGCCACCTTGATGGCCTCTGCCTCCGACATCTAGTTAAGTTGGAAATAAATGTCCAACTTCTCCACCCAAGACTTTGCCGAACTGTTTGATGAGCCATCAAACGTAGCCAAGTGGAATCTACTCGCTACACGGTGGTTATCGCCATCATGGTAATGCCAGTAGCCTCTGTGATGGTCGCGGGGTTTGCTATCCCACTGGAGCTGAACAAAATCTCTGAATGAGAGGGCTTCCCTGAACTCCTGCCCATATGCCTGGTATTCTACAAAATAATCGCCCATATGTCCGGGCTCTGCCTCCTGCTGGGCTACAACCCCCGTGTCTACTCCTAAGAAAGTGGGCATGGTAGAGCGTGTAGGGGCATGTGAGGCCACCTGCTGTGCAATATCACGCTGCTCTAGCAAGTGATGGGATGCACCTGATCCCTTACCAATCTGAAAAATTCGTGGGCTCTCACGTTGTCTGGCCTCTACTACCATGAATCTCTTCCCCATCACCTCAATCTACCTCGGCAGATCCTGCACTGATTTGAGGAGCATATCCGCAAATCTCTTCCCATCCTCATCGGCCATCTATTCTGTGTCCACTACTGGCTCTCTCTATTCTGTGTCTGCCACAGGCTCCTCCTATTCTGCGTCCACCATAGGAACACAGTCCCCCTCCCCGTAGGTATTCTCCAACCTACGTCTAGTGTCTCTGTACCTCCTACCTCTGTAAAAAATGTAGGGTTTTTCCCCTGGTGTCATAGATTGCTAGCTCCATAGGCTGAGCCAGATCTATGCTCTGATACCACTGTAATATTCCTAACCTGGAATATTCCTCAAAACCCCGACAAAAAAACTGCAACCAAATATGTGCAAATGATATAATAACCCGGAAGTGATAAAATAACAGTGGAACAGTATATAATAATGTAAACTAGAAATATAAGCAGATACACAAAAATGCAGCGAGAAATGCTAAGCCATTTTATTATACTGAGCAATAAAATGAGTACAAGAGGTGATCAGACATATGGCACCTCGACTTGCACAAGGCAAGTGAAGAAATACTCTCAGAATGACAAGAATGGCCTCTCTGCGTGGATGTTGTTGCTATGCTATTGATGCTGCTAGAAAAAAGATGATGATTTGGGGCTATTCCCCTCCTCAGAAAAAGCTGAAACTCTGGATTTGGGCTCTACTCAAGAAACCCAGGAAAACCCAGAAAGCTCTCCTGGAATGGCCGACCCCCGAAAAACACCCTCTTGGGGTTCTGCGCAGTTTCTCAATGCCCTATGCTGCCATTGAAGAAAACCCCTCCAAACTCTGCTTGAAATACTGCCTGAAACCCTGACAAAAATCCTCCAATGAGACAAGAGTTGGACCCCTGCTCAATCTCCCAGCATAAATCCACCTGCAAACCCCAATCCAGCACTGCAACCAAAAGAACTGCGTCCCTCTCCAAGTGCTGCGCAGTCCTCCAAAAAGCTGATAAAACTGCTGCTAAAATGATGATAAAAATACTGTCAAAATACTAATGGAAATACCTTTCTCAAGCAGGCACTCGAAGTCCCCTAGGGCTGAGGGTAAGATCTCCGAACGGACACACTCGATGCACTAAACAGTGCTGCACACTAGCTAAACAGCCAACGTGCTCAAAAGTTAGAACGACTAGCTCAAAATGCACATAACTGAATGATCCAAAATGAGGGGGCTCCTATCTATTTTATAGCCTCTGCCTCTCACAATAACGAAAAACACTTTTTTTGGATTGTTGGGCGTAAATACGAAAAACACTTTTTTTGGATTGTTGGGCTCTTATTCACGTCCTTTTCAATTCCGAAAAATTTACCACATTACCAACCTTCTTGACTTGTTAAGTCAAAAGAACTATAAAAATGTGAAAACATTTGTCTCCCTTCTTTTCGATCATAGAAATAAAATATTAAAAAATTCCAATTAATCTCTTTGTTAAAGTGAGATAAATCATATTAATCTTAGTGGACATTAATCAACATCATCATTTAACATTTTAATTTATTTAAATTTAATTAAATTATATAAAAATTATTTAAAATCAACTCATTCAACCTAAACCATTTTTATCAATTTTACCAAAGTATAGATCTAAAACTAAACTCTTTAGCTCTTATATTTAAGTCATGAAGCTTTATTGAGTTAAAATATTCAAAATATCTATATCCACCATTTATATTATAAACCCCTCTTTGGGGGGTCCACATAGCATATACATTATACACCTTTTTTTGTTAAATAAATATTTTCTTCATGTTTTTGAAGAAAAAATAACCTAAACACTCTCACAAGTATCGTTCCTCATTTTAAATCGTCGTTACTTTTTGCCCTTTGAATATCAACAATGAGACCATATGTGTATATGTCCGTGGAATTTAAGACCATATGTGTATATGTCCGTGGAATTTAAGACCATATGTGTATATGTCCGTGGAATTTTCAGGTGGGCGCTTATTGCAGGCAGGTTACCAGGCCGTACAGAATTGGCTGTAAAAAATTATTGGAACACCACACTGAACAGGAAAATATTCTATCACCATCGTCATCTTGTCGAACCTCACTGTACTCATGCAGCCAGATTTTTCCTTTTCCATCCTAATGGAAAGACGAAAGGAGTAATATCCAGTGAAGGGCAACCTCATAATTCGCATGATGGTCCTCACATTCCACATGGGATTGCAGAAGCCGAAACCAAATCGACATTTTATCCTGAAATGAATTCTCTACTCCCACCAGTTGACATGGAGACCACGGAGCAGGAGTGCATGATACTGCCAGACCCCGGTAGTCTTCCTGCAGATATTAAAAACGTCATCCTGCCGGAAGAAGATACTTTGAGAAAAGAATACAATTTTCTCAGTGACGATGAATTACTTTGCATGGCAGCCGGCATGCCACATATAAAGGAAGATGAGATACATCATATCTTTTGGGACGTTAATGCAGAAGAACCCTGTTCCTTGAGACAGCCTTGTTTATTTTAATAAGAAAAATGTAATGTAATGAAATATAAAATGAAAAATGTAATGGTACTAGACTATGGTTAATATGTTTGATGATGGTGTATTATGTTTAATCATGTTTATATATGGTTGATAATAGTAGATTATGTTTAACCATCATTGACTATGGCTAAAGATGTTTGAGCATGGTTGATCATAGCTCACCATGTTTCAATATGATTAAGAATGACTTGGCCATCATTGATTATGTTCGACCTTCATTAACTATGGTTCACGAAGTTTGACTATGGTTGAATATGCTCAATAATGTTTTCAAGTATGGTTGACTATAATTGAAGAATGGTGATTATGGTTGACCATGTTTGATGATGGAAGAATATGTTTCATTATGATTGACAATGGTTCATTATTGTTCATTATATGGTTCATTATGGTTGACTGTGGTTCATTAGAGTAGAAATATATTCCTTAATAGTTATGTCACAATGTGAAGTTAATCAAAAGTGAAATTGCATTGTAATGTTGATTACTAGTTTTGTCCAATTGTGACATTTCTTAAGGATTATGCTTAATTATAATCTTCCTTAATTGTTATGACGCATCGTGACATTCTTTTTGCCTAAGTTTATGTAATATTGTGACATTATTCTTACCTAAATTTATGACAAATTGTTAGGTTTCTTTACTATTGTTGATGAAAATTTATTATGTTTAACTATGATCATGACTATGATTAATGATGCATGATTAAGAATGGCTATATTTTGACATGGTTGAGTATATTTGACTACATTTTAGTATGGATGGTTATGGTAAATCATTTTTAACTATAATTTGCATTCGTTAACTAAGGTTTATGATGGTTTATTATAGTTGATGATGGTTCATTAGGGTTGACTATTGTTCGTATGAGTAGAAATCGTTCCTTAATAGTTATGTCATAATGTGAAGTTCATCAAAAGTGACATCGCATTGTTATGTTTGTTAATGGTTTTGTCTAATTGGGATATCTCTTAGGGATCATGTGTTTTTGGTTAGTCCATCGACTTGTGACTGGGGATTTGCTAATTGTTGTCACAGAGAATTCAATACAGTTGAAGATATCCAAAATCAAGGTTAGAGTAGAATTGGATGTGTGAATATTCCAGTGATTGGGTTGTGTATCTTCCAAGAGGTTATTAAGAAAAACCAACTTCCAAGAGAATTTGAATCGACCATTTCCTTCAGTCGTAGCCATACTGATACTAGATGACTTAGTCCTTTCAAACAACCATGAATTTCTTTCTCTAGTTTGCATGGCCAACAAGCTTGCAAAGAAACGCCCAGCTCCATCAAAGTAAGAAAATATACTTACTTCTATCAACTAAGATTACGAAGGTGAGATTTTTCTTTCTTTTTCTTATAGAAATTTGTTTCTCTTTGTTATCCTTCAGAAGAAAATAGTTTTTCTCATCTATTAGCATATGATTTGAGATTATTAGTGATCCAAATGAAGTATTAGAATTTTAAGGCATTAAATTTGAAATGGTTATCTTTCCATTTTTAATTTCCCCTTCTTTAAATCTCTTTATCTAAACTCTAGATGCATTTTACTTGGCTAAATACATGACATTCACCATTAGTGAACCATTTTAATAGGCAAATGGGCTTTTAATGGTGACCCACTAATCACAAGCCTTTTCCTTATGCGAAGCTGCTATGACAGGGTACTCCTCCATTTAAATTAGATGATCTAGTATGATTGTGATAGTGTGTTAGGTCTAGAAAAAATATATTATTGTCTAAGATTTATTTGAAAAAACTGTGAATTTTTCACATGTAGAATATATTTCTTTATTGTGCCCGATCTTGAATTTTTTTTGAAAAAAATCATGAACTTATATTAGGATGTAGATGATAACCACCTACCTTGACTTCATGGTCCGTCGGTGGATCAACATTGTGAATTTCAAACAGGGATGATCCTGTGATCTTGTGAAATAGTAAAATTGTGATCTTGAAATTCACATTCACAACAAAGTGTTAGCTTGGATTAACACTAAAAAGACTCTTTGATTCTATGCACCTAATCCCATCTGTATGGTGCCACAGAATGGGCTTCCATGGTTGCAAAGAGGGCTTGTTACATGCGGAGAATGAGAGATTGACAGAGGGTGTCTTCAACACCCATTCCATTGTTTCACTCTCTCAACTACTTGATTACATTAGTCTGTAAGTCATCAATGGAGGGTGTACATTCATTTGCATTCGATTGAAGCCAACACCTAATGATACTTGGACAAAACTTCTCATTAGATATCTCAAGTCTAAATACAAGGAAGACAAAGGTGTCGTAGCCAAAGCTTTAGATGTTATGTAGCATTACGTGGAGGGTAGAGAAGGATAGTACGTTGAAACAGAAAAATTCAGCACAAGCTCCTTCATGTTGCCAAGGTTCATAAAAGTAAGGAAAAACCTCCAATTAGCTCATTTCTTCAAGATGGATGGCCTCTCTAGTGCTTTGACAACCATAAGGTAGATATGAGATTCTCTTCTTGACAGAAAAGGAAGTAGGTTTCCTGCAAATGCATTTATATCCCAAGTTACTATTATGGCACATAGAGATTAGGGTCACACTGATTTTTTCCAAGTGTTAGTCTTCAAAGGTAATCTTCTTACCCTCAAAACCTTTTCCTTCATGGTTGGAGGTGTTAACTTGATTTTTGCTATTATATGGGTTGTGCTTTTTGAAAATAAAAGTATGTCATCCCCAATGATTACATAGAGAAAAAAAATCATGTAGACAATTTCTAACAAATGTTTGAATTCATACCAAGGCTAACTAATATTCATGTGCTAGACCCTAAAATTCACAATGAGATTGAATTCTAATAATGAATATGAGTTAGCCTTGTAGATTCCAAGAACTACTTTATCTTGACACCCTTTCTGTCCATGTTTAATTCCTTTTTCCTATTGCTATCATCCAGATAAATGCAATAAGCATAAGGTTTTGATAAGGTAAGCATTCATATGTGCTATTTTTCCAATATGCCTTATTGTTTTATTAAATTTTATATGCAGCTATAAAATTGACCTGATTTTGCAGCTAATCCACAGATCCGCAGCTACTTCCATTGTTGACAGGGTTCAAGTGCGCCAACTCAGCAAATGAGTATATGGGTAGATAAGGAATGATCCTCTCATGGATTTCTTCCTATTTACTTGAGCTAATCCATCAATATATCCACACTAAAACATGGTCAACCATGACAGTCAACCAAAAAATAACATGTTGGAACAAAGTCAGAGTTTCAAGAGATATTATCGATTTTCTTTTTCAATAGAAAATCGACAGATAAGTGATATGATTTAGTTTTGATAAGGATTGTAGCGAAGACCTGTAGGCTTTAATTTCTCATATTATTAATTAAAAACTATATAAAACAATGGCAACTCTGTGTTAAGGGTGCACCACCGTATGAAATTTTGAAGCATCATGTAGAAATTCTTTTCCGATTAATGCAAAGATCTTGGTTCATACATTTTATGTGCTATTGATTTAAAGCTACTGACTACCTAGTGGAGGGACCCTACGCACAGATCAGGTCTTTGATTCACTGCAATTATATTTTTTTTTATTTCATAGATTTAATTTATGGATGCTCTGTTTTTATATATTTAAGATACAGTTCAATGGAGTTCGTGACTAGTTTCACTTGATTGATCTTTGTATCAGTAATCTTGTTTTCTTTATACCTGGCATAACTCAATCATCTCATTTGCTTTATACCTAGTAGAACTAAATCATCTCGTTTGTTTTATACCTAGTATAACTCAGTCAATTTGTTTCATTCATACTTCAGTTATTTCATAGCTTAGTAATCTTGTTTCTACTTTACTTTTGCATTGAATGAAGTTGCAGTAGATAAGAGTGATAGTCTTTCTTAGCATCTGAACTCAAGCATATTTCATTTTCCAAATCGATAAAATAGGATTTCCTTTATATCATTTCATGCTTTCATAATTAGCTTTCTTTAAGTGCAACATAGAAATCCAAAAACAATTGATAAGTTGAAAAGCAGATTAACTTAACATATTCATTGAAAAGAGTTTAAATCATTAAACAACTATTCTAAGAGATCAATTCAAATCAGAACTAATTCTATAGATATCATTTAGACTAATCGATTAACAAACTTAGAAATAACATCCTAGTATAGATAATAACATCATCTCAGCATTGATTCTAGAGTTTGAAATTAATTTAGATAACAATAACATAATCACCTCAACGACATAAACAACTTCTAGCACATACAGTGCACTTGTACTTCATCAGTATACCTACCCTGGTCCATAATTTATGTTTACAATTTAAGAACACTAAATTGACTAAACATTTTGGCGCCATTGTTGGGGAATTGCAAATAGAAGTTAAAAAAAAAATAAAAAATCATCAATTAAAAACATGATATGCGTTGGGAAAGAGACTCTAGAGGTAGATTTATAGGATGAGGAAGAAGTTTAATTCCCACAAATCTGCTCACTCCACCAAGACTTCGAAGTTCCACACCACCCACTCAAAATTGAATTCAATTCATAGGCCAACAAAGACTTCTTGAAGTCTTAAGATCTGAAATCCAATCCAGAACTTCGCCTACTTCATCTACTGAATATATAATCGAAGAAAATCCTACATCCCCAACTACAAGAGTAGTTTTTCTGTCTTCCACTGGTCAACAAATTTTAGGAGAAGAATTAGAAATTCCTAGTCAAGAAGAGGAACAAGAAATTCATTTTGATTATCCTTTGATAGAGGAACCAGAAGAATTATAAGATCCTTACATTATTTCTGAAGAATCTATCATGGCTGAAGAAGGATAAGGGGAGGTACACAATGTCAGTTGTGAGAAAAATAGGATTGGAGGAGGTAGAGGTAGAAGAGGAGGTGGAGATAGAGGTAGAGGAGGGGGTAGAGGTAGAGGAAATCGAGATCCTTTTGAATTTCCTATCTTCGATGAAGATACAACCCTCATAATGAAAAATGTTTCACCTTCTATTCTTCGTAATTTCCATGGAAAGAGAAGTGAAGACCTAGGGACATTTCTCTTTGAATTTGAAGTATTATGCAGATCATATGATTATCTGCATGATGCTCAAAAATTGAAATTGTTCCCTACTACCTTAAAGGCTTCAATATTAAAATGGTTCATGAGTCTAGGAACGAATTCTATAAGGACATGGACACAAATGAAAGAAGCTTTCTTAGAGAAATATATATACTATTGTATTCCTCACAACATTAGAGATGAAGTCGTCAAAATGACACAAAAATAAGATGAAAATCTTAAAGACTTAGTCGAGAGATTTGTCTATAATCTTAAAAGGCCAAAAATGGATAGTTTAGATGAAGAAACTTTGAAAGCCCTCCTACTCAAATCTATCAGAGATGAGTGGGTTGATATCCTTAACTTAAAAGGAAAAGGATATATTTCTCAACTACCATTTACAAATATTTGTGATTTATATGTACATATCTCAAGGGGTAAAGCATGAGTTAGAAAAAGTCCTAGGGACCCTTTCTTATCAAGAATCAATAAATCTGCAGTTAGGACAGTCAGTAGGGAAGAATTAAGAATTTTTCTTGACACTTTTAGGACAGATATTTTAGGGAGTCTAAGTGAAAAAATTGACACCCTTAAACTACAAAACAAGCAAAAGTCTGAAAATGTTGCATTATCCATTTTTTGTCCCAGGTGTAGAAATAAGCATGCTCTAAGAGAATGTCCTTTAGACTTAAAACCCATAGAAACTTGTGCCATATGTGTAGATAACCATGATACTAAGGAATGGCCTTCTTTTCCAAGTCTTAAGGCTGTATTTAATGATGAAGGGATATCAAAACAAGTAGACCCTCATTATTTTATTGCTAAAATACCATGGAAGAACTCTCAAATAAATCAACCACAAGGCTTTAGATCACAACAATTTGTTCAGTCTTCACAAAATAACTGGAATCCATCTTGGCAGCCTTGGGCTCAGCCACAATCACAATCTTGGAATCAAGGATGGAAAAATCCTTATGGGGATTATGCTCAATATCAACAATATCCACCATCCTATCCTAATTTTCCACCACAATTCTTACCCCAATCTAGTATGATTCCTCAATCTAATCAACTACCTCAAGTTCAAATCCAAAATCAAAACCCATAGCTCTCCCTACCATTTTCCCAAAAATCAAATCAATTACTTGCTCAACCACTTCCGAATCCCAATAATAAAATGTCACAACCTGTTTACAATATAGAGGGGAAAAATCCTCAAACCTATGTAATAACTCCACTAGATCTAAATAATGTTCAATTAAGGTCTAGCAGAGTATTGCAAACAAAACGCCCTGTTGTTATTCAGGAAGCAAGGAAAAATCTTCAAAAAGATAAAAATAAATCTGAAGAAGGAGAAACCTCTCTTCCTCGTAAAGAAAATAATCAAACAGAAAATGTTCCTATAAATCTTGATAATACTCCTATTATAGAACAACCCTCGGTATCCATTAGACCACATTTTCCTGAACGGATGAAAATTGATTGAGGAGTAGAAAAACAAATCACATTGCCTTATTATAGTATGTTGGATGAATTAAGAAATGTTTGTATAAAAATTCATTTATTGCAAGCCATAAAAGAAATGCCAATTTTTGTAAAAACAATCAAGGAATTAAGTGCTCAAAGGTCGGGAATAAAACGAGAAGACATAAAAAGAATTCAATTAGTTGGGAAAATTGTAGACATCATGATTGGGAAAACAACAATACAAAAATATGTAGATCGAGGGAGCCCCATTATGAAAATTCACATAAATGGAAGTTAAATACCAAACACATAGATTGATCTAGGAGTAGCCATAAACATAATGAGTAAACAAGTCATGAATTCACTAAGGTTTCCTAACCTTCAATACACACCAACATTGTTATAATTAGCAGGTAGGTCTGTAATTAAGCCTGATGGTGTGTTAGAAGATGTTTGTGTATCCTTACATTCTTGGGAATATCTTGTCAATTTCATGGTTTTAACACCCAAGAATAATCTAGGAGGACATCCATTAATCCTAGGAAGACCTTGGTTATCTACGACTAATGCTTTCATCGGTTGTAGATCAAGTGACATGTTTATCTTAGATGGAAGTTCTACAAAGAAATTTACATTATATCCACCTGCAAAAACAACAATAGAAATAGAAAGTGAGGAATGGATAGATGATGATGATAATGATATACAACCTGTTTTCACTACTAACCAAGTAAGAGAGGAGGACAAAATTTTAAATCTAATGGAAAATAATGAATCCTCCTCACATTATGACCATAGTCAAAACGAATATCTCTCATCTAGACAAGTGTCTTTACTCTCTATAGAAAATTTGGAAACTCTTCAAAACTTTGAACATTAATGAAAACCTGGAAGAATTACAAAAAAATCAACTAGTAGAAATTTTACAAAAACATTCTTTTGCTTATGCATGGGAATACACTAATATGAGAGGAATTAATCCTAAAACTTACATGCATAATATCTACATTGAATAGAGTGCAAGACCAGTTAGACAGCCACAAAGAAGAATGAACCCAAATCTGAAAGAAATTGTTAAGGAGGAATTACAAAAACTACTAAATGTAAACTTCATCTATCCAATATGAGACAGTGAGTGGGTTTCACCCCTAGTAATCATTCCTAAAAAAAATGGGAAATGGATAGTATGTATCGATTACAGGGAATTAAATAAAGAGACATTAAAAGACCACTTTCCACTCCCTTTCATAGATCAAGTCTTAGACACAATAGCAGGGAAACAATATTTTTAATTTTTAGACGGTTTTAGTGGGTACAATCAAATTCAGGTAGCACTTGAAGATCAAGATAAAACCACATTTACCTATCCATGGGTAACTTATGCTTACTGAGTACTTCCCTTTGGGTTTTTCAATTCTCCGAAAACATTACAAAGAGAATTCCTCGTAATTTTCTCTGATCTTATTCATGATTGTGTAGAAGTATATATGGATGATTTCACAGTTTATGGAGATTATTTTAAAGAAGCACTTGAAAATTTAGAAAAAGTTCTAATAAGATGTAAAGAAAAAAATATTTGTTAAGTCATGAGAAATTTTTTATGATGTTTAATGAAGGAATTGTTTTAGGTCACCATATTTCAGGAGATGGAATTAAGGTAGACTCATCTAAAGTAGAGGCCATTTCTAAATTATCAGTGCCAAACTATCAATGAGATGTTAGGTGTTTTCTTGGTTAACTGGATACTATATAATATTTATAGAAAACTTTGCAAAAATTGCATCTCCACTATTCAAACCACTTACCAAAGACTGTGAATTCAGTTGGGATTCTGATTGTCAAACTTCCTTTGAAACGTTGAAAAAGAAAATCTTTGAAGCACCTATCTTAAAAAGGACATAATTGGAAATTGTCTTTCCATATATCAACTGATGCTTCAGATACAACCTTAGGAGCTGTGTTGGGACAAAAAGACCTTACTCCTTATGCAATATATCATGCCTAAAAAAATTTAACTCCAACAAAGCTAAATTATACTGTAACTGAGAAGGATGTTTTAGTTGTAGTTCATGCCATTAACAAATTCAGACATTATATAACTGGCCATCAAACTTTCAATCACACAGACCATTCTACCATTAGATATATAATGAATAAACCAATCACTAATGGTAGAATAACTAGATGGATCTTACTATTGCAAGAATTCAACATCACCATTCTAGATTGACCCAGAAAACAAAATACAATTGGTGACTTTTAATCTAGAATTCAGAATGATAACAATGATCAACTTGTGGAGGATAAATTTCCTGATGAATATCTTTTTGCAGTATCTACTAAATCACCTTGGTATGTAGATATTGCTAGCTATTTAGCTACAGGGAAATTACCATTTCATTTGTCTCCTAGAGAAAAGAGAAGATAATTCACAACAACACATCTTATTCATGGATAAACGAAGAATTGTGCAAAATAGGACTAGATCTCATCATCAGAAGATGTGTTCGAGAAGATGAGATATCGAAAATACTTAAATCATGCCATGATGAACCATGTGGAGGAAATTTGTTATGAAACCAGCTCACAAAAAGATAGAAAAGATAGATGAACTCCTTAGAAATAAGCCTCTTCGAGGGGGCAACCTCCTTTACATTACACAAATGAACAATTCTTAAATGATACAAATGAAATGACGTCCTTTCTATATATAGGAGTCTAAGGGGTCATAACATAATCAGAGCCGACATAACAATAATAATGTAAGGGCACAATAATAACAATAATGGGCTTCTATGGGGCACAATAATAACAATATGGGGACTACATGGGCATAACAATATAATAAGGGGTTGTACAAATAACAATAAGAGGTTACACTAGTAATATAGGGACCTAACATGCCCCTCTCCTTCAAAAAGTGTTGTCCTCAATGCTTGAGTAGTTCTTGATGCTTCTCTATAAATTATTGTCCTCCCATGTGGAATCCTCAGCGGGTAAGTTCTTCCACTTGATAAGATACTCTAAAATTGATCTATTTCATAGTTGTTGATTTCTCGGTTCTGTGACTGCTTCAGGTTCCAATATGAATTTTCCCTCCTTGTCAAGTTCTCGCAATATTGTTTGAACTGGGATCTTCTACAACTTTTGAATGAGTTCCCACTCCTTTGGGCATATGGATATCTGTAAGGCCTGATATTTGGAGGAACACTTCCTAGAATCAAATGAATAGCATGATCGTGATCACGAATAGGTGGGAGGCCTTTGGGAGTCTTAAATACCTTGGAATGATTTTCCAAAACGTTTTGGAGATCTAGAGAAATACATGATTTCGATGTGGGATCCTCTAGTGAACATAATTGTGTGATTACGCCTCGTTGTTCTTTATTTAGAAGCTTTGTCATGCTGTTAGAGTTGATTATATTTCCAAGTTTCCCTTCGATACCCCTTAATTCAACTTCCTTTCCTTCCCCAAAAAAATTCAAGAAAAGTTATTGAAAATTAAAAGATACCGTATCCAAAGATTGTAGCCATTAAACTCCTAGTAAAACATCAGCACCACCCATTGGAATGGAAAGAATTTGGCTATTCAATACATATTATCCCATGGATAGTTTGATATTATGGCACTTTCCAGAGAAATTTATGGTTCCTCCACTTGCAACCATCACTTAACACTCTAGTGCTAGATATAGGAAGCAATTCAATTCCTTGGCTATCTTACAATGAATAAAATTATGGGTACTACCCAAATCAATCAACACTATTACCTTTTTCTTCTTGATATTTCCTTCTATATTGATAGTTTGACGAGTGGTAATTTCTTCCAATGCATTACAGGATATGGTCGAATTCATTTCTTGATGCTCAATGTGATCTTTCACTTCTTGAACATTTTTCTTCTTGATATGTCCTTCAATATTGATAGTGTGACGAGTGGTAATTCTGGCCAATGCATTACAAGATATGGTCGAATTCACTTCTTCTTTCTCAATGTGATATTTCACTTCTTGAACCTTTTTCTTCTTGATATGTCCTTCTATCTTGAGAGTTTGAGGAGTGGTAATTCGTTCCAATGCTTTACAAGATATGGTCAGATTCATTTCTTCTTTCTTTGGAGTGGACTCCTAGTGCATATCCTCTTCTTTGGATGTTTCTTGATCCTTTTCTTCCTCCTCTTCATAATCTATGTAAAATAATTTCTTCTCAGCACACTTATGACCTTTAGTGTATTTTCTATCACAATTGTAACAAATCCCTTTTTCTGTTTTTTCTTCCAATTATTGTGATGTCAAGCTTGTAGGTTGTGGAAGGCTAAGAGAAACAACACTTCCATCTTTATAGTTGTGAGGGGTAGACTTCCTTGTTTCCATAATTTTTCTTTACACTTTTATTGCCAACCTGAATGCCTTCTCCAATGAATCAGGTTCCCAAAGACGAACCTCATGTTCAATGTTATCCTTTAAAGACCTTATGGAGACATCAATCCTCTGCTTCTCTGGAATATTATTTTCCCTTATATTCAATTTTTGAAAGTCCTAAATGTGCTCTGTCATTGAACACTTTTGTTCGATATTTATCAATTGGCTAAAGAAGGTGTTTCTCTTTGTATCCTCATAATGTGCTATCATTTCCTCCGTGAAAATTGACCACGTAACAAGTGGTTTACGAGAACAAAGGCCTTTATACCATAAAAATTCATCTGGTTCTAAATATGAAGATGAAATAAGTACCTTTTGTAACAGTGGTACACCATGTAGATCAAAATATTTCTCGATATATAGTATCCAATTTACCAGATCCTTGCCATCAAACTTCTTCATCTTGCTTTTTCTTGAGTTTAGGAGCTCGATCTTGAAACACCTGTAACTATGCAATTTCAGATCTTTAAAATCTAAAATTTCAGTTTGTAATATCCCTCTGAGTCCTCTTTCTAACTCTACAAGCCTGATCACAATTGGATTCCTAAAGAAAGATTTATTCCCAATATATTGTGATGACCTAATTATAGACTAGTTTAGTAGAGTGAACTTGTGCGACATGCCACATGTCACTGTTTCAACCTTAGGTTCTGAAAATTATACACAAAAAAAACATAGTCCGTCCTCTTTCTGTAACTTCTTACAAAGCTTCAATCTAATTCTCAGAGAGAAAGTTATGATGATTTTCCCAAGGTCACATGTTTAGGATGTAATTCAGAAGTCTGCAAAATCCCTAACTTCCTCACATCATATATCTGACAATATAGCGAGACAAGATCTGAAATTCAAACTCGAGGTTCAGACCGATGTCTTCTCAAATGGGTTTTTGTTTTAGCTTCTGAAACTTCATATAGAAAATGTTATAGTGAAAATTCCACGATGACCTATTTAGATGAAATTCTGGAGCTTTAAAAAACCCTAACTTCCTCAGATCATATCTCCGAAAATATAGCGAGACAATATCTAAAATTCAGACCAGAGGTTCTGTTGGGTTGTGTTATATTCTTTCCATGACTAAGCCATGTAATTGACCAGCGGGTTAGAGGGGGGGCAGAGCCCCCCCTTCATTGCGTCGATTGCACAGCGGGGGGGTCACAATATCCGAGGTGTTTGAGGGGGGTGGCTATCACCTCTCTATGGGGTCTGGGGCAGCACCTTGGGCAAAAAAAATTTAGACCCTATATTAGGTTGGGCGAACCTACCTATGGTTTTTCGGTCCATGGTTTGGATGCTTCGGAATGTCTAAATATGTATTGTAACATTAAAAGGAATATAATTAAAAATCAAGCTGGTAGTCTCGATTTTGGGATCCAGGGGAAAATATCTGTGTATATGTGTTTTATGTGTTATGCTCTTGCATTTTTTTTCTGTGTTTTAGAATTCATATGCAGGTAATTTTTGTACGGGGTTAAAACCTACATTTTGTATTAGCGTTGTTTTGGCTTGAAGGGGACACCTTTTTTACTGAGGGGTTTCGGTCGGGCGTATGGTAGACCCTATTCAATGAGAGATCTGCGACATCAATTCTGGTGGTGAAAGAAGATGGCGAGCAGTGGAAAGATAGAGATCGATAAATTTAATGGTAAAAGTTTTGGGTTATGGAAATTCAATATGGAGGATTTGTTCATGGATAAAGATCAGTGGATCGCGGTAGATCCAGCTACTAAACCAATGAGCGTGTCTAATGAAGAATGGAAGAAGTTGGATCGAAAGGCAAAGAGCACAATACGATTGTGTGTCTTAGATTCCATATTGTTGAATGTATCAGGGGAAGCTACAACGAAGGCCTTGTGGGACAAGTTAGGGACTTTGTACGAATCTAAGTCTCTTGTGAATAAACCGTTCCTACGAAAAAAGCTATATAACCTGAGGATGAAAGATGGAGACTTGATGACAGAGCATCTAAACGCATTTAATTCTATGGTAAGTCAATTATTATCTTTTGATATTAAAATTTTAGATGAAGATAAGTGCATCAGTTTATTGTGTTCTCTACCAGATTCATGGGATAATCTAGTTGTTGCAATAGGTAGCAATGCAACTACCTTGCAGTTTGATAAAATAGTCTCATCCTTGCTAACGGAGGAGATGAGACAGAAAAATATGGAGAGCCTAAATGGTGACTCCTTGTATGTACAAGGACAGTCCTAGAATAGAAACAAAAATAAGTCATCGAGTGGGAGACCTAAATCTCCAAGAAAACCTGTAAAGGTGGTGTGCTGGAAATGCAGAAAAGAATGGAACTACAAAAGGGACTATAAATCTAAAGCTCCTGAAAAAGGAAATGGATCTGATGATGCTTCTTCTATAGAGGCGAAAACCACTAGATGAAGGTGGGGGTGTGTACTTGGCTTCTTCAAGTACAAATGTAGATCATGAGGCATGGTTGATTGACTCAAGTGCATCCTTTCACTTCACTCCCCATAGAGAGTGTTCTGTGAGTATGATAAATACGATGGTGGTGATGTCTTCTTAGGAGATGATAGGAAGGCTAGAATCATTGGTTGTGGAAAAGTAAAGTTGAAGTTGCAAGGTGGAAGGGGTAGAACAATTCCGAGTGTTCTGCATATTCCTACATTAGCCAAAAATTTGATTTTTGTAAGCAAGCTAGATGATGCAGGTGTAAAAATAGTGTTCGAGAAGGATACCTGCAAGATGGTTCGAGGAGCACTGGTATTAATGTGGGGAGTTTGGACTGGAACTCTATACAAGCTGCAAGGTAGCACTGTTGTTTATGGGTGTAACAGTTCTGTAGTTCTTGAAAGTGGAGCAGAAAATCTAGTGGTCTCTCAAAAGAAGACCATGATGTGGCATCAAAGGCTTGGACATATTGGAGAGAAGGGCCTTCGAATTCTTCATGGTAAATTTATGGTATAAGGTATGAGTCATAGCTCTCTGGATTTTGATTTCTGTGAAAATTGTGTATATGGGAAGTAGAATTGGGTGAGTTTCCCCTCTAGTGGTAAGAGGGAAAAATAGATATTAGAGCTTGTGCATAGTGATGTGTTTGTACTTGTGAAGGTTCCATCACTGGGTAAGTCTGTGTACTATGTATCATTTATAGACAACTTTTCAAGGAATACATAGATATATTTCCTGAAGAAGAAATCTAAAGTCTTTGACTAGTTTAAAGAATTTAAGGCTCTGGTGGAAAACCAGACTGAGAAGAAGATAAAGGTGCTGAGGACAAATAACAGTGGAGAGTTTTGCAATAAGGAATTTGAAGAATTCTGTAAGAAGTGTGGTATAACATAGCAAAAGACTACTCCATATACACCTGAGCAAAATGGAGTTGCAAAGAATGAACAAGATGTTGATGTAAAGGGAAAGAAGCATGCTCAGTGGTGTCGGGTTAGGACAACAATTCTGGGCAGAGGCTGTGGAGACGGCATGTTACCTAGTCAACAGATCACCTTCATCATCGTTGGAGGATAAGATTCCACAAGAGGTATGGACTGGTAAGAAACCCTCTCTTTCACATTTGAGGGTATTTGGATGTGATGCATATGTACATGTTCCAAAGGAGAAACGAACCAAGTTGGATAGTAAATCTAAAAAGTGCATCTTTATTGGGTATAAGGATGGTTTAAAGGGTGATAAGCTTTGGAACCTAGCAACAAAGAAGGTTGTGTACAATTGAGATGTGGTGTTCAGAGAGGTGAAATATGTTACTAAAAATGAAGTCCAACCAAAGGAATTTGAGAAGATAGAGTTTTAGCTAAAGGAGGAAGAATCAGAATCTACAACAGAGGAGGAATCAGAAGATGAAGAGCAACAAACTCCGGGGGTAAGAAGATTAGTTTGAGAAAGAAGGCAGCCAAAAAGGTATAGTCCATCTACTTTCTATTCAAAATTTGATTTATCTATTACTGATGATGATCCTAGAACTATGAAGGAAGCCGTAGATTTAGAGGACGGAAAACTCTGGAAAGATGCCATCGTTGATGAAATGGCATATTTGCACAAAAATGAGGCTTGGGATCTGGTGGAGTTGCCAGCTAGAAGGAAACCCATTAGCAGTGAATGGGTGTTCAAGAAGAAGACAAATGCAGAAGGAAAGGTGGAGAAATACAAAGCTCAGTTGGTATCAAAAGGTTATTCCATGGTGTCGGGAATTTATTTTGGTGATATTTTTTCTCCTATTGCCAAGGTAAATTCTATTAGATTACTTTTATATGTTGCTACTGCTTTCGATTTTGAGGTAGAATAGATGGATTTGAAGACAGAATTTCTTCACGGGGATCTGGAAGAGGAGATCTACATGAAGAAACCTGAAAGCTTTGTGGTGAAGGGTAAGAAAGAACTGGTATGCAAGTTAAAGAAGTCTATGTATGGGTTAAAGCAGTCACCAAGGATGTGGTATCAGAAATTTCATACATTTATATAGGGACTTGGATTCACCAAAAGCAAAGCAGATCACTGTGTGTATTTTAAATTAATTAGTGACCGTGTTATTTATCTGGTCTTATATGTGGATGATATGTTGCTGGTTAGAAATGACAAAGAAATTATCCAGGATTTGAAGACCTAATTGTCCTCCAAATTCGACATGAAAGATCTTGGTGCTGCAAACTATATTTTGGGCATGGAAATTAAAAGAGATCGGACAAAGAGGAAGCTCTGGTTAAACTAGAGGAAGTATGTCGAGACAATACTATAGAGGTTTAATATGTAGGATAGTAAACTGGTGAAAGCTCCTATTCCTGTAGGTGTAAAGTTATCTACTGAATAGTGTCCCAAGACACAAGATGAGGAAGAGGATATGTACCATGTTCCATATGCAAGTGAAATTGGTAGCTTGATGTATGCAATGGTTTGTACTAGACCAGACATTTCACATGTAGTGGGAGTATTGAGCAGGTTTATGTCAAAACTAGGGAAGGATCATTGGACAACAGTGAAGCAGGTTTTCAGGTATTTGCATGGCACTAGTGATTATGGTTTGTGCTACCAAGGAAGACCAGGGTTGGACAGAGTTTTCAATATCTGTGGCTTTTTTCATGCAGACTGGGCTAGAGATTTGGATCAGAGAAGATCTACAAGTGGGTATGTGTTTAACCTATTTGGAGGTGCAGTTAGTTGAATGAGTAAGAAACAATCTGTAGTGGCATTATCAACTACAGAGGTAGAATACATGGTAGCCACTCATGCAAGCAAGGAAGTAATTTGGTTGTAGAGATTGTGTTCAAGTATGGGGTTAGTAAATGGAGCTATAAGGATAGATTGTGACAGACAAAGTGCAGTTTTATTGGTAAAGAACCTTGCTTACCATTCAAAGACAAAGCACAATGATCTTTAGCATCACTTTGTGAGGGATATGATAGAAGACAAAAAGGTGTTGCTGGTAAAGGTGGACACTTTAAAGAATATTGCAAATGGATTGATAAAATATGTGAGCTCTAAGCAGTTCTCCTGGTGTATAGAAACAATGGGCATTTCAGGGCTGGAAAAAAGACTAAGCTCTCTTGTGGCCCCCTGTCGAAAGAAAACAACAAGTGGGAGAATGTTGGGTTGTGTTATATTCTTTCCACTACTAACCCACATAGTGAACCAGGGGGTTAGAGGGGGGCGGAGCCCCCCCCTTCGTTGCGCCGATTGCGCATTGGGGGGATCACAGGGGGGTCGGCAGCCTCCCCTGTCTAGGGGGTTTGAAGGGGATGGTAGCCCCCCTCTACGAGGTCCAGGGAAGCACCCCAGGAATAATCTTTTTGGACCCTATATTAGGTTTAGCGGACCTACCTATGGTTTTTCAGTCCATGGTATTGGACACGATGGTTTTTGGTCCATGGTATTGGATGCTTCGGCATGTATAAATATGTACTATAACATTGAAAGGAATATAATAAAAAATCAAGTTGGTAGTTCTAGTTTTGGGATCTAGGGGAAAATCTTTGTGTATATGTCTTTTATGTGTTATGATCTCGCATTGTTTATTTTCTATGTTTTAGAATTCATACGTATGTAATTTATGTACGGGGTTAACTCAAATGTTTTTTTTTAGCTTCTGAAACGTCATAGAAACACAGTTATAGCGAAAATACCACGATGACCTGTTTGTAGCAGCAAAACCTTAGAATCCAAAGCTATGATACCAAATGTTATGAAACCAGCTCACAAAAAGATAAAAAAGATAGATGAACACCTTAGAAATAAGCCTCTTCAAGGGGGAAACCTCCTTTACATTACAAAAATGAACAATTATTAGATGATACAAATGACAAGACCTCCTTTCTATATATAGGAGTCTAAGGGATCATAATATAATCAAATCCGATATAACAATAATAATGTAAGGGCACAATAATAACAATAGTGGGCTTCTATGGGGTACAATAATAACAATATGGGGACTACATGGGCACAAAAATATAATAAGGGGGTTGTACTAATAACAATAAGGTGTTACACTAGTAATATAGTGACCTAACAAAATTTGTCTGATAGAAGAACTGCTTGTAAGGTCTTACTCTTAGGATATTATTGGCCTTCCATTTCCAAGGATACCAAGTAATATGTTAAGATATGTGAGAGTTGTCGGAGAATGAGGAAACCTACTCTTTCAAATGAAATTCCATTACAATCTCAGGTACTCGTTGAACCATTTGAGAAATGGGCACTAAATTTTGTTGGTCCAATCAATCCACCTTCAAAACAAAAAAGATATATTCTATTATGTACTGATTATGTCACTAAATGGGTAGAAGCTAAAGCACTTCCTTTTGCTACTGAAAATGTTGTAGTTTCATTTCTTTTTTAGGATATTTTCACATGTTTTGGTGTCCCAAGAGAAATTGTAACAGATAAAGGAACACAATTTACATCCAGATTAGTGCAAAAGCTCATGGAACAGTACAAAATCAAGCATCAGAAATCCACTCCATAGCATCCACAAGCCAATGGACAAGTTGAGTCTACAAACAAGGTGATTGAAGCAATTCTTACCAAGACTATACACTTACATATGAAGGACTGGGAAGAAAAGCTTCCAAAAGCTTTGTGGGCTTATACAACTACATGGAGAAGCACTATAGGACATACTCCCTATGAGCTTGTTTATGGGAAGCAGATCTTACTTCCAATATAGTTCCAGATCTAGACCTATAAAACAATAGTCCAGCTGGATCTTGACTTATCAAAAGCACAAAAGCAAAGGATGGGACAACTCAATGAGCTTGATGAAATAAGACAAGAAGCCTTCCAGAAGACAAACCTAATTCAATAATAGAGATTTATATGGCATGAAAAATACATTGAAGAAAGAAAATTTCAGCCAAGAGATTGGGCATTACTTTTTTGTTCAAATTTCAAAAACTTCCAAGGAAAACTCCAAACTCACTGGCTTGGACCATATGAAGTTGAAAATGTCTTTGACAATGGTGCAGTCAGAACCAAGACTATTGATGAAGAGAAAATTCCTCTTTTAGTGAATGGACATCAACTTAGACATTATCAAAAGCCATTGACAAAAGAAGAATTTGTCAAAATTTTCCAAGACAATTCAGAATTGAAGATGGTTGAGAAGAACTCCTTCTTTTCCACCTTAGAATTTTCTCTCTCTCTCTCTCTCTCTCTCTCTCTCTCTCTCTCTCTCTCTCTCTCTCTATATATATATATATATATATATATATATATATATATATATATATATATATATATATATATATATGTATATATATATATATATATATATATATATATTATATATGTGTGTGTGTGTGGAAACCAACAAATTGTTGGCATGCTTATACATAAAATTTAAAGTGAAAACCAAGTCTTGTTGGCATCTTAAATTTTCTCTTCACCAATTTTTCTAAAAAAATTCTTTTTTTTAAACATCCCTTTCTTGAAAATCTTTCAGCTACAGAATTAGTGAGTTTCTGCAACTCTAATAAGATTTCTGCATCCAAACTGATAGGGACACTTGGTGGCTCAAATTGAAGAAATGATTGACTCCTTTAAAAATGAAAATTAATTGCAAAAGACATCAAAGGAAAAATAAAGGTTGGAAAAATAAATCTAAGGTATGTAACACTTTAATTTTACAATAGGGGTTAACATATTGCATTTACAAATTATGTGGACATAACATTACCGAAAAAAAACCGAAATCATTGCATTTCATGGATGATAGTCACTTGTCAAATCCATTATAGTCTACTACCATTTTAACTCCTATCTAGTCCACATTTCAAATCCATCAATTTGATCATTGAATCATTGAATTAAATGCATTCAAACAGCTAACTCATCTACGTAAACCTTAATTATACTCACTCATTCTCTCATTCTTCAAATTCATACAGTCTCTCCCAGATCGAAACCCTACTAAGACCCTTTTCCCTGTCAAGTAAATAGTTCTTGAGATGAAACATCTCTCACCATGGGCATTATTGTTCGAACAGATTCAACATGAAGGAAATTTTTGGAAGGATATGCTTAGGCCAGAGAATATTTATAGAAAGTTTAGACGTTAAATTTCATAGAAAAGTTTGATGGTTTCCACAGGGAGGTGACAAAAAAAATTACACAATATTTTGATGGAACAAAGGTTGAAATAGGTGATGTCAAGTTCGTGGTAACAGAGTCACTGATTGCAGAAGCCACCAGATTTCCTAGAGTTGGAGAAAAGTGTTCAAGAACAGAGGAATCAAAGGGGAAAATTGGAAAATTTTCTTGGAAAACCCAAGCATGGATACTACCATATTCAGAAATGGTATTCCTAGTTCTACCCTCAAAAGTAAATGGAGAAATTTTCTCCTTGTCCTTCAAAAATTTGTTACTTGTGAAGGTCGATTTGTTTATATTTTTTTCTATCACATTAGGCTATTGATGAATTTCCTTGAAGAGAATCAAATGAATATTTCATACTCTCTATTGCATAGCCTTAAGAAAATGTCAGTAAATGCTTAGAAGAATATCCATCTTATAGACAACACAATGTACCATCATGGGTTAATAAAAATCTTCATTGAGTTTCATCTTCAAAGTATAGGTGATAATTGAGAAGATTTTCTAGTAAGAAATCATTTTGAAGAGAAAATCCCTCAACAAACAAATGGTAGCAAAACCTTAAGGGGAAGAAAGATAAAAATGGAGACTGTACTAGAATAGGAACCACAACCTCAACAAGAATTATCAGAGGATGATCTACCAATTGTAGAAATTTTGCAAAAAATGAATAGAGAAAGTCTTAGAAGAAAGAAAGCTAGCAAGGAAACAGAAGTTTTACCCCAAACAAAAATCCTTCCTTAGAATGAAAATCCAAAAGCTAAAGAAAATAAAATGCAAGGATTGCAAACCACAAAGTTTGAGAAGAAGCACTAGATTGAACACAGTGAAAGAACCAACCTCAGTAGTTGCAGAACATATCAATCTTGAGTCGAAAGAGAAATATGAAGGTCTTGAGAACTCTCTAAGAGAATCACTGAGACTATCACCAAGGGTATCACCACCTCCCTTCAATTCACCTCTAAGGAGTCTAGTACAAAGTTCATGTATTGATCCTATTCAGCAAGAAATTTATGATTGCATAGAATCAATATATAGAAAGGAAGCAACAACTAAAGGATCAATTCAAAGCCCAGAAGAAGGAAGAAACCAGTTTAATGAGCCATAAGAACCTCTAGCATCTAATATCTTGAAACAAGAAATATTTGAGTTGGAGACATTAAATAGGTACCTCAAAACTGAAAAATCAAACGTTGAAGGCAAAAAATGGAATTCAAATTTCCAAGAGTGAAAAACTCATTCTTCACTTAAGTCTATGGTATAAAAATAACAAGATATTAAAGAAAGAAAACAAGGCCATGAAAGGAGAAATCCTTAACCTGAAGTATAAGATCCTTATGAGGAAACCAAGGATGGCAGTAACTGCCAAGAAGAAGAAGAAAGTGAAATCTGGATGTGCTAGCAAAGGTATACAGTAGAATGAAATTTCTATTTTGTATGAGGACATACAAAACCTATAGTGTGGGGGAATGTAGAGTCCAAGAACTACTTTATCTTGACGCCCTTTTCTTCCATGTTTACTTCCCTTTTCCTATCGCTATCATCCAAATAAATGCAATAAACATAAAGTTTTCATAAGATAAGCATTCATATGTCCTCTTTTTCATATTTTGTCAATATGCCTTATTGTTTTATTAAACATTACATGCAACTACAAAACAGACATGATTCTACAGCTAATCCACAAATTCGCAGCTACTTCCATTGTTGACAGGGTTCGAATGCGCTAGCTCAGTAAAGGACTATATGGGTAGATAGGGAATGATCCTCTCATGGATTTTGTCTTGCTTACTCAAGTTAATCCATTAAGATCTTCGCACTACAACACGGTCGACCATGACAGTCAACCGCAAAATAACGTGCTAGAATAGAGACTGAGTTTCAAGAGATATTATCGATTTTCTTTTTCAATAGAAAATCAACAAATAAGCGATATGATTTGGTTTTGATAAGGATTACAGTGAATACCTGTAAGCTTGAATTTCTCATATTATTAATTAAAAACTCTATAAAACCAATGGCAGCGTTGTGTTAAGGGTGCGCCACCATATGTAATTTTGAAGCATCCTGTAGAAACTCTTTTCCGATTAATGCAAATATATTGGTTCATACATTTTATGTGTTGTCGATTTAAAGCTATTGACTACCTCGTGGAGGGCCCCTGCACGCAAATCAGGTCTTTGATTCACTGCAATTAGATTTTCTTTTATTTCATAGATTTAATTTATGGATGCTCTATTTTTTTATTTTTAAGATACAATTCCATGGATTTCGTGACTAGTTTCACTTGATTGATCTCTGTATCAGTAATATTGTTTTCTTTATATCTAGCATAATTCAATCATCTCGTTTTCTTTATACCTAGCATAATTGAATCATATCGTTTGTTTTATACCTTGTATAACTCAGTCATTTCGTTTCATTCATAGTTCAGTTATTTCATATCTTAGTAATCTTGTTTCTGCTTTACTTCTCATTGAATGAAGTTGCAGTGGATAAGAGTGACAGTGTTTCTCAACATCTAAACTCAACCATATTTCATTTTCCAAATCAATAAAATAGGATTTCCTTTATATCATTTCATGCTTTCATAGTTAGCTTTGTTTAGCTACAGCATAAAGATCCAAAAACAATTGATAAGTTGAAAAGAATATTAACTTAACATATTCATTGAAAAGAGTTAAAATCATTAAAATACTATTCTAAAAGCTCAATTCAAATCAGAACTAATTCTATAGATATCATTTAGACTAGTCAATTAACAAACTTTGAAATAACATCCTAGTATAGATAATAACATCATCTCAGCATTGATTCTAGAGTTTGAAATTAATTTAGATAGCAATAACATAATCACCTCAACGACATAAACAACTTCTAGCAAATACAGTGCACTTGTACTTGATCAGTTTACCTGCCCTGGTCGATAATTTATGTTTACAGTTTAAGAACACTAAATTGACTAAACAAGCCTTGCTATGAATTCAAAGATTAAGAACATATTGAAAACTTTTCACATTAAGAACAATGTCTAACTTATATTCATGTGCAAAATCTTGAAATTCACAATGAGATTGAAAAAGGAAAACGAATCATGAATTTAAGGAAGAAAAAATTGAGACCTCCTCAATATTCCTACTACTACTTATTTAGTCTTGCCTTCCATCTCTTCGATTTGTTTCTCATAATTGGTAGACTATAATGGAAATTGATATCAATCTCTATTAGTATTCATATAAGGTCTTTGATATTCTTTAAAGTGTATTTCGTATATCAACAGTCTCTGTTCCTAATAGCCCCAGTTCTTTGAAGGTTATAAGGTCTCTACTATTCGCCAATATGAGCACTTTATAACATTCACCTCCTCAGAAATTATTACGAAATTAAAAGAAACAAGTTGTACCTGAAATTTTGTTTTGGTTGTCGACCCCCAAAATTTCAGAGTTGGCACATCATAAGCTCTTGCCACTCTTTTTGATGAATCATATCCACCTAATACAATATAGGGAGTTCATTGACTCCCATTTCATTATAAGAGAATAGAAAATAAAAATAGCAGAAGTAAAACTCTGATTATTATTCTGTCTAAAATTTATTATGTTTTTGCCAAAAAAAACAAATAGAAATTGACATTTTTACTCACTGAAGTGGACTAGAATGTTGCGTCAACAAGGAAAAATGATAGCAAGGCATGTGACAATGCACAAATTCACGAGTATAAATAACCAAAATTATATGTTTATCAATGGTTTAACAATAAAAATCAAAGATTGAATTAACACACTATCACAGTCATACTAGATCATCTAATTTATTGTTCATACTAGATCATACTAGATCACAAGACTCTTCGTAGAAGCTTTTGATCAGAAGGATGCAACCTAGCCTTAGTGAGAATGCGTAAGACAATACAAAAGGACTCAAGATCAGACTTTAGTTTCAATTGACTTACTACCCTATGGAGAAATTGAAGAGCCAATTTAGGGTTTGTTTGGAGCGTTGCCATAGCTTGAACAACATGGTTCAAGCTAACTCTCAAACCCATTTCAAGTAGCTCATTCCAACTGAGTTCTGAGATGGATGTGTGGATTTTTTTCAATGATTTTTTATCTTTTGAACTAAGCCAAAGGCATGTGATGTTATCCCAAATTGGGGAAGTTTGGGGTTTAGTGGTTGAAATAGTTATACTTTTTCGAGAAGGGAGAATTTTTGATAATTTGGTGGACTTATTAGACATTGTGTATTTTGATCTATTGAGCTAAGTTAGGGGGTTGTGATGTATTCCCAAATTGGGGGTGGGGTGAGCAGGGTTTGGGTTTATGGATGGAAATAGTTGTACTTTTCCCTGAAGAGACATTTCATGATAATTTTGTGGAATTCTCAAATGAGTGTGACTCACCTGTGCCTTCCTTTGAGGCTTCCATTTCCTAGGTGTGATTGTACTACTACAACATATACTTGAGGTGATTTTTTTTGTCACTCTTTATTTTTTCTTGAGATGCAACACATATACCGAATCTGGAGGCATTCTTCCCATATATTGTATGTGATGTTTGTATAAGAAATAAATGGCCCAATTTCCATCCATTTTACATCTCTTGCATCTCTTTAATAGTCAAATTCAAACAAATTTTTTGTATTGAATTCTAAATCTATTTTGAATCCGTACAACTTTGTGTATACTTCTTCCATATGGTGATATATCATGAAAAAATCACAATGTTCAATGCAATTGGGATAATGAATTGTTGAAAGCTATGTTTAAATCCTAATATTCTATTTTTACCTATGTTAATCAAGCCATCTATTTAAGAAACATGGGAACTGAAATAACAAGTAAATCAATCCATTGAGTAATTGGTTGTAACTGTTTGTTTGATTTTTTTGACGCTTCTATTGATCATAATGAGAAGAGAGGAAACATTAGGATCATGCAATTTTTTTCTATGGGTTGTTATTTTGCACCGAAACAATGATGAAACTGCATTTGTCTGATTAAAGAAGCAACACATTGATGCTTTTCTTATTCATTTTTTCTTGAAAGTCGTATTTTCGAATGGTTAGATTGTTAGCAACCTTTAGATTTGCAGAGTACTAATCAGCAATGTAAATATATTTGATTTCTCTCCATTACTTCTGATTTTTTTATGAATTTATTTTTCTGAAGTTTTTCAAGTTGTTGATTTTTTTAACTTTCTCAAGTTTCTCAGTTTCAAGTTTATACTTGCTAATGTTTTAGTCAATATGTCTAATGAGTTTATTTCTGAACCTTTGATGATATATTGCCTGAAAGGAAACATATCTACAACATCTTTTTTACTTCCTGAGGTCAACAAGCTCATATTTTGTCCATATTGTATTGTGTTGCTACAAATATATATATATATATATATATATATATATATATATATATATATATATATATATATAGATATATATTCTGTTGTATATACTTAAAAGAAGACAATGGTCTATTTGATCTTTGGATAAAGAATCTTTAGTTATGATTTTTGGTTTTGAAAATCAGGATATTTTGCATGACTATGGGGCTTAAGTCTCAAATACCATACCCAAGCATCATTCCTTGTTATAATTCATTAGAGACAGAAGCATTTTTTTATCCCCATTCAATTTTTGTCAGTCCAAAATTACATTTATGAAGTGAGGGTTGAGTATTCTAAATGTGATCATTGTGAATTTGTATTTTCCACTAGTCCAAGCCCACATTTATGAAAGGAGGGCTGAGAATTGTACATGTTAATGAAATTTTCTCTTTGCTACTTGGTCCAAACTTACATTTAAAAAGGGAGTGTTGAATATTCTACATGTTAGGAGAGTGGATTTTTTTGTCTTTGCCACTGGTCCAAACTAACATTTATGAAGGGAAGGTTGTGCATCATACATGCATTATCATAGTGATTGGGGTTGTAATTTGTTGTTTTCAAAGTTATGGGATATAACATGAAGATATTTAGTAGCCGGTTACATAACTCTCTTTTATCATATAGAAAAATATCTTAATATGTGACATGGTCAAGGATTAAGATCATAAAAAAAATGCATTTCACTATGTAGAGTGTCAAATGATTGCAACACACATAAAGACATAGGGTTCATTCTATCTTGGATAACCACCTTGCCTTGTTGATTGAGGCAAAGTACTCCTTTTAAACTCCATTAAAATATCTTTCCATTAAATTCAAAGGGCAGAGGAGATAAAACACAGTATTAACATCTTTAGAGAGTTCAATCAAGTTGTTGACCAGATGTCAAAGCAGGCTTTCTTTGGGGATCTAGGCTCATTAATCATTAGAATTTGCATGGATTTCCACGGATGAGGTGGAAAGAACGCTGCCACCAAAGAGAGTATATACATAACATAATATTTAAGTGAAAAATTCTACTCTATCATACTGTTCTTGATGATAAGGTAGTATCCTAATGAGGTGGCTTTTTGGCCCTTTTCCATTCTAGTCTGTCTTGCCCATAATCGAGCCAAAAATTGTGAAAATTGTAGTTTTAAGTTATTGAGTAGTCCAGATAAACCGAGTGCTCTAAAGGTTTTCCAAAATCTTGAATCTATTTTTTCAGTCAAAAATACCATTTAAATGATGAAATGTTATTATCTCTCTGAGAATCATGTCACTTGATTCCAATGAAAAGGCCAAAAATCACCTTATTAGACTACACTCACAGAGTAGGTTTTGGTAATGACTATATTTTTTGTGTACTGTCTTGATGTGTATTTGAAGAACCACCGTTATCTTAAATTGTCGGTGTTACTGTTTTTGTTGTGGACTGAGCCTGTGAGATTTTTAATATGAAAAATGTTATCTTTTTATTATTTTAATGGAAAGGTAATGTTGTTTCGCTTTGGGAAAAAGAACTTTTTTCATTATTTTATTAAAAATGTGAAAAGAGTAATTGCATAGTAGTATCGAGTCTTAATAAAGCAAAAAAACAGTTTTTCAGGTCAAAACCTAATATTATTCTTCCATTTTTAAGTAGTGGCTTATTATGTTTTTTATTTACAAATAGCTAATAAATACACTCAGAATTTGTGAATTTAATTGATTTTAAGTATTAAGGGGTTTTCGCAGTGCATTATATTAGCTATTTTTTGGGGGGATTTAATGCAAGTAAATCCCAAAAAAATCTAATTTAATTGATATTCAATTTATGAAATAGTTAATAAATTCTGGTTTTAGTGGAATCATCTTAACCGATGTGTCATTATAATTTTTCCAATATGTAAGAAAATCTATTCAGGTCAAAACACATACATTTATGTTTTAAAATACTTAAACATTGAAAGTGAAGTGTGACTTCTTGAATGAAATTTGGAATCCCTAAATACAAAGAACAATTACTGAATCATTTGTGCAAATTGTGAGTCGCCCCTCTAGCGCATATATTAATAAGCCTTACATAATTTTGGAAATTCTTCCACAGTTTATCAAAAAACTTACCAATCCATAAATCCTCTCAGCTCTAAAAAATTCTACAACTTTAAACAATTCATGATGTTCTTGATGAATGCAAGTTCTTTTGCATACCAAAATGCCCAAATATTACAGGAATTGTCTTCCAAACTCATATTTATTCATATTATCTTATTGGTGTTGTAAGTAATCTTATTATATTAGTTTCAAATGTTGTAAATGCTACTTTTACCCCAAACTCTACAAAATAAAATACTTTCCCATGACATTTACTTCAACAACAAGCCACTTTCAATACCCCAGTCCAATTTCCAGTATATCTAAAGAAAAATATTTGTCTAAGACTTCTTTTGAACCAACAGCTCACCATATGATGTCTCATGCATCTTTCTTCATTAATGCATTTCCCTTCCAAATTTGATAGGAATTAATATCATCTTTTATGGTTTCTTGCAATATCATATCATATTAATGTTGTAATTATGCCAATAGACGTTTCTTTGTAGGGTTAGGGTGGGAAGACACTATTCACCCCAACCAATCGCCAAAACTTACTTTTTCATGCCTCCCTTATATTAGAATCTAATCCATGGCACAATTGAACCTTGACATACACCTAATCAATTCCAAACCATAGGAAAATGCCTCCCCATCCCCATCCTTGTTTCCATTGAAATCCGAAACACCTCACATTGTATTTCATTGTCAATATATTTTGCTTGATTATTGTCTTCCATAATCGTCACTCGTATCAACGTTCTTTTGCACCTCTTAATATAATTAAGAGTAAAAAAAACCAATAAAAAAAAATTCATCACTCTTCTTTCTTTCTAATAATAAGTAAAACAATTATAAAAAATAAAAATACAATCATCGCTTTTCTTTCTTTCTAATAATAGTGTATGCACTTTTGTTCATTATTATATATGTTTTAATATAAATGGTGACTATATACTTAAACCATATATTGGTTTAACTTGTGAATTTATTGGGAATGTTAAACCTGGTCTCTCAGAAATACTAATACCAATTTTTGCTTTATCTAAGGTCAAATCACCTTAGATCTCGTAATTTGTGTATAATGAAAGCCCAAGCCAGATGCAATAGGATTTGTTTATGATATCATTTAATCTCGTGATTTGTGTATAATGAAGCCCAAGCCAGAAGCAATAGGATTTGTTTACAATATCATTAATGATAAGCGTTATGGGTATAGTAGTTCGATTTTCCTCGATACCAACAGACAAGCTAAGTCAAAGGTATAGTCGGCGTGGAACCTGTTGGAATAGATCTAAGTCCAGATCCATCTGGCTTTCACAAGAAAGTGGGCATCACCAAAATACTAGAACCGTTGGATCGAGCCAGATATCTAGATTTGAGGAGATCCGGGTCTGCGACATGAGTGTTGTTATTAGAAGTTGTCCACATACATATTAAAATTTGTCTTTAAAATATATTAAAATTGAATTTTGAATTTTGTTTTTTATCATTAGTGATTATCTATATTAGTAGTAAGAATAATTATCATTATTGTTTATTATTGGAAATATAAGTTGATTCGTTATTATTATTTAAAGACTGAATGCAGATTATTCAAAGAAAATCACACTAAACTCATCATTGTTATTTAAAGAAAACCAATCTTCTTAAAATTATCCACTAATGGTCTTTAAGACATACTAAACATGAAACACTGATAATACATATTATCTATAATTAATAGATAATTCTTTTAATAATAATAATAAATTTTAAATTTCTTTTAAAAACTCTAAAACATAAAATATAATAAAAATATCTAAACCTAACCAGCGAGAAGCTTAGCATGAATACTTAGCCGTTTAACTGTCTTCAAGTTTTTCTCCTCAACATCACTCTCTTCCTCCTTATCATCACTTTGGCAAAAGTTGTATGGATTTCTTACTATTCTGAGTAGCATGGTTGCTCTCACGCTCAACCATTGTGTTCTTTAAAACGGTCTTCCCTACAACCTTCATATCAGTACGTTGTTTTGTACCTTTTTCAGGTATAATTAACATCGCCATTAACTTCCTTGCATTCTGGTGCAATGGCTCTCAATTACCAATAGTTGAAAAGAATCATAAACATTAACTAAGTTATAAATTTATTTTAAATTATTATTATTATTTATAAAAAGAATTAATAGATAAGTTCAAGATATATACATTTAATCCCCAATGCGAGTGTTTACAAAAGTAGAGAGGAATCATTGGAAACTGTGGGGAATGGCTAGCAAATGTAGTCATTTGGGGGAGGTGTGGCGATCTCCAACTAAAGGTTGTAGGTTCGCACACTGTTAGTCTCATCATTTTAAATCCCTGTTAATGGCTCTAGGGTGGCCAAAGTATGTCGAATGTGAGATTGGAGGAGAGGAATTACCCTCTTCCTCCTTCCTCTGGATTCTTCTATGGTTATTGTGTTTTGTTTCTATCTGGATCTATGCATCGATTGGAGTCTAGGTAGTGTGTTCTGCATCGTTGGGTGGTTGGAGGGTATGAGTTTTTATTTTAAGTCTCGTACAAGCCTTTGATTATGAGTTTGGAGGTAATTGTGTTTACTTCTCTAGTTTTGATTTGTATCCACGTTTGTTCTTCGGTCTTATGGGAGGTATCAATATGACTCAAAGTTCTGCTAATTAGGTTATTTTCGCTCATAGTTGGTTCCTCCAATTGAATTGGTATTTTATTTTGGTTATCTGTTCTTTGTGAAGTGGAAATTTCATTTAGTAGTATCTCAGTTTTCACTGTTAGTGTTATTGGGTCTTTTACGTGTTGAATTCCCCCTTGTCCTTGGACGAAGTATTGTGTGTGCTCTTGTTCTTTTCTTGTGTAATTTTTCCTGCTTGGGAAGGCTTTTGGAGTATTATTGTTTTATGCCTTTGTGTTGTGGGGAATTTGATAATTTGTTGGGGTCTGGTCCTTCGGGTGGTTAGTGGGTGATCATATGTTAATATTTTGGTTTGGGTTACATGGTTTTGTTTTTCAACCTTCAGCGTGTTTTGTTGGTAGAGGGTCTCTTCATGGTTGTCCATTTTGTTCTTTTATCACTGTGCTCATGCCTCTTCATCATTGTATGATGAGTATAAGGGGAGGATTTTGTTCGGTTAGGTATAAGCGAATACGTCCTTTTTCTTTTATGACTCGATTGGGACTTTTTTCAATGCAGTTTCATTAAAAGTGACGAAGGAAATCCTTCTGTTGGAATCAAAGGAGTATGGTGATCATCTGTATCATTATGAATTAGATATTGTTGGCAAACATATGACTAAGATCCTTGATCCTCATAGATTCAGGAAGCACAGGCTTCATTTCTTGAATTCCTTAGCTCTTCACTAGTAGATGGAAAACTTGTTGCGATTAATATTTAAGGATAAACGAGCCAAGAATTATAATGTATTCTTCTCTTGA
Organism: Pinus tabuliformis; assembly: GCA_031772625.1. NCBI lineage: Eukaryota > Viridiplantae > Streptophyta > Pinopsida > Pinales > Pinaceae > Pinus > Pinus tabuliformis. The sequence goes on from CM062808.1 coordinate 217,772,313, forward strand.
GGATATTAAACGTATGCTCAAGAATCAACGTTTATGCTTGGACAATGTGGATTCGAGACTAACGAGGGTTGAAAGTTTTCTAGTGTCGAATTCTGCTTCAGGTGATCTCACTGTCCTGCATGGTGATCCTACTAACCCCCTAGTGGATAGTGCATAGGATTTGACAATTATCTCCTCTGATCAATACTAGCTTTTACTAGTCTCTTGATTTTTGTTTTGATTTTGGTCATCCATCTCCATGTATGAGTTCATTCTAGCAATTTCAACTTACCTTGGTTCATAATCTCAGTTTGAAGGTTATAAGTGTGTGTTTTGTTGTTGTACTATCATGGAGAAATTGGAGTTATATTCTTAATTGTAAGGTATCTCCAACGTTGTTTCCTTTTGTTCAATCATGATTACTGGACACGTGAAGGTTTCATTGGAAAAATTGTAAGGTTGAGGCGTTGAAAATTTTCGTCCTTATATGTGACAATGGCCTCATATTAACATTATTATGCACACACCATTTATGAAATCTATTTTTTCAACATAGGTCTTGTTTTCGGTCTCCTTGGTGGTTTCTTTGGTAATGGATCCTTTGGATATCTGCACATGTTGATGCCCATTCAATCTTAGTGTTTATGGCGCCCAAAGCTAAGATATATGGTTGTAGTGAGAAGCATTATCTGTGTGTTCTTCTCCTTCAACTCTATATACACTTGTGGTGTCTTAAGCATGAGTATTTTATTCCTTTCTCATGCTCAATTTATGGAGAAATATGGTGTTAATGTTACCTTGCAAAAGTATTGTTCTTTTCACTGTTTTTCAATTGGGTCTCAGTGGTTTTCTTTCCTTTTAGTTTGAGAAGCAATTTTTTGCTCAGTCTCCCTATGTTATATCGAATGCCAAGTTCTCGATGAATCATATAAAACTAATTGATATGTGATCTTGTTTTTTAATGAATATGAAGTGATATATAATCTTGTTTTTTAATGAATATGAAGTAACCAGTTTACAAAAAAAGACATATATACATTAAAAAAAACATGTAATTAGAAAAACATCATAAAATAACAATAAGCAATAGAGTTCAATACCATAAAAAAAAATATAGAATCGAAATCAAATTTCACACTTATTTACATATATATTTTTAATCAAATTGAAAAGACAAAAAAAATTAAGTATATATAAGATAAATTCCATTGCTCTATCTCTTACTACCACTAAAAATTTTCCTTAAATATTAAATTCTTACTATCCATCTAATAATTATTAATATTTTTTTTCCTAAATATAAATTTTTATGATCCATAATATTTAGAGAACAACTTTTTCAAATTAAGATCACATAAGATAGTAAAAAATTCAAAAATGATAAACTTCACAAATATAATAAAATACCATAAAAAATACATTACTTAACAATTTACATAAATAATATCAACCACATAAATTCAATTTTTATTTACGTTAAATATATATTATATTATTTCACAATATTATTCACGTTGTTGTTGAATGCATCAATTTTATTTATATTAAATATCTATTATATTATATCGTTTTGTTGTTGAATGCATCTCGATTTTATTAATTCACTTGGAGAAACAATGCTTCTGAATTTCCTGGATGTAATCACATTTTTTCTGAACTCCCTAGAACACAGTTTCAGGTGGGAATGGATGTTTCTTTACATATTGTATATTGTGTTTTGTAGTTTAAATTTTATTTTTAAAATTAAAAGAGAATAAATATTTTATGATTATGTTGTTATTTTAAATTAAATTTATTTAAAATAATTGTTTAAAAATATTAAAAAAATAAATTAAATTAGTATATTTATGTTTAATAATGTAATGGAATTTTTGTAAGTTGATTTTTTCTTTTTATTTTTTAATGTTGTAGTTACAGTTTAGAGTGTTTTTAGTTAAATTTCAATTGAATCTATTTATATATTAAAAACACATTTTAAATAATAAAAAATTATAATATAACAACAAAAATATTTCATCAAGTTTAAAAAAAAAAAAATATTAATATTTAATTTTATTTTTTTTGGAAAAATTGAATCTATTTATATATTAAAAACCCATTTTAAATAATTAAAAGAAATAAATCTAGAAGCTTTGTCCAATGCGTTGAAATGAAAGCGATTCAAGCAAGGTCGAAATAATTTTATGTACATTAAAATAACAAGCTATTTTCGTGGGAACAAATACTCAAATTAACTGTTCTCACTTTTATAATCCAACGGTCAATTCAGGGTGAGTGGTTTCATTTCACCAAATCAACTTGAAATCATCATGAAGCGAACCTGAGGCATCTTTCTTGAGTTAATATTTTCATGCTCAGAAGATTTGAGCTTTCATATACACTACAAGCTTCATGACCACTGATATAGTCAACAAACATTTCAGCTTTATCTAGAAAAACAACACATTAAGGTCATCTGGTGGCTCTCATGGCAGCTACTTAGTGTAAGTGTTATGGAGAGATGTTATGTCTTACAAATGGAGATATATTCCACTCCAAGTAATAGGCTCCTCATTTTCTTTAGATTTTCTAACTCTTATTTAGTCATAAATACCTGATATACTTGGTTAAACCCTATAAAATATCATAAAACATTAGTGTTAATGCTGTAAAATAATATGTATACTATTTTTATTAGAAGAGGACAACAAACATATTTACATTGCAACTCTGAGAAAAGAGAACAATATGCATATTTACATTACAACCTTAAAGGACTGTAACAACCTTTTGCCATTGGTATAAAGCTTGTGGTATGCGGCGGTATGTGGTAGACAATTGTAACCCATAGGGCAAGAGCTAACGAGCATACTATAGGGCATTAAGTGCCTAGTTACATGCATATTCAATAACCTGATAATGCAGGTGCATAGGGCAAGAGCTAACGAGTATACTATAGGGCATTAAATGCCTGGTTACATGCATATTCGATAACCTGATAACACAGACGCGTGGTGACTATATAAATAAAAAATAATAACATGTGTTATCAAGTTATCAAGTATGCATGTAACCAGGCATCTAATGCCCTATGATATACTCATTAGCTCTTGCTTAACCCGTAGTGGTTTCTAAAATTATGTGCTCAGGTTGGCACGGATACCGGTGTTTCCCAAAACCAACTAGGCCATCCATAGGTTGTACACATCTAAGCCGATTATCCGTCGGTTATTGCGGCCGAATCGCTGCTGTCAGTGATTGAATGTAGCTTTAATCGACTAAACCACCACAATACTGCAGCCTTTGAGCTACCCTCCATGGCTGCCACACCACCAAATCCGAAGTGGATAACCATTAATGGTGAAAAAGATGACCATAAGCAGTTAAAAGCATCTAAAAGGTGGGTTTGAGCCACTTTTTAAGAATTGGTTTGGATGAGATTGCAATTTATTTTTCCGTGGGTGGTTGGATAAATCTTCTATGCTCGTTTCCATCGTGGTCTCCAAGTACACAGTATCAGAGCCCGTTGTTTGAATGCGAGTAAGATGGGAGTCCTCCATGAACACCAGCAGACCGGTCCTCTGCGTAAAATCTCATACCAACGTTGAAAATGGAAAATCAAGATTAATAAGGCTGAGAATATCAAAGATAAATTTCATCTCCACGGACAACATGTGTCGCATCATCTGCCACGGCACAAAACACCTGATTCCGCGGCCTTGAATGAAGAATTCTTTTTCGTCACTTTGTTCGTGGTCTCATTCAGTGGCAACCATTTTCACTGTCCCAATAGCATACAAACTCTATATCATATTCTGTAGTTTCGCGCAACTCGTCGCGGCAATGTATTGATGAACAATGTACTGAGCAAAGGACTATTCCTGCACAGAAATTAATCAAGATTAATCAGATATACCCTTCAACAATGAAATTTTGAATTTATTACGGTACACAATCAAAATTTTAAGGATGGAAAATTATTTTGAAATTTAAAAATATTGGCAAATCTCACTAATCCCTAATATAAAAACTATAAAATGCTTATAGATGTATTTGTAAAATTATTGAAATTTATAATGATTTTATATATAATCTTTATATAATGTTAGCTTTTTTTTGGTAAGATAATTTTATATTATAAAATTTGGGCGAATGGCTTTTCTAAAAATGGAAATTCAATTTTTTTTTTGGGAAAATCATGGAAAATTAGCCCACCTGCTAATATTAGCCCCTAAAATTTTCCATAATAGTACATACTATTAGCAAATCATGGCAAAAGAGGTGGGGCAGGGAATAGTTGGTGATTCCCACAAAGAAGCCAAAAATGCTTGTAACCAAAAAGAAGGGAAGCTATTACAAACAAGTAAAGCCAGAAAGAAGGGAAGCTATTACAAGCAAGTCTGAAGAGCTGCTTTGGAAAAGAAGGCAAAGAAATAGTGAATGGAGAAGAGAGATTTGTAGGGTTTAGTGAGTTAGTTGATTAGGTCGTTATTGGATCTAATGACCTAAAACATTTCAATCGTCTAACAGTTGATGTTATAGTGCATAAATGTACACAGTGGCAACTGGGAGAATTGTTTTCAAAGAGAAACATGATGCAGGAGCATCCAGCCCGAAAAGGAAATTATTGTAAATAATAGACATAGGGTTCATACAAATGTGGAATTAGTTTAATATTTAGGCATTTATTAGATATTTTCAAAATAAATAAATAAAACTAGGAGAGCTTTTAGGCACAAAAGGAATGGATATGGACCATTAAGTGATAAGGAAAGCTTTTCTATTTTAGAACAAGGGAAAAAGACAGAATAAAGCTGAAGGGATTCTTTTGCCATATGTATGCATTGCATGAGCTTTAGTTGAGTGATTTTAGGATTTTTAGATCATGCTAAGTTTAATAAATTAGGAAGGCTCAAAGGCATTCAAGGGGTGAGGAGTGAGTGTCAGGAGTAAGCAAGGTTCTCCTTGGGAGCCTTCAGGCAGTTTGTAAAAGGGCCATAGATTTGCATATCTGGCCATGAATAGAAAGCTCTGTGTGAATACTTGTTTTATGTGAATATGAATATGTTGAATTCGATTTGTATGGACATACATGCGTTTAACAATTTCTGAGATGTGATTCTGCACATGGTTGCAGAAATCAATGTTATATAAAGTTGAAATTGCGTGGGTGGCTAATGGTTCTTAATTGTTTTCTCATGCGCATATGCTGTGGAATGATTCTTGAGATAGTTGCCTTTCGTTTGATGCATACTGGCTTAAAGTCGAAGTTATGCGTAGGCTCTGGTTGTTATGTTACATAACTTGAATTTGGATAAGGTGTTGATGGTTCTAGTTTTTTCACCATTCAAAACTGTTGTTTATTAATCACGTGGTTTGGCGTTTTACCAGCGCGCAATTGTTTATGCTTGAACGTTGTCCGTTGTGTGCCATATATGCATTGATTGCGAAATGACTATTTGTAGGTTGAACGCCCGTAGGTATAATGAGAATTTGTTGTTCAATTTTAATTGATGCCAGGTTCCGGTTAAATGAGGCGTATATACATAGTGATCAATCCTTGAAGCGCTGCCCAAGTAAAGATAGACTGTGTACTGGCGATATATACAAGACCACATACATAAGTCCGTTTGTTGTTTGGCGATTGCGGTTTATGCATATGCATTGACCGAACCTGTATAGAGAAGGGCGGAGATCTTTTGTCTATGGTAAAGTCAAACCGATACTTATCGTCGATGGCAAAGAGGATGTCATGGGTATCTATATGGTAGCATATATATATGTTTATTATGTTGCGTAAGACCAATTGAAGAATTCTAACCAGCGGCGTTATTAGACCAGCGGGGTTATTAGATCAGCGGCGTAAATATATTGTATGCATTTGAAGTTCGGTTGCATAAGAAGGTTGAGGCGTGGGAATCGTTGACTGTTATATATATATATATATATATATATATATATATATATATATATATATATGTAACGCTATGTGACATAGCGTAGTTATATATATATTGTGCTGTGTAAACCGCCAGGCCTAAGGGGTGCGATATATCCAGACGAGCCTTGTACATGATAGCTGTCCAGCTATACAACCGACGCGATATTAAAGAGGATATATATTGCTTGGGTAAGTCCACCGATTGTATGTTCTATAAAGTATTCCATGAAAAGCACCGTGAGTTAACAAATATGGTTTTTATAGCACTATATGATAGACAAGCTCGGGTTTTGGTTTAATCATGAGATTATAACGCCATGAAATAAGCTTTTATATGCATGGTGGTCGGAGGATCCTGGTAGGAGCGGCCTGGGAGCGGCCTGGGCTGCATCAGGTGGTATCAGAGCTAGAATGGTTCTGGTTGAAGATTCGAGTTTTTTTTAGTTAAGTTAATTGCATGTGATGAATGAATGTCGGATTTTTGAACTGATGAATATTGCAGCACAGAGATGCAATGCGGATGATGAAGTGAAACAATATCAACAGGATCTTGAAAGGTGAACTGACAGGTATTACTTATCTCTGGTCTAAAGGTTATGCTTGATAAATTGATTTACAGGCATAGGGAAGAAATCTCAGCAGGAAGAAGCAGATCACAGCTAGAGTGCAGTGATAAAGGATTCCAACAAGGGATTCTATGTGAATGTGGCAGAACCTAAAGATTCAACAGAGGTTGAATAAAGTTGCAGATGAGAGAAGCTTACAGGAGCAGTAGAGGATGATCGAACGGTTCCAGCAGAGGACCAATGATTACCAAAAGACCAGATCCGGAGGGAAGGATTGGTGAGGTAAGTGGCAGCAAGAGAGTTTGCTGTGGTAGAGGCTTCATGCAACTCATAGGTGAGGAACTCATGGCGAAGGAGATGACTACTGAAGGTCATAAAGGAGAGAGCAAAGGTTCAGAAAGAGGCCACAGAAAAAAAGAGAAGAAATATGCCAAGGCGAATGGCATAAGACAGCAGTTGACTCAGGAAGAGTATGAGAAAGAGAAAGTTGAGATAGCAGTTCATCTTGAGCTATTGATGGAGTTGTTACGGGAAAATGTGAAAGACCAGAGACATGGTTTACTGATGAGGAAGAGAGTGAAGTGGCAGAGGCTACAGCAGAAAAGAGATTTACAGATAAGCATGCAGTTAACAGAGGAGAAGATCATTGATGATTTCTTGAGTTATTGGGCAAATCCAGATTAGATGGATAATGTAAAACCATGTATTTTGTAGCTGACAATTGTGATGTGATTACAGGTTTTGCTGAGGAGGATGTGCAACCTTGTGCAACTGTTACAGCACAAGAGGAAGTTCGTATGGATGCAGAAGAAGTGGATCATTCTGTAGCATAGATAAGTGAAGCAACAGTTGAGTCTGTTAAAATTGGAAGTTTATGTATGAATGCAGGTGATGATGATATGCTTCAGCAATGCTACAGAGAAATTGCATTATTAGAATATTTGTTGGAGAATCCAGAGTATGACAGGGAGATTGCAGCAGATGAAAGAGTTCAGTATAGTGAACGAGAGGAGAAAGACATCATGGAAACAGATGGTATGAGAGAAAGACTGGTTGATAGTCTTGAGAGTTCTTTATAGAATTCTTTGGGAGCATACTGATGTGCTAATTGGGATGGAACAGCATACTGAGATGTTGGCAGACGGAAGGCACTGATGCCTTGTGATTTTAATTTTAACATGTGTTCTGTGAATGTAGGTATGGTCGCCGGTGCTGAGAAACATTTGACTCAGCTCAACAGTCAATTGAAGGGAAAAGAAGTTCTCTGTTCCAGAAGGCAAGAGGGGGTGGATGATCGGGTGGCAGTCAAAACAGAGACCAACATAGAAGCAAGAAATCAACAGCTTGAAGATTTATTGGACAAGGAAATTGAATTAATCATAAGAATCGTGCTGAAAGTGTCTCAGAAAAAGACATTAGCAAAGAAGAGAAGTAGCAGAAGCAGCAAGAGGAAGACAGCAGAAGATTGCAAGAGTACAGCTAGTGGAGCAAAGCAGCATAAAGTGTGGAGACCTGGAGAAGAACAACAGACAGAAACAGCGGCAAATGCAAAGTTTCAGTACAAGATATGGGATCCAGGCAAACATAGAGCTAAACACATGATCAGGAGATCATGAAAATTTTCTACCTTGGGAGTATGATGCGGGAGCATCCAGCCCAAAAAGGAAATTATTGTAAATAATAGACATAGGGTTCATACAGTTGTGGAATTAGTTTAATATTTAGGCTTTTATTAGATATTTTCAAAATAAATAAATAAAACTAGGAGAGCTTTTAGGCACAAAAGGAATGGATATGGACCATTAAGTGATAAGGAAAGCTTTTCTATTTTAGAACAAGGGAAAAAGACAGAATAAAGCTGAAGGGATGCTTTTGCCATATGTATGCATTGCATGAGCTTTAGTTGAGTGATTTTAGGATTTTTAGATCATGCTAAGTTTAATAAATTAGGAAGGCTCAAAGGCATTGAAGGGGTGAGGAGTGAGTGTCAGGAGTGAGCAAGGTTCTCCTTGGGAGGCAGTTTGTAAAAGGGCCATAGATTTGCATATCTGGCCATGAATAGAAAGCTCTGTGTGAATACTTGTTTTATGTGAATATGAATATGTTGAATTCGATTTGTATGGACATACTTTCGTTTAACAATTTCTGAGATGTGATTCTGCACATGGTTGTAGAAATCAATGTTATATAAAGTTGAAATTGTGTGGGTGGCTAATGGTTCTTAATTGTTTTCTCATGCGCATATGCTGTGGAATGATTCTTGAAATAGTTGCCTTTCGTTTGATGCATACTGGCTTAAAGTCGCAGTTATGCGTAGGCTCTGGTTGTTATGTTACATAACTTGAATTTGGATGAGGTGCTGATGGTTCTAGTTTTTTCACCATTCAAAACTGCTGTTTATTAATCCCGTGGTTTGGCGTTTTACCAGCGCGCAATTGTTTATGCTTGAACGTTGTCCGTTGTGTGCCATATATGCATCGATTGCGAAATGACTGTTTGTAGGTTGAACGCCCGTAGGTATAATGAGAATTTGCTGTTCAATTTTAATTGATGCCAGGTTCCGGTTAAATGAGGCGTATATACATAGTGATCAATCCTTGAAGCGCTGCCCAAGTAAAGATAGACTGTGTACTGGCGATATATACAAGACCACATACATAAGTCCTTTTGTTGTTTGGCGATTGCGGTTTATGCATATGCATTGACTGAACCTGTATAGAGAAGGGCGGAGATCTTTTGTCTATGGTAAAGTCGAACCGATACTTATCGCCGATGGCAAAGAAGATGCCGTGGGTATCTATATGGTAGCATATATATATGTTTATTATGTTGCGTAAGACCAATTGAAGAATTCTAACCAGCGGGGTTATTAGATCAGCGGCGTATATATATTGTATGCATTTGAAGTTCGGTTGCATAAGAAGGTTGAGGCGTGGGAATCGTTGACTGTTTTATATATATATATATATAACGCTATGTGACATAGCGTAGTTATATATATATTGTGCTGTGTAAACTGCCAGGCCTAAGGGGTGCGATATATCCAGACAAGCCTTGTACATGATAGCTGTCCAGCTATACAACCGACGCGATATTAAAGAGGATATATATTGCTTGGGTAAGTCCACCGATTGTATGTTCTATAAAGTATTCCATGAAAAGCACCGTGAGTTAACAAATATGGTTTTTATAGCACTATATGATAGACAAGCTCGGGTTTTGGTTTAATCATGAGATTATAACGCCATGAAATAAGATTTTATATGCATGGTGATCGGAGGATCCTGGTAGGAGCTGCCTCTGAGCGGCCTGGGCTGCATCAAAACACCTTACTATGAAATTATTAAAACCAAAATAATTCAACTAAATAATTTTTTTTTAAGAAAATCAAATAATTTATTTGAGTATAGGTAAAAAAGTGTCAAACATTATATAGAACTTAAACATTATAGAGAACGTAAATTAATTTATGATTAAATTGCAGTTTAGGGTTTTCCCGGATTTTATTGACTTCGTAATTAAACTCTCTAATGACGTAGATTTCCTCGACCTCAGCATACATCAAAATGTGAACCCAGACCAAAAGATAGGTGAAGATTCTCTATTGAAAAGCAGTCATACATGAAAAGAACTCTAGCTATGGCAGGGTACACAGACCACTGAAAGTAAAAAGAAAAATGTGACTCCTTACCTTACAAGTACCATAAACTGTTTGGGTTGAATATTCTAGCGCCCCTAAACTTACCATGTGAGATAAATATCAGAATACTACTCGGCGTTCATCGACTTCAAGGTGCCGTCCATGCAACGTCTTACATCTTTCCTTCGGTGTCAAATTTGCTGGTCCGCGTGAAATAGAGTTTGACGACACAAAATTAATAATAGTTATGGCCTTGGAGAGAGAGCGTCGTGATCTGAGCAAGAAGTTTTTCTCATTAAACATATTCATACTGGGACATAAAGAATTCAATACTTTTAAATTACAATTCGATAAAAAGATGCTTTTTGTTTTTTTATAATTTATTTTAAATATAGCAATCTTAAAATAAAAATGTTTTCTTTTCGAAACTTAATCAGTTATTTTTTATAAAATTAGTTAATTTTTACTTCTTCTCTTTTCGCTGTTTGGTAGATTTCTGGTTATTCTAAATATATTTCTTTTTTTTCAAGTAAATATTTATTTGTATTTAGACATGTATTTTTATTAGCATCTTATATTCAGTAATTAGTGTAGATTCATCTTAATCACTATATATATGAAAAACTTAGATCAAATCTCATTATATGCAAAATCTCATTTTAGAATGCAAAACTTCAAAAAAGATTTGCACGCTAAAATATTTAATCCTTTTTAATGCTTAATAAATTTATAATATATGATAATTTATTTGTCTCTCTTTATATAAACTATGTGTAATTTTTCATTATTTAAATTGTATTTTTGAAAAATTTATTATATCAATATTATATCTTAAGTAATGTTTTTTGTTTACACTTTTTTCTAAAACTCCTTTTCTAACTATAAATTAAACACCAACAAACTTACAAATCTTTAAAATAATAAACGATAACAAATTATATCTTCCAAATAACAAATCTCGTGAAATAAACTAAACACCCTGGATTTCCAGACAAACCTAATCCAATGCCACAGAATTACACGGTATTAAAATTAGAATTGAATTGTTCCATGATATGAGTGAATTTGGTAATTAAGTTATTATACTATATATATATTCTATGATATCATATATCATGAATTTGGTAATTAAGTTATTATACTATATATATATATATTCTATGATATCATATATGCAGACAGCAGCTTAAAGAGAAAAATATTTTATTCTATGACATCATATATGCAGACATCATCATAAAAAGATAAAAGGCATCTATGACATCATACTTCTGTTTTCAATGAGTGTAATCATACGAATGATGAGATCCTCTTTATCAGGAAAAACGCTAAAGTTTAGATTGTACAGCGGCAATATCACAAGGTATCCTTATTCGGATTGTGCGTTCCTGCCTTTGGGTAATCGGCTGTAGTTTTCACTTTCGAATATATGCAGTTGTAATATTACAACAGAGCTTGTTGGCCGTGAATATATTTTCGTTGTTAGGTAAACTGAAGATTGGAATATGAACCTGGTTCAAATTTACCAATTCATCGTAACATTTATTTCATATTTCTTAATTTATGAATTTATGTCCGAGTGCATATTTTGTATATTTTGAGAATATTAGAAATCGATGATGAGAAGATAATCAACTGCGGTTAATCTTGGTTTATTGTCGTAGTGTGATAAAGTTGTTTCGATATGAGAATCAACCATTGTCAATTATGATCAACATGGCATTGTGACAAAGATTGTCTCGATATGAAAATCAACCATGATATAACATTGCATTGTGATAAGGATTGTTTCAATATAAAAATCAACTATGGTCAATAATGTTTATTTTAGTGTTTATAATATTGATCTTACGGTTTATATACCTTTGGTTTATAATATTAGTTCCTTGGGTTTAATATTATTCTTTTGGGTTCATAATCCCTTGGGCTTTTAGTATTAATCCATTGGTTTTATTATTACTTTGGGTTTATAATATCAATCCTTTGGGTTTATTATTCCCTTGGCTTTATAACATTAATCATGGGAAACCATGGTCAATCATAGGAGACCATGGTCAACCATGGTTGAATGTCGCATTGTGACAAATATTGTCTCAATATGGAAATCAACCGTAGGAAACCATGGTCAATCATAGTCAACCATGGTCAAACGTCGCATTGTGACAAAAATTGTCTCAATATGAAAATCAATTATGGTCAACCATGGCCTAACGTCGCATTAAGACAAATATTGTCTCGATATGCAGATCAACCATGGTCAACCATGGTCCAAGATCACATTGTGATAAGGATTGCCTCAATATAAATATCAACCATGGTCAACCATGTTTGTTTTAGTGTTTATAATATTTCTCTTAGGGTTTATATACCTTGGGTTTATAATATTACTCCCTTGGGTTTAATATTATTCCTTTGGGTTCATAAACCCTTGGTGCTTTAGTATTAATTGTTTGGGTTTATTATTCCCTTTGGTTTATAATATCAATCCCTTGTGTTTATTATTCTCTCGAGTCTATAATATTAATCATGGTCAACCATGGTCAATAATAGGAAACCATGGTCAACCATGGTTCAATGTCTCATTGTGACAAAGATTGTCTCAATATGGAAATCAACCATGGTCAACCATGGTCCAACGTCGCGTTCTGACAAAGATTGTCTCGATATGAAATTCAATGATGGTCAACCATGGTCTAACATCGCATTGTGACAAGGATTGTCTCAATATGGAAATCAACCATGTTTATTTTAGGGTTTATAATAGTTATTGTATGGTTTATATACCTTGGGTTTATAATTTTTATCCCTTAGGTTTATTATTCTCTCGCATTTATAATATCAAACCCTTGTTTATTGATCTAAGGGTTCATATAAGTAGGGTTTAATATTATTCAACAATGGTCAACCATGTTTATTTTAGTATTTTTAATATTTATCATAGGGTTTATATACCCTGGGTTTATAATATTAGTCCCTTGGGTTTAATATTATTCCTTTGGGATCATAATCCCTTGGGGTTTTTGTATTAATCCCTTAGGCTTATTATTCCTTTGGGTTTATAATACCAATCTCTTGGGTTCATTATTCCCTTAGGTTTATAATATTAATCATGGTCAACCATTGTCAATCATAGCAAACCATGGTCAACCATGGTTGAATGTCGCATTGTGGCAAGGATTGTCTCACCATGAAAATCAACCATGTTTATTTTAGTATTTATAATATTTATCTTAGGGTTTATATACTTTGGGTTTATAATATTATTCCCTTGGGTTTAATATTATTCCTTTGGGATTTTAGTATTAATCCCTTGGGTTTAATATATTCCCTTGGGCTCATAATATAATTCCCTTGGGTTTATAATATCAACCATGTTCAACCATAGCCAACCATGGTCTAATGTCGCATTGTGAAAAAAATTATCCCCATGTAAAAATCATGGACAATCATGGTCAACCATGGTCAATCGTGGTCAACCATGGCTGAACATTGTATTGTGACAAATATTGTCTTGATATAAAAATCAACCATGGTCCAATGTCGCATTGTGACAAAGATTGTCTCGATATGAAAATCAACCATGGTAAACCATGGTCCAACATCACATTGTAATAAGGATTGTTTCAAAATGAAAATTAGCCATGGTCAACCATGTTTATTTTAGTGTTTATAATATTTATCTTTTTGTTTATATACCTTGGGTTTATAATATTAGTTCCTTGGGTTTAATATTATTCCTTTAGGTTAATAATACCTTGGTTTAATATTATTCCCTTGGGTTCATAATCCATTGGGGTTTTAGTATTAATCCCTTGGCTTTGTAATCAAGCCCTTGGGTTTATAATATTAATCATGGTAAACCATGGTCAATCATAGCAAACCATGGTTAGCCATGGTCAACCATGATCGAATGTCGCATTGTGACAAATATTGTCTCAATATGGAAATCAACCATGGTCGAATGTCACGTTATGACAAAAATTATCTCGATATGAAATTCAATGATGGTCAACCATGGTCCAACATCGCATTGTGACAATGATTGTCTCAATATGGAAATCAACCATGTTTATTTTAGGGTTTATAATATTTATGTTAGGGTTTACATAACTTGGGTTTATAATTTTTATCCCTTCGGTTTATAATATAAATCCCTTGGGTTTATTGATCTAAGGGTTCATATTCCTAGGGTTTAATATTATTCCATTAGGTTTATAGTCCCTTGGGCTTACCATGCTTGAATGTCGCATTGTGACAAAGATTGTCTCAATATGGAAATCAACCATGGTAAACCAAGGTCCAACATCGCGTTCTCACAAAGATTGTCTCGATATGAAAAACTAATGGTCAACGATGGTCAACCATGGTCCAACATCACATTGTGACAAGGATTGTCTCAATATGGAAATCAACCATAGTCAACCATGTTTATTTTAGGGTTTATAATATTTATGTTAGGGTTTATATACCTTGGGTTTATAATTTTTATCCCCTTGGTTTATTATTCCCTTGGGTTTATAATATCAATCCCTTGGGTTTATTGATCTAAGGGTTCATATTCCTATGGTTTAATATTATTCCCTTAGCTTTATAGTCCCCTGGGTTTACCATGGTCAAATGTCGCATTGCCACAAAGATTATCTCAATATGGAAATCAAGCATGGTCAACCATGGTCCAACATCGCGTTCTGACAAAGATTGTCTCGATATGAAAATCAATCATTTTCAACCAAGTTTAACCACAGTCAACCATGTTTATTTTACGGTTTATAATATTTATGTTAGGTTTTATATATGTTGTGTTTATAATTTGTATCCCTTGGGTTTATTATTCCCTTTGGTTTATAATATCAGTGCCTTGGGTTTATTGATCTAAGGGTTCACATTCCTAAGGTTTAATATTATTCCCTTAGGTTTATAGTCCTTCGGTTTTTAGTATTAATCCCAAGGGTTTGTTATTATTTTGGGTTTATAATATCAATCATGTTTAACCATGGTCAACCATTTTCTACCATGTTTTATAAATTCAATGATGGTAAACCATGGTCAAGTGTCGCATTGTGACAAATAATGTCTTAATATGAGAATCAACCATGGTCCAATGTCACATTTTGACAAATATTCTCTCGATTTGAAAATCATTCATGGTCAACCATGGTCAACCATGATCTAACATCACATTGTGACAAGGATTGTCTCAAAATGAAAATCAACCATGGTCAACCATGTTCAACCATCTTTATTTTAGTGTTTATAATATTTATCTTAGGGTTTATATACCTTGGATTTATAATATTAGTCCCTTAGGTTTAATATTATTCAACCATGGTCAAACATGTTTTATAAAATCAATTGTGGTCAACCATGGTCCAATGTCGCATTGTGAGAAAGATTGTCTCAATGTGAAAATCAATCATTGTCTCAACCATGGTCCAACATCACATTATGACAAAGATTGTCTCAATATGATAATCATAGTCAACCATGGTCAATCATGGTCAACCATAGCCAACCATGGTCAACCATGTTTTATAAAGTCAAACATGGCCAACCATGCTCAATCATGGTCAACCATGATTTATAAAGTCAAACATGGTTTTCCATGGTCAATCATGATCAACCATGATTTATAAAGTCAAACATGGTTTTCCATGGTCAATCATGGTCGAACGTCGCATTGTGAAAAAGATTGTCTTGATATGAAAATCAACCATGGTTAAGCATGGTCAACCATGGTCCAATGTTGCATTGTGACAAGGATTTTCTCTATATGAAAATCAACCATGGTCAAGCATGTTTATTTTAGTGTTTACAATATTTATCTTACGGTTTATATACCTTGGGTTTATAATGTTAGTCCCTTGGGTTTAATATTATTCCCTTGGGGTCATAATCCCTTGGTGTTTTAGTATTAATCCCTTGGGTTTATTATTCCCTTGGGTTTATTGTTCCCTTGGTTTTATAATATCAATCCCTTGGGTTTATTAATCTAAGGGTTCATATTCCTAGGGTTTAATATTATTCCCTTAGGTTTATAATGTCTTGGATTTTTAATATTAATCCCTAAGGTTTATTATTTCCTTGGGTTTATAATATAAATCATAGTCAACCATGGTCAAACATCGCATTGTGACAAAGATTGTCTCAATATGAGAATCAATCATTGTCTCGACCATGGTCCAACATCGCATTATGACAAAGATTGTCTCAATATCATAATCATGGTCAACCATGGTCAATCATTGTCAAACTTGGTCAACCATGTTTTATAAAATCAAACATGGTCATCCATGGTTAATCATGGTCAACCATTGTCGAACATGGCATTATGACAAAGATTGTCTTTATATGAAAATCAACCATGGTTAAGCATGGTCAACCATGCTCCAACATCACATTATGACAAGGATTGTCTCAATATGAAAATCAACCATGGTCAACCATGTTTTTTTAGTATTTATAATATTTATCTTAGGTTTTATATACCTTGGGTTTATAATATTAGTCCTTTTTGTTTAATATCATTCTCTTGGGTTCATAATCCCTTGGGGTTTTAGTATTAATCCCTTGCGTTTATAATATCAATCCCTTGGGTTTATAATATCAACTATGGTCAACCATGGTGAATCATAGCCAACCATGGTCAACCATGCTCAAATGTCACTTTGTGACAAAGATTGTCTTAATATGAAAATCAACCATGGTCAACCATAGTCAACTATGGTCAACCATGGTCCAACGTCACATTGTAAACCTATGGTCAACTCTGCAATGTTGGACAATGGTTGACCTAAACCTAAGGGATTATAAACCCAAAGGACTAAGGGATTATAAACGCAGAGGAATTAATATTATAAACCCAAGGTATATAAACCATAATATAAATATGGTCAACCATGGCCTGATATATTAGGTCAACTATGGTCAACTATGGCCCGAAATATTAGGTCAACTAGGGTCAACCATGGCCCGATATATTAGGTCGCCTTTGGTGGCTCTGTATGGATTATTGCCCATGGACGTAGCAGCCACTCAGTGACCATGAACCATGGTTTCTTTTATATAAAAAAATCCCCGAGGGATAGCTCAATTGGTCGAGCCCTCATTGCTAAGTACCTTGTCTATTAAGAGGTCACGAGGTAAAATCTTCTCGATGCCTTTGCGGTTAGGCCCGATATATTAGGCCCCCTTTGATGGATCTGTGTGGATTACTCCCTGTGGACGTAGTGGCCACTCATTGTGTTAGGGTCCCACCCTAACCCCCTTATTTATGTCATGGGATCACGTCATAGTCAAGAGTCAATAAAGCCCATATTAATATTTGTAAGTGGTTAACCCGCAATTAATGACGGGACCACAGTTAGTTGCAAATGGGTCGTAGTATTAGATAGATGGTATTAATAAAACCCACGGTATTGGCCCGTGGTATTGCATGTATGAGTCATATATAAAGGATAGAGACTCCCTGCGAGGAGCATTGTGTCTTATTTTGTAATCGAGCTCTGCTCTATTGGAGGTTGCCCCCTCGAAGAGGCATGTGAACATTGCTCTCTGAATAATAAAATCATTGCTATTCTGTGTTCTGGGTATCTTTTCCTTCGCATATTTTGTATTTGGGTATTATTTTGCAGGTTAAGAGCATAACAAGTGGTATCAGAGCACTTTCCAGGGCTCGGTGGCATCTCCAATTTTTAGAGAATTTTTTTTTTGGCTAGAGACGTGTTCCGCTGTCTTTAAACCACGGGATCTGTCGTTGAGCGCATAAACCTGCGGATTTGGGGAGGCATGCACGCAGGAAATACAAGAGGTGGTCACGTTTGTTGGACTCCCTTGTAACCCCTGTGGGTACCCCTTCGAGTAGTAGCGCATTAGACAGAACAGCGCACGGACTGTCTTCCACGTACCCTCTGGGTATATAGGAAGCCCCCTAGGCTCCCTTGAAACCTCGCCATAGATAAACCTTCGGCCGTCTTGTGGCTACAGTACACCGAGAACAGCACTCGGAGAGATTACTCGCCCGTACGATAGGGTAGTCGGGTTGTACGGCTAAGGGTACGGTCGATCCTCCTTAGTTAGAGCCCTGAAACATTGGGCCGAGTACTACTGTGAGACCCTTATGTATATTGCGATCTGTAGCACCTGACACTCCTCTAGACCATAGTTCCCTTTTCTATCGGGGGATCACACATCATCTATTCCAGATCCGCGTGTGCAAAGACGTGCCGCAGCAGCAGTTGTTCCACCATTCAGATCTCTCAGATCCACCAGATCGGAGTTGTTGTGAAGGGTTCCTATACCGGGGTATACTTTTCGCAGGACTTTTGGCAGCATTGACATTTTGAGGATTTGACGGCTGCACTATTGATCAAGAAGGAGTAAAACTCTGTTAGGAGTTTTCCAAAAAAAAAAAAGAGTCTGAGATCTTCCGAGGCACTTATTAGTGATCTAGCCCATCAGCAACAGGACGATGAGCTGAGCAAGGTGGTACCATTCAATTTATTAGAAAAAAAAATTTAGGCGGTCCCAATTTTTCATCAAGTTGGTGTATGGTAGAAACTAGAGCTCAAGCGATGGCAAATGAAAGGCTCGACAAACTTGAAGCAAATATGAACTCCCTCCAACGTGAGATTAACGGACTAAGTCTCCAGATACAACAAGCACTCTCGAAGGGCAAGGAACCAGCCCACGAGGAGGCGTGTAATGGCCATGAATACCATGAGGGTGAGTCTAGCCACTCTCCTCACGTCTGGCACACCCATCCACCACCCAGTCAGCGACCTCCCAAGTTGGATATGAATAAATTTGACGGTTCTCACACGTCCGCATGGCTAGCACAAATGGAGCAGTATTTCAAATTGAATCATATCCTAGATGATTGGACTAAGCTTATAGTGGGGACCATGTACTTGGACAATGAATGATGGAAATGGGGGGAATGGCATCAGCATTGCAATGGACCTTTTCAGAATTGGGACCAATTTACCAAAGCTCTTCGAAATCGCTTTGAACAGGAAGACTCTTTTTTGGGGTGTCTCACTAAGCTCCGACAGACGGGTACAGTGGATGAATATATTACCGCTTTTGAAGCCTTCGCCTTCCGCACTAAGGGTCTCACAGATGAGTTCTACACGGAATTTTTTATCAGCGGTCTTAAAGAAGCCATCAAAGCTCAAGTTCTACTCCACCACCCTCCCACGTGGACATAGGCTTGCCAGGTAGCTCGTAAGGTGGAACGTGCATTAGCAGCCCAATACAGCCGCACCAATTTCCCCGCTAAAGGCCGTCCCCCACAGGCTCCCAACACGACTCAGACACTTAAGATTCAAAAGGTGTCACCTGCGGAAATGGCCGAAAGAAGGAAGCAAGGACTATGTTACTACTGTGATGAAAAATACTCCCCGGGTCATAAATGCAAGGAGCCCAAGTTTTTTCAAATAGATGCCACTGACTACAGCTCCACCGAGGAAGATCCACCACTTGAGGAACCGGAGGCGATCGAAGAAGACAACCAAAAGGAGATTGTATCTGACGAACCAGTTATTTCGCTAAATGCGTTGGCAGGAATTTCTTCCCCTCATACTCTCAAAATCAAGGGTTTTCTTAAACATCGCCCAGTAGTAGTCTTGATTGATAGTGGAAGTACCCATAATTTCATCCATCAAAAAATCGCAGAAACAGCGCATTGTTTTGTACGGGCAGTTTCTAACTTCCAAGTCCAAATTGTAGATGGGGGCACAATGAAATGTGAAGGCCGCTGTGAAAATGTCAAACTTCAAATGGGGGATTATCAATTGAAAACCCACATGTTTGCCATACACATGGGGGGTTGCGACATTGTCCTAGGCGTTGAATGGCTCCGCACTCTTGGGCCAATCACAATGGATTTCCAAGAGTTATATATGAGTTTTAAGCAGAACAACTCCACACATACCCTCCATGGACTCCAGGCGGGAGCCCCCTCTATCATCAGCTCGCATAGGATGGAAAAATTGTTAAAAAAGGGCCATCATGGAGTGGTAGCTCAATTTAATGCCATCCAGGTAGTCGAAACCATGTCTCTGCCAATTCATCCTGAGATGCAACAGATTTTAAATAACCATCGAACGGTCTTTGACAAGCCTCATGAGCTTCCACCCTCGCGAGGGGAACATGATCATAGCATCACCTTGGTTCTAGGGGTCCAACCCCCAAATGTGCGGCCATACAGATATCCGTTCACCCAAAAGAATGAAATAGAAAAAATCATCAAGGAATTGTTGGAAGCAGGTGTCATTCGTCCCAGCATTAGTCCTTATTCATCCCCAGTGGTCATGGTCCTCAAGAAATATGGGGAGTGGTAGATGTGTCCCGAATTCAGGGCCCTCAATAAGTTGACAGTCAAAGATAAATTTCCCATCCCGGTGGTTGACGATTTGTTGGACGAACTCAATGGGGCTCAATTCTTCACTAAGTTGGATCTTCGCTCAGGCTACCACCAAATTCGCATGAAGGAATTCGACATTCCCAAGACGGATTTCAGAACTCATGAAGTTCATTATGAGTTCCTGGTCATGCCATTTGGTCTCTGTAATGCCCCCTCTACTTTTCAGAGCCTTATGAATCACATTATCAAACCATATCTCAGAAAATTTGTCCTTGTCTTCTTCGATGACATCCTCATCTATAGTGGCACTTGGGCGGCACATCTTCAGCATGTAGATCTACTCTTGCAACTGCTCTGCAAGCATAAATTGTTTGTCAAGATGTATAAGTGTTCATTTGGCATGGAAGAAGTTGAGTATTTGAGCCACATTGTGGGGCGTGAAGGTGTCAAGGTGGACCCCAAAAAGATCCAAGCAATGCAAGAATGGCCTCAACCTAAGACCTTGAAGAGCTTGAGAGGATTTTTGGGTCTCACAGGCTATTATCGTAAATTTTTCTGCAACTATGGCTGCATAGCGAAGCCCCTCACTCAACTCCTAAAGAAAAATTCCTTCTTCTGGAACGAGGAAGCACAACAGGCATTTACCGCTCTAAAAAACGCCATGTGTTCCACTCCAGTCTTAGCAATACCTGACTTCACCAAATCCTTTGTCATTGAATGTGATGCTTCGGGTACAGGTATTGGGGCGGTCTTAATGCAGGAAGGGCGACCATTGGCCTTCACAAGCCAACAACTCAGTGGGAGGAATATGGGTCAATCTACTTACGAGAAGGAAATGATGGCCATCTTACATGCAGTCGAGACTTGACGACGTTACTTATTGGGGCGACGTTTCCAAATCCGCACAGATCATCACAGTCTTAAATATTTTTTGGAGCAACACATATCCTCCCCACAACAAAATAAATGGTTAGCCAAAATGCTGGGATATGATTATGAGATCATTTACAAGAAAGGGAAAGACAAGAGTGTAGCAGATGCATTATCTCGCCAATTTTAGGAGGAAAGTACTCTGCCCGCAATTTCCCTCCCCATTCCAGACTGGATTGAAGAGGCTCGCAGGGAATGGTTTTAACACCCCAGGCTCTCCCAACTCATTTCTCAATTGCAGGTAGATCCTAATTCCAGCAAGGGCTACTCGTGGCAGAATGATATTCTTCGCTACAAGGACAGAGTCGTAATATCACCAACATCCACCCTCAAAAGTCGCATTTTGGTAGAATTGCACTCATCTCCCATTGCAGGACATTCGGGCTTTCAGAAGACGTATGCTCGCACCAGAAGATCATTTTTTTGGATAGGCATGAAAAAGGACATCCTTACTTTTGTAGCAGAATGTGATGTCTGTCAACGCCACAAAGGGGAAACCGTCAACACACCAGGCACATTACAACCATTTCCCATTCCGGCATCAATTTGGACGGAGGTTTCTATGGATTTCATTATAGGTCTTCCAAAGTCAGTCATCATGGTGGTTGTGGACCGACTGTCGAAGTATGCTCATTTCTGTGCCCTACCCCACCCGTTTACACCAACTTTGGTTGCTCAATATTTCATGGATCAGATCTTCAAATTGCATGGCATGCCCACTTCTATTGTGTCCGATCGTGACCCGATCTTCACCAGTAATTTTTGGCAGGAACTCTTCAGAATACAAGGCACTCAACTCAAACTCAGTACTTCATATCATCCGCAAACAGATGGTCAAACCAAAGCTGTCAACAAATGTCTAGAAACCTACCTTAGGTGTTTCACTTCAGAAAAGCAACACCTTTGGGTACAGTGGTTACCTCTGGCTGAATGGTGGTATAACACCAACTATCATGCCACCACCAAAATGACTCCCTATGAAGCAGTCTATGGTCAACTTCCGCCTTCCCCTACTTCTTATCTCAAGGGGTGATCCAAAGTACAAGCAGTGGATCAACTCCTACAACACCGCGCAACCATGCTCGCCCATCTTAGAGAGAATCTTCATCAAGCTCAGAACCGCGTGAAGCAACAAGCCGACCAACATCGCTCAGAGCGCCAATTTCAAGAAGGGGATCAGGTATTTTTGAGGCTGCAACCATATAAGCAAACATCACTCAAAGACAAGGGTTTTCAAAAGCTCTCTCCAAAATTCTACGGACCATACCAAGTACTTCAGCGCATTAGAGAAGTGGCTTACAAGTTGGCTTTGCCACCTACGGCAAAAATCCATCCAGTTTTCCATGTATCGTGCCTCATGAAAGTGATTGGGAACAATTGCCGAGTTCAAACCAGTCTACCTGAATTGGACAAAGAAGGGTCAATCTGGCTTCAGCCCGAACAGGTTCTAGACACACGAGACAAGCACCTGTGCGGCCACATGATTAAGGAAGTCCTCGTCAAATGGAAAGACACCTCTCCGGAAGATGCAACTTGGGAACCAGCCACTATTCTTCAGTAGTTTCCGCAGCTTCAGCCTCGAGGACAAGGCTAGTCTTAAGGGGGAGGGCATGTTAGGGTCCCACCCTAACCCCCTTATTTATGTCATGGGATCACGTCATAGTCAAGAGTCAATAAAGCCCATATTAATATTTGTAAGTGGTTAACCCGCAATTAATGACGAGACCACAGTTAGTTGCAAATGGGCCGTAGTATTAGATAGATGGTATTAATAAAACCCACGGTATTGGCCCGTGGTATTGCATGTATGAGTCATATATAAAGGATAGAGACTCCCTGCGAGGAGCATTGTGTCTTATTTTGTAATCGATCTCTGCTCTATTGGAGGTTGCCCCCTCGAAGAGGCATGTGAACATTGCTCTCTGAATAATAAAATCATTGCTATTTTGTGTTCTGGGTATCTTTTCCTTCGCATATTCTGTATTTGGGTATTATTTTGCAGGTTAAGAGCATAACACATTGACCGCAAACCATGGTTGCCTTAAAAAAAAAACAAATATCATATATGATACCATATTGTCACATTCATTAGGAATTTTGTTGTATTGCAACAATAATAGAGGGTTATCTTGGATTATGAAATCTCTCAATTGTAATGTCAAATTGTGGCATTCAACCTCACTAATTGTATAATTTATTCTTATATTCTTTTATAAGAACGTTGTGGCATCAATGGTTATGTCATACAACATTCATGAAATGTAATATCACATTGTGTCATTCATTATGAGTTTTCTCATGTTGCATCATTCATAAAATGTGATATCATATTGTATTACTCATTATGGCTTTTTGCATTGCAATGTTCATCTCAGATTATGATGGATTGTGACATTTTTAAATGACTATGTGAAATTGTGAGATTCATCTTTGCTAACTTCATGTTAAATTGCTACCTTCATTCATTATTATGCTACATTGTGATATTCATCAAGCATTGTGTTGCATTGGCTTTCATTGAATTTGGTTGGCAATAACTTGTATTCAATAATGGCTATGTTAAATTGCAGCATTCATCATCACTAATTTATATTTAATGCTTGTGTCGCATTGACAATAATTATTTATTTTATATTATATGCACATGCAAATGTTTCTAGAATTTTAATTGAATGATATAAATATTTGGAAAAAAAATGTAAATTAAAAAAGCTAGTTGATTTTTAACCATAATTGCTATTTTTATATTTTAAATAGATTACGATTTAACAATATATATTATTTTTGTATTAGGGGTTTACGCAGTGCATTATATTAGATATCGTTTTTGGGATTCAACTGCGTTATGTAAGTCATTAACGTATGACCATTTCCATGAGAGGTAGTCGTAACTGACTAATTTATCATGAGAAATTAGTCAGTTACGACTACCTCTCATGGAAATGGTCATACGTTAATGACTTACATAACGCAGTTGAATCCCAAAAACGATATCTAATATATATTATATATATTTGTATTATAAGTATGTAGAGAATAATATCCATATTGTATGAAATATTTTAGTATTTAAACAAAGTAGTGCAATATAAAATATGAAAAAAAACATTATTTTATAAAATAAGTAATATATATGAAAATAAATAAAATTTAAAAAATCATCAAGTGGAGAGTCATTAAACAAACTTATTTTAATGGTGCTTATTTTCAAATTGCATATATATTAAACAAACTTATTTTAATGGTGTTTGTACTGCCAACAATGATGGTCTTCCAATGGAACTTATTTTCAATTTGCATATATATAAGTTATTCATTACGTATATTTTATTTCATGGCGATTTCAAATTTTCAATGTGATATCTCTAGAAATGCCTAAATAGCCCTTTACATTATGGTTTAAATATATGGTAAAGTTGCATGTAATTTGTTCCAATTAATTTTGTTTTTGCTTTTGTGATATTTTTGTATGGTTACACTTTTTTTCTTTGTAAATTTATGATTGAATATTTATCCATTCAAATATAACAAAAAAGCATATTATTATGTTAATGCGTCAATACAACATACTCTTTACCAATTAGGTAACTAATTTGACTTAGTTGCCAGACATGTCCAAAGGCTTAACCGAGGGATGCATACATCTTTTATATCCTATATATACATCCTTCACCCAACCAGCACAAGCAAGAGATTCCTTCTGAACCGTACTTACTCATTAGAGGATCCTCACTACTACCCGAAAGCACAAAACTCCATAGAGCGGCCAAGCATAGAACTACATATCATAACCTCACTATTACTCCCTTTTTTTAATGAATTCATACAACACAAATAAATATACAATAGTAACAACATTCATCTTTATTTAGTAGTATTAAATATTTTGGGAGATGCAACGTTTTGTATATATAAATATAATAATTAATAAATGATGATAATCTATTCTTATTGGTACTTTTACATCCATATATGTTCTTCACACATTAAATGTTATAAAATCTAATTTTCTTTTCACAAGGAAAAAACAATAGGCTTTGTATTAGCATTAATAAAAATTAAGTTGTTAGATCTTGCAAAATTGCTTTGTACCTAACCAAATTGCAGATCCTACATAAAATAGTGACAAAAAAAAAAAACAAACTAATTAATTCAGAGATTTATATAATAGATCATTCAGAGGTGAGGGGCCTCGCCCGACAGATCAAAAGACACAAAATTAGGATTGCTTATGACAATGAAGAGCCCAGATAGAGTGGGAAAAACAAGGACTCCAGACAAGAGAAGAGCAAGTGAAAAGGCATTCCATCAAGAAAAAATCAAGTGACTAGAACTTGTGACTAGCCCCTGAACTAGACAATTGAAATGAATATACCCTGGATGTGTCGATGTCCCATGCTTGGAGAGTAGATCTGCTAATGTGTTCTTCTCTTAGAAAATATGGTAGAAAGCTAATGAGTGAAAAATAGTCCTCATAGAGAAGATTTGTTCCATCCAATGACCCAAAGATGAAATGTCAAGTGTGCATCTACCCAATGCACAATCTATTGTCACTTTCAAATCCCCAAAGATGACAATCTCATCCACAACTAGCCATACAACACATCTAAGGACTCCCTAGAGGGAAAGCACCTCAGAAAGCATGTTAGTGTCGAAACCACCAGTTCAGAAGAAGTGATAATGATGTGAAGGGGAGAGGGAGAGGGAGTGATAATTATTAAGAAATGGCCTAAAATCTAGTTACTTAGTAATAAGAAAGCATGGAAATTTATGACAAAAATATAAGAAAAAATTATTAACCTAATTTAATATTAAGTGGAACAAATATAAAAGAGGGAATGCAATCATCACTCTTCTTTCTTTCTAATAATATTGCATGCACTTTTTCTCATCGTTGCATATGTTTTAAATATAAATGGTGACAATATCCTTAAGTTGTATATTGGTTTAACTTGTGAAATTATTGTGAATGTTAAACCTCATCTCTCAAAAATACTAGTATCAATTTTTGCTTTATCTATTGTCAAATATCATTATTTGTGTATAATTAGAGCCCAAGCCATATGCAATGGGATTTGCTTACAATTTCATTTAATAATAGGTTTTATCAGTATAGTAGTTTGATTTTCCATGTACCATGGTACTTCAATGTAATTGTCAAATGAAATAGTGGTGTGCATTGGGAGTTGATGTGGTCATGATCCTTGAGAGTAGATTTTTTTTTTAATTGTTCCACTTACTCCATTTACTAAACTTGTTTCTACCCACAAGCTAGATGTTAGCATGACACATTGATCAAGACATAGAATGATTTCATGTCCAACTCATTCATCATCTACATCAAGATGCAAGGGCATCATAAAAGCTTTTATTTTTTCGATGAGGGAAAACTCCTTGTAAATATTCTCTACAAAGATATTTTTATGTTTGTTTGTGTGTCATTTCTCTACGAAATGTGTAATTAGTCAATTAGGGGCTTCTAGAAAGAATACCATATGTAGTTGCAGGAGATGTGTTGCTAGCAAGTAGCCTTCCCATTCTGTTATCATATATTTATCTTTTTGTAAATAAAACCATGTAGCATTCAATGCTTGCGTATGTGAGATCGAGAGCAAGGGAAAGCACTTGAAAGTATTAGTTAAAGTTTGTAACTTCTAAGTTAAACGAATCAGCTTTGATATCTCTAGAAAAATGTCTTTCTCCCTCTTGTAATTTCTTATATAAAATAGGAAATGGATTGATTGTTGTGTGGTTATTTCATGACTCTATCATTAAAACATTGCATAAAATACAAAGTTAACTTCCCCCTCCCCCCACCCTTTCTTTCAATACAACTAGAAGGAATTAGGTTTTCTCAGTACCTCAAGTTGAAATTTGAAATCATGGAAAGCTCCTTTGTAAAACCCATAATTTCACTATCCATCCCTTCGGCATCCAGGTGGATATCAGAACAAGAGTGAGGTGAAAACATCTAGATCCCTGATACTAGCAAACAAGCTAAGTCAAATGTGTATCTGGCATGGGACCTGTTAGAAAATTGATAATGACAACTTATTATACTTATTTTATTTATCCTTGATACTTTCTTGTGAATTTTAATTTTCTTCTTTATGTTCTTTATTTAGATCTATTCATCAAACAATATCAAGAAACATCAAGAACAAATGAAAAAACAGATATAGGCTCCCATCTAGGGAAAAACCCCTCCAAGGGAAAACCTAGAAACTCTTCTCTTAGAATATGCTTCAAATGAGATAAAAGACCTAATCCCTAGACCAATTCCTTCTCCCAATACCAGTTCAACCCTTCCTCATTTACTTCCTTGATTCTACACCAATTTGTTATATCATTCAACTTTGACCTACCAGCTACAATACTGCTACTCGATCTGCAACTTCAACCCTGCGATTTCGGCCTTTTAGCTCCTAAAGAAACCCTAACTCAACATTATTTTCGTACCTTCCAAGATCAATACATATCTTCCTAATTTCAGTGAGGTATAAGCATAGTTTCCTTCCTCCTAACTACAAGATGTTACACTTCTTCCTACTGTAACTTTGGCCTCTTCCTGTATTCCAGAAACCATATAATTTCTCATGTGTGAAAGAGATAGAGCCCAAAGATAAGATATTTCATCCTCCTAGCTTCTTCCAAACCTTCTCTCTCCTTTTCTACTTCTTCCTAGGCTACAAATCAAACTTTTCTTGATGATCGAACTTGTGAGTAAGTGGGTCTCCAAATGAAGTCGAACTTCTCTTTATATAGCCTTCTCAAGGGGTTGAATTCCCTCCTTTACAATACAACTACAAACATGTGTTATTTCCCTTTGAAGATAAAGGGGTCAAAGAAGAATCAATCCCAAGTGTGATGATGATGAGTGGAAAAGAACTATTGCAAGAAGTTAACAAGAAAAAAGAGGTACATTTTTATTTGATTTTTTATCCTAGATTTGTACTTACAAATATGAATTTAAGTGAATTTCCTGATGATATTAAAGTGCTATTGGATGAGTTTGTTGAATTCATTTTTGAGGAGCTTCCAAATAAATTACCACCTATAAGAAGCACTAGTCATTGCATAGATTTGATACCAGGAGTAAGCTTTCCAAATAAATCAACTTAAAGTATAACACCCAAGGAGAATGAATAAACCAAAATTCAAGTCCAAAAATTGTCTAACAAAGGACAAATCAAATAGATTTTAATCCATTGCATTGTACTAGCAGTATTGAGCCCAAAGAATGATCAAGGTTGGATAATGTGTACAAACTCTAAATGAATAAGCAATATAATGGTAAGGTACATATTTTTTTTACCTCATATGGATAATCTAACGGATTTTTTTAGTGGTGCAAATTTCTTTTCTAATATAGATTTGAAAAGTGGATATCACCATATTAGGATGAGAGAGGATGATGAAAGAAAGGTTGTCTTCAAGACCAATGATGGTTTGTATGAGTGGCTAGTTATGCCTTTTGGTTTGACCAATGCACTTAGTAAGTTCATGAGACTATATTTGGACGATACAGTGTGTTTAGTAAAACTAGGGAAGAACATTTGTGGTTTTGTTGGTGTTGAAGAAGTTGTAGCAAGGGAAATTCCATATAGACTTGAAGAAATGTTCCTTCATGAAGAAAGAGTTAACCTACCTAGGTTTTATAACATCTCTAGGAGTGAAGATGGACCCAAAAAAGGTGAAATCTATCAAGGAATGGCCTATCTCGAGGAATATTCATGAGATAAGAATTTTTTTATGGGTGGGCTAACTTTTATAGAAAATTTATTAGAAATTTCAGCCATATATGTGCACCTATAGTTGATACCATTGAAATTGGCTACTATAACTAATAGAGCATTTAAATCGTTCAAATACAAGATAACACAACAATTGATTTTAGCTCTGCCTGACTTTAGATTGTTGTTGTTCTAATTCAAGAGGATACACATGTTGATTATTTCAATGAGAAGTTGAATGAAACCAAACAAAAATACTCTACTTATGATAAAGAATTATATGTAGTGATACAAGCCCTAAAAAATTGAAGCATTATCTCATGCCTAGGGAGTTTATTTTACACACTAATAATCATGCTTTGCAGTTTATAACTAGGTAAGATAAGTTAAAACAAAAGGACACCAAATGGGTTTAGTTTATGAAAAGTTTTACTTTTGTTATTAAACATATTAGTGGGAATGATAACAAGGTTGTAAATATTCTAAGCACAAGGTTCTTGGTTTTGCAAGTATTCCAAGTGGGGATTTTGGGATTTGAATATCTCAAAGAAATATACAAGATGGACCCAGAATTTAGAGAATCCTATGAAGCATGCGAAAATATAGTGTTGAGATATAGAACTCCTTAGATCAAATATGTGATTCAAGAGGGATTGTTGTTCAAGGGTAGCCATTTGTGCATTCCAAAGGGCTCGATGAGAGATAATTTGTTGAAAGAAAAACATAGTGAGGACTTGTTGGTCACTTTGGCCATGATAAAACATATTCCCAACCAAGTTATTTTTATTATTTCCTAGGTATGAGGAATGATGCCAAGAATTTTGTGGACAAATGTAGAACTTTTCAATATGCCAAGGGAAAACAACAAAACACTGGTTTATGTCAACCATTTTTTATACCAAACAGACCACGAGATGTTATAAGTACATATTTTGTTTTGGGTTTCCCTAAAACTCAGAGGAAGAATGGTTCAGTTTTTGTAATGGTAGACAAATTCTAAAATATGGAACACTTTATTCCATGTTCAAAAAACAATGATTCCACCCACATTGGAAATTTATTTTTTAGAGAAAATGTAAGACTACATGGGCTACCTAGAAGTGTAGTATCATATTGAGACACAAATTTTACTGGACACTTTTGGAGGACTTTGTGGAAGAATCTTGGTACCAACATTTTATATAGAAAATCCTATAATACTCAAATAGATGGATAGATTGAATTCGTCAAGAAAAGCAAGGGGAAATTTGTTGAGGAGTTTGGTCAATGAACAAAAAAGTCAGTGGGATCAATTTCTCCCACAAGATGAATTTTCCTACAATGATTTTCCTGATAGAAGCACAAGCAGGATCCCATACCAAATTGTATGTGGCATTCACCCCAAAGGCATTACTAAACTTAGGAATTTGGGAAAAGAGGAATTGAGAAGTGTTGATGCAAAGGAATTTTCTACAACAATGGAAGATTAATGTGAACAAGATAACAAGCATATTTAGGAAAACAACTATAAGTACAAGTAAAGAGAATACCTCAAGAAAAGAGAAGTAATTTTTGAAGTTGATGAAAGGAGAGATTTCCAAGAAATAAGTATAATAAATTGAAGTTGAAGAAAAGAGGTCCTTGCAAAATATTGAGGAAATTTTTAGTCAATTCTTATCAAATTGAATTTCCACCTAATATTGGAATCTCACCTATATTTAATGTTTCACACTTGTATTTCCATAGAGAACCTGAAGGAGAGGATGGAGAAAATCAAAAGAATACTCAATGAAAGAATCAACTGCCTATAGCCCAAAATATATAATTGGAAAGGATCCTTGGTGTTATAGACATATTTGGGCACTGCAACCCCAATCTCATATGTCCATAAACCAAGGGCTTCTAAGCCCCTAAAAGTGTTGTTTCATACCCTAAAGGAACAAGGTCAGTTGATTACATCATCTCCCAGAAGTTATCCCTGAAAAACTACTCAGAACTGGTCAAAACTGGACCATACAAACTGCTCAGTGCTAAGGGTGCGATGCATCTCACCTGCTACATGCAAAAAGTGTGATGCATACTGAAAATTCCTTTTGTAGGGTGCGATGAGCGAGAGTGGACAAATGGCAAAGGCAGTTCGCTAGGTGGAAACCCATAGAATCTTCTAGAAACTGCCCATTTGACACTTGCCTCTCTGAATTCACCCAAGGATGAGTAAGAGATCATGAAATCTCCAAGTGGAACCAAGAATTATCAGAGAAATGACACTAATAAAAATTCCAGAAGCTGACTCACCCACCTGCAAATATCTATATATGGATCCCTCATCCTAGAGACCCAGAGACTGGAATTTTGTATTTTGTAAGGAAGTGTTATTGGTTTCTCTATGCAACATTGTATTGTTGGGTGATCTATCTTTTCATGAGGTGAAGAGGGCTTTCATGCTAGGAGGATGGCGTTGGATCAGACAGCTTGGTTGTAATCCTCTCTTCTACTACTTCTATCAATAAAGCTATTTGAGTTTTCCTCCATATCCTTGTATATTTCTGAATCTTGTATTGATATATGCATATGTATGGTTAATATACATCTGATCATATATTGTTTATGGTTATAGATCTCTATTATTTGATGGTATTATGTTGCTTTGACTCTACATGTGTTCTTTGAAGTGGGACAAGTAAAGAAGGAGTCGCGAAGCTCTGTCAAAGGAGGGAGGAAACAAGCAAGGAGCCAACCGAAAGACTGAGGTTGGTATTCTCTGCTTCTCTCTCATCTATCTCTCATAAAGGAAAACACAAGTAACTTTAGTTTGTTTGTTTCTAAGATAGCTACCTGTCTTAGTGGGACTAGCAGCTCTGAATGGACACTAGTTTTCCCGATAACACTTGGTCAAATAGTTTCCAAGAGGACTAGGAAGAAAGACTATTATGAGTATTTGGTCAAATGGAGAGGACTTCTAGCTAAAGATGCAGTATGGATGAATGCTACTAAGATCTAAAAACATGGAAAAATATGTGTAGACCTCATGGACAAAAGTCCATGAACATTTTTGTTCTGGGGGATTCTGATGAAGGAGCATCATAACTACTTTTATTTTTTCCCATTGAGGAAAACTCCTTGTAAATATTCTCTATGAATATCTATTTATGTTTGATTATGTGTCTTTTTTATGGGAAAGTTGTAGGCTTCTAGTAAGAAGTCCATATGTAGCTGCAGGAGAGGCACTAAGCAGAGTCCCAATTCGATTATTAAATATTTCTTGTTTCATAAACAAAACCATGTAGCATGTAGTCTCCACAGGAGCACGAGGGAGAGTAGGGGAAAGCACTTGAAAGTATTAGCTAAAATCTATAAATTCTAAGTTAAAGGAATCATTTTTGATCTCTCTAGAAAATGTCCTTTTCCCTCAAGTAATTTCTTATATCATATATGAATTGGAATGATTGTTGTGTGGTTCTTTTTTTACTTCGTCTTTAAAGCACTGCGTAAAATATGGACTTAACCACTCCCCCTCCCCCTCCCTGCCTTACTTCAATACAATCAAAAGGAATTAGGTTGTATTAATACCTCGATTCAAAATCCAAAATGTTGGAGGGTTCCTTCACAAAACTCATAAATCACATTATCCATCCCTTCGACATCGAGGGTGAGGTGAAAACATCTAGATCCCTGATACTAGAAGCTAAGCTTAGTCAAAGGTTTATCTAGCATGGGACCCTATTTGAATAGATTTGAATCTAGGTTCATCTAGCTTCACGAGAAAGTGTGCATGGTCATATATTTATATTTGAAGAGATCTTATTATGATGCATAAATGTTACTGTTAAAATCCATTCTGATACTAGATACATCTAGATTAACCTCATTGTGGGGGCCTTGTGCAATCTGATGATATCACATCCAGCTCCAACAACAGGATAAAACAGATTGGAAAAAAATATATGGTTCTATGAACTTGAACCATATGTAAGGGGATTTTCATGAAATTAGTTTATAACAGGAGAGCATTGAAAAACTAGGAGTATAGACTAAGTTCCTTTGGTGTTAATCCCTCAATCTAGACCGCAATCACAATGAAAATTTTGAGATTAGTCTAGGGCTAAAGGAAATAAAAAGAAAAAGAACCCACAAGTCTATTATGTTGTTCCATATTGTTCAAATATGTATGCTTTACATCTTCAACAAAAAAACACGCAATAAGAGTATTAGTGACTTAAGCATGCACCTATTGTGTAGACTCGCCAATTTATTTGTCAAAAGTAAGTGATTTTTTGAATTGAAGACATTAATTTCAATAGAATTCATAGATGCATTGGTTTGTGACATCAAAAGATGTCAATCATTTACTTTTGCATATGTATTTCTTATGTTTATTAGTAATCTTTGGAAACTAGATTTCTTTAGATATCTAGTGAATTTTATTTCTTTTAATAAAAATAATTTTGAACTCTTAAAATTTTTGTGTCCATGCTACCTTCATACAATGGTTTATTTTTTGCAATGGATAGTTGACCAAGATCTCCAATAATAATTAATTAATCATCTTTCACTACATGGAATAAATTTATTTTTCGGAAATAATTCACATAATCATGAATCGAGATAGTAACAACTCTAACCTTTTGTTTGGTGGGATTGAAGATTTTGGAAGTACATCATTTCGAAATATTTTCTATGGATGCTTCTCTATTACAATAGATTATTTTTGTTGGGCACCCAATCTGTTAGAATTGGTGTGGAGGAATGCCAATAGTCATAGAAGTACAAGAGACTTCTTGGAAGATGAAAACCAAGGGTGACATAATGTATTAATATGTGTATATTTGAGTAATAATATATGTCACATTTATCTAATTATGGTTTATTATTTTTGTGCCAGTTTAATATTGTTATGAGAGCCACTAATGTGTGGCCTTCCCCTACCACTAGTTTAGTGGTCTTCCTTATGCAACTTGGGAAATATTTATGGGAAATCATGCTTTTTTTGGTAGTTCATGCCATCATATCTAATTTTTCAAAGTTTTACCTCTCCCATACTATAATAATCTCCAAGTATCAATTTCTATCTTCTCTATCTTCTGCTAATATATGTTTTTCTGGGTAGTGAGATGTGGTGATTATTAAAATTCCAACTTCAATTACATATCTACCTAGTTTTCACGTACAATGGTAATCCATATGATATTCAGAGTATCTGAATCAATGGAAAAGGATTTGGAGGACCTGGTGTTTCTACTTCCTTGATAAAGTTTTGCTAGACATAGTTCTTGCCTATTGTATGGACCAATAGTGGTATATGATCTTCATGGGTACTCTGACATTCTAAGTAATTTTGAGCATTTATTCTCTACTTAGTGCTTATTTCCTCTTTACAAAGAGCTATCTCCTACTATAAGTAGGTGGGGAGGTTTGGTCCCCATAGGTCTCGTGGTACAATCTTAGGCAAGACTATCTGCGCTTGAGAGCTGACCCAAGTGTGATTTCTTTAGTTGAAAAAAAATTAGACCCATCACTCCTTTGTATGCATTATTCTCATATCATGTCAAGCTTGTCAACACCTTTCTCTCCCCTAGTGTTTCTCTTCAAAAAGGAAATGGCATCTAACCCAAACCTTATCAGTGGTCATTGAATAAGCATATTTCCTTGTAAAAAGAAAATTGCACTACAAACATGGTGTTTCTCTACCTACAAAAAATACCAACCAAGAGAATATTTACTATCGTATCTATAAAGAGCCAGTGAGCCTCAATAAGTGTTTCTTAACCAAACCTAAAGGAATTTCATTAGCATGTTCCCTTCACTTGTGGGATTTCTATCTTTTGGACATACAAGAGTGAGCTGCAGAAGAGGACATAAGACCTTGGCTAAATTCATCTTTTATCGAAATCTCTAGACTAGTAATTTCACAATTCACGGGGAATTCATCAAATCATTGAGATGTGTTATCACCAAAAAATTGATCATCTAACATAATTTACTAGACGGATCGAAATACACCATGTAAAGCCAATTTTACCATAGTGAAATTGCTTTCACTATGAGAAAATACTTAATAAACCACCTTTGTTAAGTAATTTATAGCTAAACCCATGAAGAATAATTAAATAAATCACTTTTTATTTGATTTTCTTCTAGGAATAATTAATTAAACCATTGTTTTATTATTATTCCTTCTCAAATTTGACCCAATCATGAAACATAAATAGATAAATCATTATTTATCTTATTTTTCTACAGTAATAATTAATTAATCACTAATTAATTGTTATTCTTTGTTAAATTTGACTAAATCCCTTAGGAATACTTAAATAAATCCTTAATTGTTTATTATTATTTAACTAATATCTTGAGATAATAAATAAATAGTGTATTTATTTATTATTTCTAAATAAAAGTTTAAATACATTTTCCCTCCTAAACAAATATAATAAAATATTCCAAGTGATTATTCCAAGAATGGGATCAATAATATTTTATTATTGCTCATTATTCGAGGATAACTCAATATTTTGTTATAAATAGAAGGGTTTTCCATTCATTATTCACTTTTGATTATTTTCATTGTTGCACTCATTGTTGTAGCTCTAGTTATTTTCATTGTCGCACACCATATTTTTGTTGGGTTTTCGCATTATAGAGGAGAGAGACTCTACAGAAGCTGAAGACATTTGAGGATAGCCAAGAACCCATCCCATAGAAGGGGGACTGGTAACATTTATTTTTTCCCTTCACATGTGTTATAATAAAATTATTCTTTACATATCTGGTTTCCATTAGATGATTGGAGTTATTACTCTTTCTTTTTGTTGTTTAACTATGATTGTGGCATAGATACAAACATTGGCAGGTTTTGTTTCTATCAGTTGTTGCAGATCTACAATGTTTAGTATCCATTTATATTGTTGAGATTGTTTTTCATCCACAATCTTAAGTGGGTTCTTTTTGTACATCTTTGAGAAGAAAACACTACAACAAAATTGGCGACTCCACTGCGTTTAGTACTTCATATCCAGAAACATGGGAGACCTTTGGTTTTTAGCATAGTGTTTCTTCCTTTTTCAATTCTATTAATGTGTCTTAGTTTTTAAACCCTATATCTGATAAATTTCTGACTTCCGCAAGCTTTCTGGTCGTTTCCGCAAGTCAAAGGAACCAGTCATGACAAAGGTGGCACTTTTTTTCGATATTTTCCAACCGAGATCAATAGAACGGAAATCACAGTTTTCATCCCAAAAAGTGCAATCCATCCAGAGGAACAAGTCAGTACCTACGATTTTTGGGTTTTAGGGTTTTTCTCAGGTTGGTTTCTAGGTTTTGCAGAGAGCTACCTTCTGGGTGTTTGACCTTTGTCTCATCCCACTTAGGCCTTGATCCACTCATATTTACTCATCAAAGCCAAATTTAGCCTCCCCTGGGGCTTCTAGTACACTTCCACCTTTCTAGGAGGAGTTTCGCTAAGTGAGTAATCTGAGTGTCTGCAGCGCTTTTAGCCACATTTTCTACATCTGTACCTTTCTATTTTAGATCTATTAAGATAGGTTGTTACCATCCATAGTGTCACATTTTCACTTGTTTGGTCATTTGCCTTAGGGTGCCATCAGTTTCCCTTGGTGTTTTACCCATCTCCCTATCTTTTCGTAGTGATCTTCCGCTCTGGTTTTTTGTTCTTGCTGCACCACTTTCTAGCAACTTAGAGTCACTTGATCCCAGTCACACTGAAACTTAGACATGTTGACCGTTTTAGTTTATTTTCCATCGATCTAGCCACCAAGCAGTACATTGTTTGCAAACCCAGTTTGGGTGGGGTTTAGTTAATCGTTTTGTTGTTCATTTTCTATTAATAATTTCAATTTATTTTTAGCAGTTTTTTATTTTTTTACAAACACGATATGGGCTTAATCAATTAATACACTTGCACACATAACCACTCCTTAAGCAAAGGGCGCTTGGTTTACACCACCAAGCCAAGACTTAACATAATAAATTTATCTCCCCACATCGACACAAAAATATATTATTGAATCTCCCTTCACCATTTCCGTGTTTCATGTGTCCTACAACCATTGCACTGCCAAGGCACTTGTCATGGAGACTATTAGGCCTTCACCCCCAGTTTTCACTTGGGCATATTACCCCTCCCCATCGGGTTCGAGTTCATATCCCTCTGAGTCCCCAAACTGACTCTTTCCCTGGTTCTTCTGATTCCTCATTTGATTTTGAGCCTCCTTCACCACATATTGTCACCATGTCTGGACCCATAGCTGGTGTAGGAACCCAACCTAGTGTTGGCTCTGGTTCTATCCCGGTGGTCACATCCAACAGAACAGTCTCAGGAACCATTCTGAAAGCTCCCATGCTCCCCTTTATGGCTAGGTTAAATCTATCATAACTTAACCAGCTAATAAATGACCCCATACACCATGATGCTAGTTGGCCCTCTATTCTGACTAAGCTTCCCTCGGACATCCCAAAGTTTGAGGGTATTGCTGGAGAGGATCCTACCAACCATGTTCGATCCTTCCACATGTGGTGTTCGTCCAACTCCATAACCGATGAATCCATTCGTCTTCAGCTCTTCCAATGCACACTCACTAGAGATGTTATAAAATGGTATGTTGATTAGCCCTCTACCTCCCATATCATTTTCACGACACTTGCTAAAGCATTCATTTTCTATTTCCAATTACCTCTCCAATACAACACTGTTACGGAGTTATTGACCACTTTCTGTCAGTCCTCTGCCACTCGCCTTTCTAACCATGTTCAAGAGTGGCGTCGAAGGAGGAGCACATATCGTGCCCCACCTTTTGAAGACCATGTCTATCTATATTGGTTTCTTAAGATCCTTTTATTTCCCATCGGGAAAGATGTCGCGTCCCATTTTCCTCAGACTGAGGAAGGATCTCTCCAGACCACTTTGAGATATGATTTGATTTATTCACAATCTAGTTATGTATATATCGTCATTCCAGACCTCCATTGTCTTGGATGTGCCAATGCACTCGGGGAATCTCACGCCTCTAACGGTATCGTTGGATCCCTTACACACTCTTCACCATACGCTCAGCAGAGTTATGGCTCCCCATAGGGGGGCACGAGTTCCTCTAACATTTATGCCCCTCCTTCTAGGAACATTTTTCCAGGGCCCCAACCCATCTATTAAACTGTCGCTCCTCCATATGCATAGTTGAGCGCTCTAGCCCCTCAAGCATTAGTGCTGCAACATCCCATGCATCCTCAGCCACAACAGCCACTGCCCCCTTTGGGTCAAGTTTTTGCACAACAGAGTGCTACCAATCCCAAAAATTCGAAGAAAAATAATAAGGGGAAGGGTAATAAGGGTAATAAGGGTAACCACAGTAACCAAGGTAACTAGCCTACTGAACCCCAGGGGAACCAACCTGACACTAACAACCAGCAATAGGGCAGCCAGCCCAAGTAGAAAAAGGCTATTCATATGAACAAGCCTTGTGCATGTTGTGATGTACATGGACATTATACACATGAGTGTCCCCTTTTACCCTAGATGTGCCAGTAGTGGGAAGCTTAATCAGCTTCTAGAGGTTAACAATCACCTCAGAATCCTGTGCCAACTCAACTAGCAGTGCTCACAAATCCTTTCCCTCAGTAAGGATTTGTTTCTGCTTAACCTCAGCTAGGTCAAGCAGCCCACCTCCCCCAACATTCTAGTCCCGGTGACTACCAGATCCTTATGATGAACTCTAATGAGGTTAACCCCTCCAATATCAACCTACAAACTCAGTTTTGTCAATATGACAAGCCCTCGACTTCGTCATCTACCAAGTCCAAAACCAAAGTGTCCACTGAGCCTCTTATGTCATCGAATGGTCCTTTACAGATCCATCAACCTAAAGTTGAGGCCATTCCCAAGATCCCAAAAGGGCCATTATGGTGAGCACTAGTATTGCAGCAATAATGCTACAACTCTTGGGGCTTCCTACTTTACTTTTATCAACCCAGTAGTTCATAACAAACTTGGAAGCGACTGTGTTGTATGCACAAGTACTAGCTCTTACTGCAGGCTGTCACTTGGTCAACTAACACAAGATCACTAGGAGCTTAAGCCAACATCTATGAATTCTCAGAAGAAGCTTTTAACTATGATGAAAGAAAGCTAACTCTACAAGGACTATTCTACTTGCAGAAAGAGGAAGAAGACTGGAATGTAAGGCAAACCCTAGCAAACCCTAATTTATCCAACTAACCCTACTTTTGCAGAAAAAGACATAGAAACTGATGACATGAATCCCATTGACTACTAGGAAGGTGAATTACATCTATTTAAACTAATTCTAAAAGAAAATGAGAAAAGAACATCTTTTTGTATTTTTATGTGAAATTTTTATGCATGGGCTTTTGTCTGTTTGTGACTGTGGCAGAGGTTTGGTGGTGATGGAGGATGGATTTGGTTTTTTCAGAGGTGGAGGAAGGTGTGGAGAGGTCCTAAGAAGCCCTTAGTACCCTTATGAAGACTTCCCTTGCAATTAGACTTCGAAAAATCACTCACAAGAAATTCTACAGGAGGATGCAGGGGATCTACAGGAGGATCTATAGAAGGATCTATAGGAGGAGGCCAAGAGATGTTTTAGGAGGTTTTGAAGGTGGAAAAATGATGGAAAAGGGTAACTGAAGGCTAGATGAAGGTATTGAGGTGTCTGAAGCTTCTCAAGGAAGATCAAGAGGGAACATTATGGTTGGATTTGTTTAAATGGCAAGAGGGAAGCTTATGGAGAAAAATGCAGAAATTAGGGCAGATTGGTGAAATGTTGCGAATGACTTGGGAATTCTATGAGAAGTGAGCTGATGTTGGCTGCTTTATGGATGTATGGTGAGCTGAGGTGTCCTACAAAAGATTTGCACGTCTACTTACGAAAACTAATCAAAGAAACGACTAACTATACCATGAAAACATAAATTTCTCTAGCTTGACCTAATTTCTGACCTACAAACAGAAAATGTTTAACAATAACCTTTGAACAGAAAAGCATGTAGAGAAATCTATTGTAAAAGAATAGGAAATGATCTAGGCAACTGAATCGGAAGCAATACGTTAATCTTTCTAAATCAAGTCATCACACTAGAAATTGCATGGAAGAGCAAAACTGTGTTTTTGGTGGCATTAGTAGTACCTTGACCTCAATCGTAGTCCCAGAAAGGGAGAAAGGAGATCAGGCCTGCTGTTGGCCTTTTTGAATCTTAGTCTGTCACTGCATTAACCTACTTGAGCAACTGAAACAAAAGCAGCTATGCAAACCATCAAAAGCAACCTAATCTAAGCAAGATAAAATGAATCTATGTAACATAAATAAACTCATGAACTGAAGAAAAAACATATAATTACAAAGAAAGAGGTTCTCAGAAACTTGGGTTGGGCCCTAATCCAAGAGCTTCATCCCTCTGGAAGAGATTAGTGCTGGCTCAAAAATTGTCTCATCTCCATATGAAAAATAAAAGTCACATTACATAAACTTTTCTCAAAAAGGAAGCTCGAAAATGAGCTGCACAAGCGCTGCACAAAAGTGCGAAAATTCTACTAATAACTGGCTAACCTACTAAGTGTCTAAGCCCCCTCATTTATACAAATGGAGTTCCCCAATAGCCTTCTTAATATCAAGGATCTTGGCTTCCCAAAACTGGAGATAAACAGCAGTCCTTCTTTACTTGCTCGGTTGCCCCTTGGATGCATCAATGCGGCTACTTGTGCTCCGAGTTGTTGATGGAGGATTCAAGGAAAGGGGTCATAAATGAAGAAGACACCCCCATACAAATCCTCTTCCCTATTTTCCTCGAACATTTGCTGCCATTTGCTCATAAATCCTTTAACTTTGTCCAAAATTGACCCAAAAATCTGCATAAATCACACATTAGACTACATCGGAAAATGACTAACCCAATTCACTCTATTAGCATAAATATAATAAAAAATATGAAATAAAATAATGAGAATGGTAGATTAAGTCGAATTAAGAGGTAAAATGGGCCCATATAATTACCCATTTATGGGGCTCATCATCACCCCCTACTGAATGTGTTGCTCATCCTCTTAGCAACTAATCTATCTCCTCATCCTTGATGCCCTTTATGACCTCCCTAACATTCCATGCCTCAGATGTGAGATCCTCCTCTCTATCATGGAATCCAGCCTTTCCATCCTCCTTTTCCCACTATTTTTGTTCTTCTTCTGCTTTTACTCCCTCCAGTAGTCCTAACAGCAGTGGAGGACTGAACTTGAGGCCAATCCAATTGGCCTTCCAACTTTTCATAGAGTGCTTATATGGTGGCACTCTCCTCAAGGCTTCTCTCATCCTATCTAGGGAGTGATACTCCCTGATCTGTAGGCTGTGGGGCAGTGTGTTCCACCTTCTCAAGCAGGCATGAATGTAGTCATCCCCAAGCAATCTCTCCATGTCCTAAAAATGGGAAATAACCTGGGCTTGCTCATTGATGTACTTAATGGCCCTTTCAGGATCAGCTGCAAGTTGCTGGTGGGCGCTAATGAGAGCCATAGGGTCTGATGGCTCTTCTCTAATCATCAGAGGTTCACTTTGTTCCTTTTCCATCAACTTCTAGATTTTTGTTGCTCTTTTCTCCTCATGACTCATCCAGGACGTCATGGCCATCAACTGTAAGTCACCCAACTTTGAATTGGGGTCCCATAGGTTCATATCAATAAGGACCATGTTATATAAATAAAACTCTGCCAACTTCACCTTGTCCTTTGCTGAATTGTTTTCACATAAATGTATGAAGTTTCCATAATCCTGGAAAGGAATGGTGCCCCTTTGGGCCAGAGTTTTGATTTGGAATTGTAGCCACTGATCTTTGAGGTAGACCCCATAAACTCTGGCTGGGTATCTGCATTGTAGTGCTTCCATAGCCCATCTGGCCATGCAGGCTAACTGGGCTTCTCTTTCTTGTAGTTGTCTCCTCAATATTTCATTT
Organism: Pinus tabuliformis; assembly: GCA_031772625.1. NCBI lineage: Eukaryota > Viridiplantae > Streptophyta > Pinopsida > Pinales > Pinaceae > Pinus > Pinus tabuliformis. The sequence continues at coordinate 217,814,389 of CM062808.1, forward strand.
TCTACCTGAGGTTCCCTTTGTTGCAGCTGCTTCTTTAACATTTCATTTTCTGCCTCCAATTGAGCTCTTCTGATGCTTTCTGTATGCCTGACCATGCTCAATTATTTGCCCACTTTCCTCAATTTATCTTCCATGTTCCCAATGTCTTCCACCCCTTTTGATTTTGCAATCTACATACATGTATGGGTCCTTACTCTTTCCTTATCCAGCTCAAAGAAAAGAGGGACTGAAAACTTTTGTGGGATGATTTTCCCTCCTTCCAGAAGGTTGTAATAAGAGCCTAAATTAGGTTGAGGGTCAGGCTCTGGTATCTCTTTTGCCTTATCTTCCTCCTTGGTCTGTTCTTTTGCCTTATTTTCAAGATTCTCAGTCTCTTGAAGCTTTTTCAATGTCTCTTTTAGAGTGGTCTACGCCTCCTGTAGGACTGTTTTAGAGTACATAAGTTTGATCCTTTATTTCCAAGTAGAAGCTCTAGGGCTTCCCCTTTCATAGGTAATGGGGGTTTTGGATGGAGTTTCCTCCCTTTTGGCAGTAGGGGCATCTTCAATGATGATGGGCTCCTTTGAAGGTGGTTGAGGCTTCCCCATGTTCATTCTGGTGCTTTTCGAGCCTTGAAGTACATGGATGATTGTCTTTTCCTTTTTCCTTTGGGCTTGGCTGGAGTACTAAGTGCAGCAAGAACAACTACTTCCTCCCTTGCTAGTGTCTCAGGAGACACTTCTTCCTATTTTGCTTCTTCTTCTTCATCTGTTATTTTTCCTATTTATTTTGGTTTTGCTTTTGCTGTCTCTGATTTTGTTTGCTCCTCTTCTTACTTAGCTTACGCTTTTCCTGTGGCAACCTTTTTCTGAACTGTCTTAGGCTTCTTCCTTTCAGTTCTTGGCCTCTTCTTTTTCTCTATTGTGGTTTTACCCTTTTTTTCTTTTGTTTCTTTCTTCTTCTCTGCTTTAGGCTCATCTTTGGTGGTTTCATGTTTCTCCTTTCCTATCTGGTTTTCTTCTTTTTCTATGTGGGGTTCCTCTTCTTCCATATGAGTGTTCTTTTCTTCTTCATAGATTTCCTTCTCAGCTTCCCCTTTTTGTTCTTCCTCTTCACTTGCAAATGGACTAAGGTCATAGGTGAGAGTTTTTTTATCATCCTCCTTAGTCATGTTTCTGAAAATCTCCCAGGCTATGGGGATTGTGAAAGTGTGGAGGGCATCCTCCACTAGCAATTTAATTAGCCCATGGTGAGCCAATTGGTCTGGAACTCCTGCCTTCAATTTGGTGCTAGATTCTATTAAGGATTGGAGGAGAAAATATGGAATACTGAGTTTTCTAGATGCAGGAAGGTCCATGCCATATCTTAGTTCATGTAACAGTCTGAAATGGTACCCATAAACTATGATGTATCTTCCTTCACAGGAGATGTATTTCATAATCTGATAACTGACCTCATTCCATGGGTAAGGTATACTTGTTCTCCTAATGCCATTCTTGTCCTCCACAGGATGTTCATTAGGTTGGAAAAAGGTTTTCTTGGAAACTTTACCTAGTGGTTTTTCTTCCTTGCTACACGGTAGTCCAACTGGGAGGCTTGTAATCCCACTGATGAACTCTGCGGTGATTTCTATAGTTATACCCCTGAAACTGATAGTGGCATGGGTTTTTGAGTGAGGTTTTAAAGACAACATAAATTCCTCTGTGACTTCATCATCATATCCATGCAAATTTTCAAGGAAAGGCATCCAATTTGCTCTAGTGAAGAGGGCTACCACTTCTGGATGTTCATGCAGCTTAGTTGAATTCAGAGGCTCCTTCCTCATAAAACCCCCTGTCATGATGTTTCAGATTCTGCTGGAATATTTCAGTTGAAGAGGGAGGCAGCAAGTTTCAATCCCGAAAACAAAGGAATAGCTCGGGTATTCTTTCAAGAAACATGGATATAGTTTTGTGCTCTTTCTTTAAAGAAAAAACAAATTGCAACTTTCCTTCCTTCCAAACTCCATTCTCTAGACTCACATTACTTCTCTGTCTATTTGAGGGAAACAATACCTTTAAAAAAAGAACATACAGAACTGTGTTTTTTTCTTTTTACAAAATAAGCAGACTATCCAATGCAAGTTCACTCTTTACAGGCTTAACTTTCTAGAGTTGCATCATCTCTTTACATAGGAGAATACCATGGAGGAGAAAGAGACAGTATTTCAGTGCAAAGAGAAAATGGAGAAACTGTATATATATATATATATATATATATATATATATATATATATATATATATATATATATATATATATATATATATATTGAAACACAGGCAGACTCTGTTCTCACTTTCCTTCCCTTTTCAACTCAATGCCTCGCTTGGAATCACACCACCCTTTGTATATATGGAAATGCAAAGTGGGTTTTCACCGAGCCTACCTTTTTCAGCCCGAATTTGTCATAAAATCCTGAGTTTTCCTCTGCGGTGCTGCTCACTGGCCTTCCTATAGAAAGGCTCCTGTAGGACTATGTTTTCGCTCCTGTAGAGTCCGATAATGCTCCTGTAGAGCCCGATAAGCGGGCAAGTCCTGAGAATGACAGAATTTGACTATTTCAATGCTTTGGAGGTGGTAGGTAGGTTGCTACAGTTGAGAGCTCATCGACCTAAATAAGAGCAAAGGTGGTAAAGGCGGCCAACTACAGCGTACTTGAGTTTACAAGAGCTTTCTGCGGTGATGAGGTGAAGTGGAAGGAATAGTACGTTACCCTCATCCGGACCATTGGTCCCTACTTCAGTGTCATTATGAAACTTTTATGTTGTCTGCCGCAATCAACCCAATCATTCCTGTTAGATTTTTCCACTACCTGTTTTGAGATTTCTCGAGTTGACTGAACACATGTGCTGAGTGAACCCACTGAGTACTATTTGAACTAGATGAGGGTGGCCAGTTAGCTGGCCACCGATCTAGTTTGATCGCAACCATCTCACTTGTTCATGCAGTTTTTAAATTATACCCATGCAACAGAGGAATAGGTTTATTCACTTACTTGTTTAGTCAATAATTGTGTGCTACTGTGTTGTTGCATGCTCAGACTTTGGAATTCTATCCATGGATTTCTGTTGCTGGCACCCATGGCTTCTGGATTGGTGGCTCAGATCCCTTGTACTGGTGATCTTCAATCAGGATCTGACTCCTTACGCATTCTATACATCTATGGCTACACTGACCTTGCCTCTGGAGCTCGATTTTTAAGGGGATCAGCTGCTACAGGAATCCTACAGGATTTCCTGTAACTGCTTCTCCCTCTAAAACTTTTGGATGAGGCTTGAGCAGGGACTGGAGAGGCAGCTGAGGAAGTTTCTGTCAATCATGGAAAAGCAACTGTTATGGACTAGGTAAGATTTAAGTTAAGGATGCTGCTTGTTTATTCTTCCTTTTTCTTAAAAAACAAAAGAAACATGATTTCTGTGTTTTCTGTGCAAGGAATAAAGAAGCGAGTGGAAATGTAGTGATGCAGGTATGGAATGGAGAGTTATGAGGATGAATGGTGGTAGGGGGGTCCACAGGTCTGGACAAGTTTCTAGCGCTTTTATCCTTTTCTTGACTTGATTTTGAGCTCTCTGTGATTTCTACAGGAGCCTCCTGTAGAATGCACAGAGCCTCCTATAGGATGCATAGTTTTCCAAGAAAAGTGAGAGCAGGGACTGGGAAAAGACAATAGAAATGGAGAAAGGGTCTATCAGAGGTGTACTCGGCTTGGCCACATCCCTTTTTCTTCTGTGGCCCTCCTACAACCTAGAATGTATTCAAAAGAAATCAATTTTTCTGTTTCTATTTTTTTTTAAGAGACAGTTAGGGCGCCTCCAAGGGGAGGTTTTCACCCTACCTGCCCACTCTGGGTGCCTCCAACGGGGGGTTTTCACCCAGGGATCTTTATTCTCCTCATTTTTTTTACTTTTCTATTTTTTTCTGTTTTTTTTGTTTTTTTTAAGGGAATGGGTGGAGTGGACACAGAGACTTGTTCCACTACCAACACTGTTTTACTCAGATTTTCAATGAATTCTTGCTTGGAGAGGGCCTTCCTGTAGATTTTAAACCTATGCCCATTGACAGGAATGAGGATGGCTTCTTCATCTATGGTCCTGATCAGAACTGAACCATTTTCATTGCACTTTTCTACTGTGTACAGTCCCAACCATCTTGTCCTCAGTTTTCCATTGAATTATTTATACCTTGAGTCATACAGCAGTGCCCAATCTCCTTCTTGGAATTTCTTCTCTTTGAGGTGCTTGTCATGCCATATTTTCCTTTGAAGCTAGACTACCTTTGTGTGGAGAAGGGCCTGCAATATTTGTTCATCCAATCCATTTAGCTGGAGTAACATTTCCTTTTAAGCATGGCTGAGATCTAGGTCCAGCTGAGCTTCCATCCTTAGTGTGTTGTATTCAAATTCTATTGACAGCAAAGCCTTCTTCCCATAGACCAGCTCATAGGGTGTGAACCCTGTGGTGGTCTTCCATGTGGTGTTATAGGCCCAGGTGGCCTCAACTAATTGATCTGCCCAATCTTTTGTGCTATTGCTCACTACCTTGGTCAAGACTCCTTCCAAATCTCTATTAGTCACTTCCACCTATCCATTTGCTTGTGGATGGTAAGGGGTCGAAGTTTTGTGCTTAATTTTGTGTTCTGTGAGCAGGTCTTCAATCAAATTGGAGGTAAACTGACTCCCTTGATCTGTGACTAATTCTCTTGGATACCCAAACTTATAGAATATATTCTCCCTTAAAAAATCAGCTACTTTTTCTTCTGTTGCTGCCTTGATCGCCTTTATTTCTGCCCATTTTGTCAGATAATCAGTGCACATGATGATGTAATATTTCTACTTTGAAGGAGGGTTGATAGGACCCACAAAGTCCATGCCTCACTTCTCAAATGGCTCGAAAGTCACTTGAGGTTGCAAGGGCATCTCATCCCTTGGAGTAGGTTTACCCATCCTTTGACACCAGTCACATTGGTTGGTATATCTCCTTACATCTTGATGAAGAGTGGGCCAATAGTAACCTGCTTGCAGAATTTTGAAGGAAGTCCTCTTTGCTGCAAAATGGCCCCCATAGGGCCCATCATGACAGGTCAGGAGAATGTCAAAAATTTCCTCCTCCCTAACACATCTTCTCAAAACCTGATCTGGGCCAAGTTTGAAGAGATTGCCCCCAATCCAAGTGAAAGGGGCACTTTTCCTCACGATCTTTCTCTTCTCTTTTGAGGACAGGTGTGGCGGGAACTATGCGGAAACCAAGTAATTCGCTATATCAACAAACCATGGAGAGAGTACTGAGATAGCGAATAGGTGTTCATCTGGCATTTGATCATCCACCATTCCTTCTTCACCTACAGGCAGATCTATTCTAGACAAAAAATCAGCAACAACATTTTCCTTACCCAGCTTATCAACAATGGTTAAATCAAATTGTTGCAATAAAAGAAACCATCTAATAATGCAAGCATTTACGTCTGGTTTGTTCATTAAATACCTAATTGCAGCATGATCAGTGTGTACAAATGTTTGATAGCCGGTGATGTAGTGTCTGAATTTATTTAGGGAATGGACTACAGCTAGGAGCTCCTTCTCGGTTACAGTGTAGTTTAATTCTGCCTTCGACAAGTTTTTACTTACAAAATATATGGCATAAGGTAGCTTCTCATCAACTTTCCCTAAGGCTGCTCCTATCGCTTTGTTTGAGGCATTTGTATGAATGTGGAAAGGCAGGGCCCAGTTTGGACCTCTCAAAATTGGGGCAATCACAAGTTTACTTTTCAATGTATCCAAAGCTTCTTGAAAATTTTCAGTCCATATGAACTCGACATCTTTCCCCAAAAGACCAAACAATGGAGAGGCTAGCTTACTGAAATCCTTAATGAATATTCTATAATACCCTGCTAAACCTAGGAAACTTCGGACATCTCTTACCTTTTGAGGAGGTGGGACCCTTTGGATGATCACAATTTTGTTGGCGTCCACCTGTAATCCTTGCTGAGAGATTGCATGACCTAGCACGGTCACTTCAGTCATCAGGAATTCACATTTTTCAGGACTAAGGGATAGGTTCATTTCAATATAATTGTCCAAAACTTTTCCTAGGTTAGACAATGCTTCTTGGAAGTTAGAACCATAAGGGGTAAAATCATCCATATAGATTTCCACTGCATCATGAACCCGTTCATAGAATATACTCAGTACTGCTCTCTGGAAAGTGGCGGGAGCATTGCACAATCCGAAGGGAAGGACTTGATATGCAAAGGTACCCCAAGGACAAGTGAAAGTGGTCTTATCTTGGTCTTCCGGGATGATTTGAATCTGGTTGTACCCGCTAAACCCATCTAAGAAAAAAAAATTCCTTGCGAGGCCATCTAACACTTGCTCTATGAAAGGCAAAGGAAAATGATCCTTCTTGGTGGCCTTGTTTAATTCCCGATAATCGACACAGATTCTCTGCTTCCCATTTTTCTTTGGCAGTAGCACCAAAGGAGAGACCCATTCACTGTCAGAGATGGGGTAGATGAATCCTACATCCAGTAACTTTTGCAGTTCTTCTTTGACAATGTCCTTAAGGGCTGGATTCATCCTCCTTTGAGGCTACCTAATTGGTTTGTAATCTTCCTTAATGTAAATGTGATGAGTATAGACTGAAGGGTGCAATCCCTTCATCTCCTTATAGCTCCAAGCGAAAGCATCCAAGTAGTTTCTCAATAAGCTACAAAGTTCCTTCTCCTGAGAGGTGGATAGGGATGAGTTGATTTTCAAGGTTCTCTCTAGGCTGAACTCCATATTCTTAACTTAGAGAGAGGTCGGGTCAGCCACACAAAGATCAACTAAAGGATTGGCTTGGGTTTCTTTCACTATCTCTTCTAATGGCAACATACTGGGGGGTGGATTCTAAAACAAGTTTTCAATGATATCATCCTCAGTTTGTGGTCCCCCCCCCCCATGGCAACTTCTACTGCACACATTGGTGCAGAAAAGACTTCATCCTCATCTTCCTCCTCCAACTAGAGAGATAGATCATGTTCTACAAAGGTTGGGCTGGAGGATATAGGACTAGCTACTTGGACATATGCCTGTTCTTGATTGTCATGTTCCCAGCTTGACAACTGATGTAGGTATCTGTAGTAGCCAACCAGAGTCTTCCCAGGATGAAAGGATACCCAGTGAGATTTGCCTTCAGCTGAAGAACCAGGAAATCAGCAGGGTACTCCCAAGAATCGATGGAGACCATTACATCTTCCACAATCCCTTCAGGGGTCACAGTGGAGCAGTCTGCTAACTGCAGTGTTGTTGTGGTCTTTCTCAGGGAGCCCTAAAGGTTAAGCTTGAGCATAGGGTCCTTGGTCATCACATTAATGGCAGCCCCTAGATAAATCAGGGTATGGGGGATTATGGTGTCAGTGATGTGGACATCGACTACAGGGCTTCCAGGGTCTAGATATTTTGGACAGGTTACCTACCCCAACATCAGGTCGAACAGTTGTCCTATGGCATTGATAGTTGGGGCATCTCTCCTATGCCTGCCTGGATGCCTGAAGCACTTCTCCTTGATCATCTTGTTGTATATATGCACATCCTTTATGGCTTGGATAAGTGGTATCTTTATACATAATTGTTTCAATTCTCCTAGAAGTTCAGTTTCTTATGGGGTAGGCTATGTTGTTCCGGATAATCTCTCAGGAAAGGGTGGAATAGCTTTTGGTTCACTTTCCTCTTTTTCTTCCTCATCCTCCTTATGGGGAGGCTGGTTATCTGGGAGAACCTTCCCAGATCATAGGTTAATCTCCTGAATCTCCACAACATAGGTTGGGCATGATGGTTCCCCACTATATACTTGTTGGGCCTGTCTGTTATTCGGGTTCGGGTTCAAGTTCGATTGAGTAGGCGTTTAGGGTTTCCTTGGTGGAGAAGGAGGCAATGGTTGTGGTTGAACAGGTGGTGGAGGAAAAAGAGTGGGAGGAGATTTTTACTGGGGCCTCCACCCCTGATGCATTCCACTAAGGTTGTGGCTGGGCATAAGAGTGAAATGAATGAGCAGCTGGTTGAGCATGGTATTGAGATGGATATGACCACTGCGGAGGTGTGGACCAGGAAGGATGAGCAGGGGGACCCCAAGAAGGCATGGAAGTGGCTTGACTGGAGTTGTAATATGCCTGGGATGTCCCTTGCATTCCCTGATAATAAGGTCTAGGCCCATGAGGCCTCCTTTGGTTCATGAAATAGAGTGGTTCAGTGGCTCCTTCGGCCCCTTGGTATACAGCTTTAAGTCTAGGCAAGGAAGGGCACTGATTCGTAGGATGCTCTTCTTCGCAGACTGAACACACTTCTATAGAGTTCAATGGACATTCGTTCCTAGGATGCCTTTTGGTGCACCTAGGACAAAAAATGGCCAACGCCCTCTCTGCTTCCTCTTGTTTCCTTTTGATGTGCAAAGTATCCATTTGCATGGCAAGAGTTTGCAGCATCTCACTTTTGAAATCTTCCAGCATGTTTCCAAATTCACCTCTGAGGGATGAACTGGATGAGGAGGTACTAGCTATGGGTTGACTCCCCCTACCTCTCTTTCTGGCTGCCCTAGAATGGTTTCTAAAGACAGTTTTGATGTCTTCATAAGGTAGTTGGTAGATGTCTCCCCCAACCAGTAAATGGAGGGTGTCTAGAAGGTCTTCTGGGACTCCTCTAAGCAGGACAAACTTTAGAGGTTCAGGCTCAAGTGTGCACCTGGCCCTTTTATAACTGAGCTGGAATCTTTCTTCATAATCCTCCAAGGATTCATCACTTCCCATGGTCATTCAGAAGATCTCTTCCTTTGTATCTTTTGACCTACAGTAGTCCTGATATTTGTTATTGAAGGCTTGTTGCATCTGAGCCCAAGTTGTGATGTTGTTTCTAGGTAACCACATGAACCAACACAATGCTGCATCCTTGAGGGTAGAAGGGAACAATTTCAACTTCTTCTCGTCTTCTGCATAGTCATAGTTTCGACAGATAACAGGAAACTCAAATAGGAAGGTCTTAGGATCTTCTGTAGTTAATCCATGGAAGTGAGGTAGGGATGAAGGGTTTATTTTTTCATTTTAGTGTCCCCAATGGTTTCTCAGATAGGAAAGGTACCCTCTACTCTCTCTCTCCATTTCCCCTTGCATTTCTATTTTCATCCACAGTGTCAGGAGGGATGGTTTCTTCCTCTTCTTCTGCTATAGGATCTTCATATATCTCTGGTTATTCACCTATAGGTTCTTCTGGATCACTGCCACCAAAGAAGAGAGAAGGGTGGCTTTGTGATGTGGTGGGGGTGTTGGGTAGGAATTTCCCTGAATTATCTCTGTTCCTACGAGGCATGAAAATAAATCTCTTTTTTGGGTGATTTTTGCTTTTCTTTTCATTACTTGTACCTACAAAACTGAAATTGATTGAACAAACAAATTGCAACTACTGAAATGAACTTGCTGAAATGAAATTGTAGAACTGAAGAGGAAAGAAAATGAAATGCAGAAGTGAAAGAAAGGAAGTCAATAATCTACTTTTGCTGAAATGGAAATTGCAGAATTGAAATGACTAATCTACTTTTGCTGAAATGGAAATTGCAAAATTGAAATGAAAGCAAGGAAATGCAGAAATTGAAAGAAACAACTACTCTACTTTTGCTGAAATGAACTACTTAGCAAAAAATTGTAGTAGGAAATAGAAGAAAATTAGTAATCACAAAATACTCTGACGCTTCTCCAAAAACAGTGCCAAAAAGTGGCGAGCACCAGTCTTGCAGCAATAATGCTGCAACTCTTAGGGCTTCCTACTTTACTTTTATAAACCCGATAGTTCATAACAAACTTGGAAGTGACAGTGTTGTATGCACAAGTACTAGCTTTTACTGTAGGCTATCACTTGGTCAGCTGATGCAAGATCATTAGGATCATAAGCCAGCTTCTATGAATTCTTAGAAGAACCTTTTAACTGTGATGAAAGAAAGCTAACTCTACAAGGACTATTCTACTTGCAGAAAGAGGAAGAAGACTGGAATGTAAGGCAAACCCTAATTTATCCAACTAACCCTACTTTTGTAGAAAAAGAGATAGAAACTGATGAGATGAATGCCATTGACTACTGGGAAGGTGAATTACATCTATTTAAACTACTTCTGAAAGAAAATGAGAAAATAACATCTTTTTGTATTTTTATGTGTTTTATGTGAAATTGTTATGCATGTTTTATGTGAAATTGTTATGCATGAGATTTTGTCTGTTTGTGACTGTGGCATAGGTTTGGTGGCGATGGAGGATGCATTTGGTTTTTGTAGAGGTGGAGGAAGGTGTGGAGAGGTCCTAAGAATCCCCCCTAGCACCCTTCTAAAGACTTTCTTGCAATCAAACTTCGAAAAATCACTCACAGGAAATTCTACAAGAGACTGCAGGGGATCTATAGGAGGATCTACAGGAGGAGGCCGAGAGCTGTTTTTGGAGGTTCTGAAGGTGGAAAAATGATGGGAAAGGGTAATTGAAGGCTAGATGAAGGTGTTGAGGTGTCTGGATCTTGTCAAGGAAGATCTAGAGGAAACATTATGGTTGGATTTGTTCAAATGGCAAGAGAAAAGCTTATGGAGAAAAATGCAGAAATTAGGGCAGATTGGTGAAATGTTGCAAATGACTTGGGAAATATGTGAGAAGTGAACTGATGTTAGCTAATTTATGGATATATCGTGAGTTGAGGTGTCCTGCAATAAATATGCACATCTACTTACGAAAATTGATCAAAGAAAGGACTAACTATACCATGAAAACATAAATTTCTCTAGCTTGACCTAATTTCTGACCTACAAAGAGAAAATGTTGAACAGTAATCTTTGAACAGAAAAGAATGCAGAGATATCTATTGTAAAAGAATAGGAAATGATCTAGGCAACTGAATCTAAAGCAATACGTTAATCTTTCCAAATCAAGCCATCACACTAGAAATTGCATGGAAGAGAAAAACTATGTTTTTGGTGGCAACAGTAGTACCTTGACCTCAAATAATAGTCCTAGAAAGGGAGAAAGGAGATCAAGCATGCTGTTGGACTATTTTAATCTTAGCTTGTCACTGCATTAACCTACTTGAGCAACTGAAACAAAAGCAGCTATGCAAACCATCAAAAGTAACCTAATCTATGCAAGATAAAATGAATCTATGTAACAAAAATTAACTCATGAACTGAAGCAAAAACATATAAGCACAAAGAAAGAGGTGTTGGGTAGCTTTGGCTGGGCCCCAACCCAAGAGCTTCAACCCTCTGGAAGAGATCAATGCTGGCTCAAAAACTGTTTCATCTCCATTATCAAAAATGAAAGTCACATTACATAAACTTTTCTAAAAAAGGAAGCTCGAAAATGCGCTGCACAAGAGCCGCACAAAAGTGCGAAAATTCTATTAATAACTGGAAAAAATAATGAGGCTCTAAGCCCCCTTATTTATACAAATGGAGTTCCCCAACAGCCTTCCTAAAATCAAGGAGCTTGGCTTCCTATAACTGGAGATAAACAACAGTCCTTCTTTACTTGCTCGACTTCTCCTTGGATGCATCAATGTGGCTGCTTGTGCTCTGAGTTGTTGATGGAGGATTCGAGGAAAGGGGTCATAAATGAAGAAGAAACCCCCATACAAATCCTCTTCCCTCTTTTCCTTGAATATTTGCTGCCGTTTGCTCATAAATCCTTTGACTTTGTCCAAAATTAACCAAAAAATCTTCATAAAGCACACATTAGACTACATGGCAAAATGACTAACCCAATTCACTCTATTAGCATAAATATAATAAAAAACATGCAATAAACTAATGAGAATCATGGATTAAGTCGAATTAAGAGGCAAAATGAGCCCATATAATTACCCATTTCTGGGGCTCATCACATTACGTCATAATGCAGCTTCTAACAGAGCAGCCCATAAATACAGTATAATAGACGACTTGGCGCAATCATCTGCTACCATGTCGACATTGGAAGTCCTCTAGTCATGCCACTCCCAGAAGAAAGCTCTACTAGCTACCTTGGGTGCAGTGAATCCTTTCGATGATCGTTTGATTGTCCTCCTGGTTGATACATCAGAACATCCCCCATTGCCTTCCTTTGTTGCTTTCCAGATACAAGCTAGACTTCGTAATGCCATCATCTCTATATGCATTATTAACGAAGGCGCATCCACCTGTGTGATGCCTGCTGCTGTTTGGAAACAACTTAAATCATCTGATTTTTCCCCCTCCACCATCACTTTGCATGCTTGGGATGGACACTCCTCCCATCCCCTTGGCATGTACCGCAACTGTCTACTGACTCTTGCAGGTAAGATTGTCCATGTCGACATCGAAGTAATTGATTCCCCTTTGGATTATGACATCCTCTTAGGTTGTAGTTACACATATTCCATGTCAGTTGTTGCATCTGTAGTGTTCCGCAAGATGTGCTTCCCCCATGAAGGGAAGATTGTTACCATCGATCAGTTGACTTACTACGAATCGGCATCCATGACCTCCCTTGAGTCCATTATCTCATCGATGTCCGACAACCAGTCTTCAACTCCTTGTACTAGTGTCTCACCCAAATTATATAAAGATTCCTCATTGTTGGGTGCTTTCCCTGTTCCTCCCCCTCTCATTTCAGAACCTACTTCCATGATTGTTTACATGTTACAAGCATCATGGGCTACCCTTAAGCAGTCTAGTACATATGATCAACAACCAGCTCCTCAACACCCTACTATTTCTCTTCAAGTTGAGCCCTCTGGACCCAATCCCCCAGGACCTCCTCCATTTGTGGCTGCCTCTCTTATGTTCCCACTAGGAACGGTTCCTCTAAGTCTCAACCATCCAGGAGCTATTCTGTCCAGACATTATCCTGTCGGCCAGATACATTTCCTATACCCCCAGAGGATTTTTTTCTATACCCGTCATGGCTTCGTTGGGCCTTCCTAACATGACTCTAGGGATCCAAGTATGGTACATCAATCCCCTTGCAAACATTCCACCTGGTCAGCCAAGACCATATCATGCTTTGACCTCGATTCAACCGGTCCAGTTAACCCCTGTCGTTGCTTCAATTCCATTACAACCTCAACAGGAACCAACTCTTGTTGTGAAAGCACCCGGACATGGGGGAAAAGCTAAAAGGAAAGAATCAAAAGACAAGGCTCCCCAACCTCCTCCAGCCCCTAAGGACCCAAAGACGACACCCCCATGCACTTTGTGTCAAGTTGTTGGACACACCACCAATAATTGTCCCGATATTCCTCAACTTAAAACTTTGGCTCATGAAGTGCTCCGTGAGTCGAATACTCTAGAATTCCATATTAACTTACTGGTCCCAACTAAGAAACTCAAAATGCTTCACACAAACCACCCTTGTGCCCTGTGTGATCTTCACAGTCACTATTCCCATTATTTCCCTTGTCTCGATGAATTTTGCGATTACCTTGGGGTGATTCGTGAATATGAGGCCACTCGTAGCAGAGTCTTTACCCCTCTGTTGGGTTGTGTTATATTCTTTCCACGAATAACCTACGTAGTGAACCGGGGGGTTAAAGGCGGGGTGGAGCGCCCCCTTTGTTGCTCTGATTGTGCAGCGGGGGGGTCACAGGGGGGGCAGCAGCCCCCCTCTTTGTGGGGGATTTGAGGGGGGTGGGTATCCCCCCACTACAGGGTTTGGGGAAGCGCCCCGGGAAATTTTTTTGGACCCTATATTAGGTTGGGCATACCTACCTATGGCTTTTGGTCCATGGTTTTGGACGCAATGGTTTTCGGTCCATGGTATTGGATTCTTTGGCATGTATAAATATGTATTGTAACATTGAAAGGAATATAATTAAAAATCAAGTTGGTAGTCCCGGTTTTGGGATCCAGGGCAAAATCTTTGTGTATATGTGTTTTATGTGTTATACTCTCGCATTGTTTATTTTCTGTGTTCTAGAATTCGTACGCAGGTAATTTTTGTACAGGGTTAAAACCTACATTTGGTATCAGATCTATTTTGGCTTCAAGGGGACACCTTTTTTCTGAGGGATTTTGCTCGGGCCTGTGGTAAACCTTGTACAGTGTGAGATCTGTAGGATCGATTCTGGTGGTGAAAGAAGATGGTGAATAGTGGAAAGATAGAGATCGAGATCGAGAAATTTAATGGTCAGTGTTTTGAGTTGTGGAAACTCAAGATGGAGGATCTATTGGTGGATAAAGATCAGTGGATCGTGGTAGATCCAGGTACTAAGCCAACGAGAGTGTCTGATGAAGAATGGAAGAAGTTGGATCAGAAGGCTAAGAGCACAATACAATTGTGTGTCTTAGATTTAGTATTGTTGTATGTATCAAGGGAAGCTACAACAAAGGATTTGTGGGACAATTTAGGGACTTTGTACCAATCTAAGTCATTGGTGAATAAACTGTTCTTACGCAAAAGCTATATAACCTGAGGATGAAAGATGGAGACTCGGTGACAGAGCATCTGAACACATTTAATATAGTGGTAAGTCAGTTATTATCTGTTGATATTAAAATTTCAGATGAAGATAAGTGCATCAGTTTGTTGTCTTCTCTACCAGATTCATGGGATAGTTTGGTTATTGCAATAGGTAGCGATGCAACTTCCTTGCAATTTTATGAAATAGTCTCATCCTTGCTAACGGAGGAAATGAGACGGAAAAATATGGAGAGCCAGAATTTTGATGCCTTGTCTGTACAAGGATGATCCCAGAACAGAAACAAAAATGTCATTGAGTGGGAGATCTAAATCTAGAGGGAGATCTAAATCTCTAGGAAAACCTGTAAAGGTGGTGTGCCGGAAATGTGGAAAGGAAGGGCACTGCAAAAGGGACTGTAAATCTAAAGCTCCTCACAAAGGAAAGGGATATGATGAGGCTCCTTCTGTAGAGGTGAAAACCACCTCAAATGAAGATGGGGATGTGTACTTGGCTTCTTCAAGTACACATGTAGATCATGAGGCATGGTTGATTGACTCAGGTGCATCCTTTCACTTCACTCCCCATAGAGAGTGGTTCTACGAGTATGATCAATACAATGGTGGTGATGTCTTCTTAGGGGATGATAGGAAGGCTAGAATCGTTGGTCATGGAAAAGTAAAGTTGAAGTTGCAAGGTGGAAGGGTTAAAACACTTTCGGGTGTTCTACATATTCCTGCATTAGCCAGAAATCTAATTTTTGTAAGCAAGCTAGATGATGCAGGTGTAAAAACAGTGTTCGAGAAGGATACTTGCAAGATGGTTCAAGGAGCACTGGTATTGATGCAGGGAGTTCGGACTGGAACTAGTATAAGGATGGTTTAAAGGGTTATAAGCTTTGGAACCCAGCAACAAGGAAGGTTGTGTACAACTGAGATGTGGTGTTCAGAGAGGTGAAAGATTTTATTAAACATGAACTCCAACCAAAGGAACCTGAGAAGATAGAGTTTGAGCTAAAGGAGGAAGAATTAGACTCTACAGCAGAGGAGGAATTAGAAAATGAAGAGCCACAAACTCCGGGTGTAAGAAGATTAGTTCGAGAAAGAAGGCAACAAGAAATGTATAGTCCATCTGCTTTCTGTCCAAATTTTGTTTTATGTATTATTGATGATGATCCCAGAACTGTGAAGGAAGCAGTAGATTCAGAGGATGGAAAACTCTGGAAAGAGGCCATGGTTGATGAAATGGCATCTTTGCACAAAAATGAGGCTTGGGATCTGCTGGAGTTGTCGGCTAGAAGGAAACCCATTGGCAACAAATGGGTGTTCAAGAAGAAGAGAAATGCAGAAGGAAAGGTGTTGAAATACAAAGCTCGATTGGTAGAAAAAGGTTATTCCCAGGTGCTGAGAATTGATTTTGGTGATATTTTTTCTCCTGTTTCCAAGCTAACTTCTATTAGATTACTTTTATCTATTGCTTCATTTGATTTTGGGGGAGAATAGATGGATGTGAAGACAACATTTCTTCACGAGGATCTGGAAGAGGAGATCTACATGAAGCAACCTGAAGGCTTTGCGGTGAAGTGTAAGAAAGAACTGGTATGCAAGTTAAAGAAGTCTCTATATGGGTTAAAGCAGTCACCAAGGATGTGGTATCAGAAATTTGATACATTTATACGGGGACTTGGCTTCACCAGAAGCAAAGCAGATCGCTGTGTGTATTTTAAATTAATTAGTGACCATGTTATTTATATGGTCTTTTATGTGGATGATATGTTGCTGGTTGGAAATGACAAAGAAATTATCCAGGATTTGAAGACCCAATTGTCTTCCAAATTCGACATGAAATATCTTGGTGCTACAAACTATATTTTTGGCATGGAAATTAAAAAAGATCGGAAAAAGAGGAAGCTCTGGTTAAACTAGAGGAAGTATGTCGATACAATTCTGCAAAGGTTTAATATGTAGGATAGTAAACCGGTGAAGGTTCCTATTCCTGTAGGTGTAAAGTTAGTTGTTGAACAGTGTCCCAAGACACAAGAAGGGGAAGAGGATATGTCCAGTGTTCCATATCCAAGTGAATTCGGTAGCATGATGTATGCAATGTTCTATACTAGACCAGACATTGCACATGTAGTGGGAGTATTGAGCAGGTTTATGTCAAAACCATTTAAGGAGCATTGGACAACAGTGAAGCATGTTTTCAGGTATTTTCATAGCACTAGTGATTATGGTTTGTGCTACCAAGGAAGACGAAGATTGGAAAGTGTTTTGGATATCCATGGCTTTGTTGATGCAGACTGGGCTAGAGATTTGGATCAGAGAAGATCTACAAGTGGGTATGTGTTTAACCTATTTGGAGGTGCAGTCAGTTGGACGAGTTAGAAACAATATGTAGTGACACTATCAACTACAGAGGAAGAATAAATGGCAGCCACTCATACAAGCAAGGAAGCAGTTTGGTTGTAGAGATTGTGTTCAATTATGGGGTTAGTATAGGGAGCCATAAGGATAGACTGTGATAGCCAAAGTGAATTTTTCTTGGAAAAGAACCCTGCTTATCATTCAAAGACAAAGCACACTGATGTTCAGTATCACTTTGTGAGTGATATGATAGAAGAGAAAAAGGTGTTGTTGGTAAAGGTGGACACTTTTAAGAATACTGCAGATGCACTGACAAAATTTGTGAGCTCTGAGAAGTTCTCCTAGTGTAGAGAAACAATGGGTGTTTCAGGTCTGAAAAAATGACTAAGCTCTCCTGTGGCCCCCTGTGGAAAGAAAACAACAAGTGGGAGAATGTTGGGTTGTGTTATATTCGGTCCATGGTATTGGATGCTTCGGCATGTATAAATATGTATTGTAACATTCAAAGGAATATAATCAAAAAACAAGTTGGTAGTCCCAGTTATGGGATCCAGGGGAAAATCTCTTTGTATATGTGTTTTATGTGTTATGCTCTCGCATTGTTTATTTTCTGTGTTCTAGAATTCATATGCAGGTAATTTCTGTACAGGTTTAAAACCTACATCCTCTACCTGTGGATTTTGGTACCACAAGTCAACAAAAATAGGGAGATTCTAGTCCCACTATTGTTATTGATTCCCCCGATGTCGAGATGATAGACACCACAAGCCCCATTCTTTACCTGTCGTCGTCCTTGAGTTCCTTGCAAGCAAACCTTTCTGAGGTTTCTGCACCCATTTCTATCGAACTTCCTTTGATAGAATACTAGGTCTCAACATCAGTAGATCCTGCATCTACCAGCCCGTTGTCTCCCATTCCAGACGATATGTATGTGAACCCTGTTTCTCAGGTTGATGCACCAAGTAATTTCGTCGCGTCATGTAGCCAGTCTTCCTCCCATCTGCTCATCTCCCAGCCTAATGAGGACACCATGGAAGCTATGTCTACCCATGATTACCCCTATTATTAGGGGGGAATTTGAGTAGAGGATTTTGAAGGCCATTTCTTTCCTTATTCTCTCAATGCGCTCTACCTCCAAAAATTTCGGTCATAGCACATCCCTTCGATTTGTGTCTTTATTTTTTCCATGGCGTTAGGTAGATTTCATCATCTCATCAGTTGTCTTTTTCACCTTTCAGATGGATCCATCATCCACATCATATATCGGTCATCTCAACAGTGCGATTCACTTCTCCCAGAATCTAGCCTCGGTAGTGTTATCACTCAGATTTTCCTTGAAGTTGTTAGAAGAAGGAAAGGGGTCCGAGGTAATCACAAACCAACTTTTAAGTACAGAATCTAGCAAATCTGTACTTAGAGAGGGCTCTCTCTTTAATATTTAGCTTTGTTTTATATGATATTAGGCTAGTTATTAGTTATGAAAGCTCGGGGATTTTGATTGTGTTTGGTGGTGGAATTCTAGAGCAGATGGATAGAACAGAGTATCTCAATACATTGGGCTATGGAGTCAACTGCAGATGGCTTAACTGGATCATGTTTTTTCAGCAAAAGAGGGCTTTACAGGGCAAGATAGCTAAACGAGACACAAATGATAGCTTTAAAGGGGTGAAATGGTCTTGAAAAGGAAGAAGGGCAATTAAGAATCCTTCAGCAAATTTCAATTTGAGGGAAAATGGGTGATCACTAATAAAAAGCAATTAAGAATTTCTTATTAAATGACCACAATGATAAACTAAAAAGCAAGGAGCAGTGAAGAATTCCCTGCCCATGATAGCTTAGAAGAAAACATTTAGAATAAAAACAATTTTAAAGACAGATTGCACTAAAGCACTTTCTGAAATATACTTTTTCATTTATTATTCAGAAATGAAACACATGTGAAATATTAAACCAGAAAACAATAACACATAAGATATAGAATACTTATTTATCCAACGTTTAACACATGAATCCTGTAAAAATTCCTTTGCTTTATTTCTTCATCTAGTCAGCCATACAAGAGTTGTTCAACAACACTTTAGTCCAAAATAATAAGTCTAATGAGATGTCAAAGGATCCACCCTCAGTACTCCGAATGAGGAAGTACTTATAAAAAAATTTACAATAAAATATCTCATAACTGAGAGAGATATAATCTAGGAAGACTAACTATATGTTATATAAAAGTAGAGACAGATGGTCTCATAGATAGAAACTAAAAGTGAATTGATGGCTTGTTATCCCTATTCTTGTGAATGAGCTGGAGGCGGGCCCTATGATTGAGCAGCTTGCTATCTTGCTCGTAATTCTGTGCTGGCTGTTTGCTTTTTATCTTCTTACTGATACTCTTTGACCTGTTCTGATACTTTTTACTTGCTTTATCCCTGTTCACCTTCTTTTACCAAAATTGACTATGGTAAATACTGAAAATTTACTTTTTTACCAAGGTAAATTATAAAATTTCTGTCATATTTGTCCACCAATCTTCCCTTGGTATTCTGGTCCTTTGAAGCTTCCTGAAGATTTCATCAGCCTCAGTGTATTTAACAAAATTGGGTTGTACTGGAAACAAGTGTTTTAATTCATGCTCAACATAAAACAAGTTCTCTAGACTGTCATAGAGAACTCTGCCTGTAGGGAGTGCCTTGGGTGCAGATGCACTAGCTGATGAACTGGCCTAGTTATTTGCATACTGACCCAATTTTTCAACATAATCTTCATGCCTCATCAATTTATCATTAATCACTAGAGGACTGGGAAGTCCTTTGCTCTGTAAAATGCCAAACTTCTCCATAAATTCATCAATATCCTCCTGCATATTCTGACATCTTCTTTCTAAGTTCTACATCAGAGACCTTTTGGTCAATACCTTCTTGATTTCTAGGATAGTCGTAGTTCTATCCTCAATATTTAGCTCTTCTAGCTAGTACTTATTTTTGTTATTCAAAAAGTTTATTAGCCTGATAGCTTCCTCAGGCTTCCCTCCTAGCTCTTCCTTAGTCTTTTGAATCTCTTGAAGAGCCACTTTCACCAAGTCAATCTGTTCAAAAATAATTTGTATGGATGACCAAACATCATTTATTGACTGAGTGATGTTGGTCCATAGAATTTTCCTAATGTCTGTTAAAGGCTTTTCGAAAGTGAGATCATTTTCTAATGTTTTTACCTGTTGGGCCAAGCCTTTATTCTTCCTCACTTCCTCAGCAAAATTAATCTTTGAAACATCATATTTCTGTTCTAAGGTAACAAATTTTTCCTTTACCTTCTGTAATTCAGAGACTTGGAGTTTCATCTCCTCCATGGACTTGATTAACTCCTCAGTACTTAGACCTGAAGTTCCTGCCTGTGTTGTACCTGTGCTTGTACCTGTAATTGTCTCTATTGTGGCCAAAGGGACATTTGGTGCAAGAGCTATTGCAAGTGTGGATTGGACTGCCGTGGAGACCACTGGTATCACATTTTGAGGCTGAGAGGTCGACTCACTCTGCCTGCTCTTTAATGATTTTTCTAATTCTTGCTCAGTCTCCTTCAACTGTTCATTTAGCTTAAGGACTAAGTCCATAAGCTCTTCTTTAGACTTCTTTTGAATAACTTCGGTAGTTTGTGGATGTCTTAGTGGAGGCAACTTTAACTGCTTTCTCAAGGCAGCTATGTCTTCATCTTTCTTCTTTATTAAAGCCTCTGCAGCTTTCACATCTTTTGGGTTATGACCCAATCCAATAACCAACTCCTCCAATGATTTGATCCTATTGTCCTTAGCCTGTGAAGAGGCTCTTTCAAGCTGTAGCTGAGCAGTGGTATTGTTCAAAGAATTCTCTAATCTTTGGGCCATCATGGCTTTACTTGTCAAGGTGGAATACACCATCTCCCCTATCTTCTTATGTAATTCAATCTGATCTAGGGGGTGAATGTCCTTGGCCATGACCTCAAAATCAGTTTTGAGGTAGTCTGCAATTGACTGAGGCTGTTGTATTTTGGGCTTAAAAAAGCTCATCTGCATTTTACCTTCCTTGATGTCATAGGCTGACATCAACCTATTCTGATTGGTAGGAGCCATCTTCATATACTGATTGTAGACTTGGACCCTTAATGGTTCATTTCTAGCCTTTATCTCTTTGAATTTCTCTTTGATGTCTAGGGACTTGTGAGCTGAAGGCCTGAAGGATGATACTTCAGCACTTTGTTGTCTTTCCAGCTCATGTCTTTGTGAGCTAGAAGGTGTCCCACCTGCCAGGAAAGTAAGCTGACTATCTGCACCTTCTTTTCTCTTACTCTCTGTAGTTTCCTCAAAAAATTCCTCTTCTGAATGGGGATTGTGCCTCTGAGCACCAGCCTGATCTAAAGGACCACTGGCAGGGGTAGCTACTTCCCTATCTCTCTTTAAGCTCTTTTCCTCATTCAAATGAGTCTGTAAATTGGTGGATCTCCCACGTTAATTTGAGTTGGATGGGTCTGTGTTTGAGCCTTCTCTTGACAAGTTTCAGGCTTCTTTGACATGCTTGACTACCCTGATACATGAGTGCTAGTTCCTTGGTCTTTTCTCTATGATGGTTATGCAAGTGGTGCACTAGTCTCCTGTGAGTGCCTTTGAGAGGTATTAGCTATTGAGGCACTAGTCTCTGATGCTGGCTTGTGAGAAGTATCAACTGGCAGTTGTTCAAAACAATCCGGGTCAAGTATATCTAGATCTTTCATCACATTTTCTACATTGACCTGATCACTATCCATTTCTACAAGAGTCCCTTCCCTCCATTCATCCATGTTGGCATATTGCTCAATTTCTGGGATTCTATGATGAAAATAGGGTGATAGTCTATTTTTCATTCTTCTATCACAGATGAAATTGTGAGGATCATATGGAGTCCAACCAAAGCTTTTTCTTAATCTCATGTGGTCTTCTAAGATTTTTTCTACTGCTTTGCCTGCTTCCCTATTGTTGCAGATGAATGGGCCTAGGTGATCCTTAATTCTTAGTTGTGCTTTCTTCTTGGCCTTGGTAAAATGAACTTGATCTGAGTTGATCATTTGTCTATAATATTCCAAAGAAAATAGTCTCATTGGAACATATCTTGGTAGCTTGAATGGGGGAAGCTCACAACCATATACCCTGATTTCTGTGTGATTCTGGTATAAATACCAGTCACCTACTCTGTACTGTTTTGATAACTGAAGGATCCTTTTGATTTCATCATTAATTCTTGGAGGAGGATTTCCTGTTAGCAAGGTAGTTGTTGGGTGGACAAACTGGTCAATGAACTGATTATAAGCAAAAGATTCATGGAAGATAGAAGTCCAAAAAATGACTGACCTTGGATTACTTTTTGTATCAAGTTTCTTGACAGAAAAAGGGAACTTGTCAGACTGATAGTAGAGGATGAGGTGATATATGAAGGTGGAGTACTTGAAAACCTTTTCATTTTCCAGTCTCATGAACTGGTCATGGATTTTCTCAGCAATATATGAAGCATAATTATACCTGACAGCAGGGGGTTGACCAGGGGTAAATATGGACAGCAAAACTAAGACCAACTCATCTACATACTCACTAGTGTTGAATCCCATGACTGCAGCTATCATATCAACTATGATTTTGCCTGTATCTGTGAAGAAAGCTGACATATAAGGAGGGGGATCTTTAGGTTGATGTTCTTTTACTATGAAAGTCTCGCAGAGGCGATTGAGTTCAGATTGGGATAACTTAGTTGATTTCTCAAGAAAATCCCCAAGGGAAATGGGGGTGAGGGCTTGACTAGGATGAAATTGCAGCATTTCATTGATTGAGTCAGCAGTTATTGTGAAGAGGACTGTTTGATTGGGAGACATCACTGCTCTGAGGTTGGGGTCATAATTTGCATGGCACTGATGGATTATATCAGGAAAAATGTGCACAGAAGAGAGAAAGTACATTGGGAGGTTGGATTCCCACAGTCCTATGGCATCATGGCCATTCAAATGATTATCTCGGCACTGGAAAAACACTTTCAGATGGTCTTTATCAGTGGTTAGGTCTTTTATTTGGAAATCCTTATCGACCAGGGGCAGATAGTCTAAATCACAGTGAGGGGTGGTAATGGGTGCAATATTTAGGGCTACCGGGGTTTCCATTTTGGTTCTTGTGGATTCAGATAGGAAACTCGGGTTTTTCAAGTGAGATTGATGAAACAGAGGGTCTGGGGAACTTGAATTTTAAGTGTGGTAACTGAATTATGGTGAATTGGGATTCTTTTCTATTAATTTGCAATGAAAACAAGTACTCAGAGGGTTTCTTGACGGGAATTTGGGTAAATACCTACTTTTGGGGACGGGCAGCGGAAGGCAGGTACACTGGTGTGAATGGAGGACTCTGAGCAGCGTCGACTGCAAATTCTGAAGGTGGTTGGCGGTTGGGAGTACAAGCTGGTTGACCTTCATCGTTCAGTTTGTTGCATGCATGTGTTCGCAGAATAGAACGACAAAATGATTTGTTTTGTTTTATATACAAAGTCAAGGATTTGGCGGGTTTCGAGATTTGGATGGGTGGTGTCAGTGGGAAGATTTGATGTTTTGTCATTTAGTGGGAGGCGATAAGCGGTTTTATCACACCACTCATGGAGGGGGGGTGGTATTCAGGCTCATCTGCGTGATTCCATACGATGAGCGACGCGTGGCGAGGGAACTGTTCACAAAACCGCTTTGCGATCGCGTGCTAATGTTCAGTCGTGGAGGGTCGTGCGATATGCATGATAGTCATTGGATCTGGAGGGCTTGATCGGATGGCTATCAGGGAGGTGATGGTGACGGGAGTTTAATGAGGGTGGGCCCAATGTAATTAAAGATTTTTTAATCATATCGGGAGCGATGGGATTGGTCAGGAAAGTTATTAATTAACCGTGGGGGTTAATTAATCCTCTTTTTATTATGGCGGGGGTCAGGTTCTTAATTAGTTACAGATTAACTAATTAATCCCTATTAATGGTGTATTATGGTTATATTTAACCAAGGGGCGGGGTATAATTTTTTGGGGTTTTTACATATTAAAATAATACGGGAGCGGGTGAATTTTTATAAGGGAATTACTTAATAACATAAGTTAGTAGTTAATATGAAATTGAACAGAAAAGCGCTAAGTCTAAAACATTTTCATGTGTGTATTTGAAACTTAGGCTAAGTGAATAATGAGGGTTTTTGTGAAAATATTTTAATTTCCCTAAGTAAAATAGGATTTTACTTAGGGAAAACTTTATGAAGGGGATGAATGACTTATAAAGGGATATGATGATTGATAAATGGGCTTAAGTACTTAGGCATTTATAAATTATTGGGCCGAGGGTCTGGTCCCTCCAGAAGTCAGAGAAATGCTCTGAGCCCCTCTAATTTGATAGATACCTTGGCACTTAGGGGAAATTAGTGAAAATTTAGGGGAAATGAGTAGGGGAGTTAATTATTTTGACTTTTCTTGCTTGATGTGCCTTCCATGTGATACATGCCATTTTCCTTATGATGAAAGTAAAAAGATTTGCACATTTTAGACATATCATTCATCACATATTATTTTCAACTATCATCTACCTACCCTACCTACTTAACCTAGCATTTTTACTTCTTTATTAGGGTGCCCTTAGACTGGCAAACCCTTATCAAACTTTCTTTTCTTTTACATGGTAATGTCGATATAAGTCTACACTTATTACATCCAAGGGCTCAAATTAAACTATTGAGATCCTTTTTCACTCTACCTATCTACTTGTTTGCCAAGATTAAATTGTTTGGTCAAATCTTTATTCTCTATTTCTAAAACATGAAATTGAAATATAAACTAGTCAAGTTTACACTGTTTGACTATTCATGAATTGTGGCATAGGTGATAAACTGTACACAATTGTTTATTATACAAAAGTAAAAAGGTAGTGGCATTTAGACTTGCACACTTTCCTGGTCTTTCTTTTTGTTGGTATTTTTATTCTTTTCACCCTTTGATTTTTATTTTAGGGTATACCCTCTTTACATTTTTCAGATTTTTGATTTTTTTTTTTTTGAAATATGGAAAACCTTTGCAACAAGTAAAGGTATGAACATATTAGATAGCTCATCAATTCAATCATGATATATGACACCTATTGGTATAGGGGCATAACAGGTAGCATGGGCCATTTTTACCCCCCTGCATATCTTAGTCCTTTTGAACGTCGTGTGCATTGGATCTACCACCAATAATCAGGCCGAATATGATGCAGTGATAGGTTTGTTAGTTGATGCCTTTGCTCATTGCATCCTTCATCTTCATGTTCATTTAGATTCCTTGCTACTTGTCATGGAATTGAATGGTGTGTATCATGTGCATAACCAAGTCCTATTTAGAAAATATCTACGAGTGAAGCTATGGGTATATGAATTCAAAACCATTACTTTCAGTCATGTGCCTAGAGCCCAAAATCACTATGTAAATTCCATTGCAAACAACATTCTAGATTGACATTTATCACATGTATACCACAGAAGACAACCATAAACAAAACAAATGGTGAACCATCATCATCATGTAAAATGCATAATCATATTATGTATCATAAAAGTGTTTGGAGACATAGCACTAAATACATCTGAAATACCCATAACATGTTACAAAAATCAAAATCAATGGGATCGACATGTCCCTACATCTAGCCACTTTCTGGTGGATCTTGCGCCAAAGGCTCTGCTCCACCTACATGTAGATCACATACTGCTTGACCAGCCATCGCCATGTGCCGCATGATACCTCTCCACTCTGAGGGAAGACATGTACACTCATCTATGTACCGATCCTCTAATTCATGTCATCCATGCTCTGAAACCCTAGTCAAGAGTACACCAAACCTGCGATGCAAATCAGCAAGTAGCGCAATCTCCTCTAGACCCTGCTATGACGATGATGTCCCCCGATCTGGAGCCCTAGGCACTATGGCTCGACCTGCATATCCTATCGGCTTTACCAGTATTATCTCTGCATACAACATATTTCACACTCACTACCATAGACATGTGATAGCAATATAAATTTCACCATAAAACATAACAACTTAACACTTACCGTCTGGTCCCTGTGCTCACCTAGGCGGAAGTGGAAAGTCAGGATCCCCCTGATAGTTCATCCCACTATAAGGGTAATTGTCAATGTAAAGGGGCATCTAATCCCAGTGTGTGAAAAACTCGGGTCGGAACACCCGTCTGACTCCACCTCCTCCTCCTCTCCATAGTAGTTGCCCCTGGCCTCGCATCCTAGGCTCCTGTGGCCCCCCATATTGAATCTGTACATGAGGATGGATAATGGGTATATTCTCAAAGAAGAATGCACACAGGATTGTACCAAAAGCATAGTCACAATTCACTTGCCTCTTACAAAGAATCAACTTTCGTTTCACCGAAGACAGCATCTTCTGGGCCCACCCATAGTAGGTCCCGGCCAAAACACTCTCAACTAACATCATGTGCCCACTAGTGATGTGGTGGAATTCCCAGCTTCCCAAAACTGTAGCACGACTGCGGAAATATCTTGTGTCTTTAGCCTCTCTAGATCCACAAGTGGGATAGTAGTGCCCTTTACATGAACACTCCATCAACAATGATGCTCCACAAACTCAGTAATGTTCCTCCCACGAGGTAACACCAGATGAATATCCTCCAGCACTCCGAGGGGAGGTAGCCTAGTCAAGAAATAAATATCATGTAATGTGATCTCGATCTTATGCCACTTCATGACAAAGATCTCCTGGTCTGAATCCCAATAGCTCATAATTCTCGATAGCAGGGGCTCACCTACCCTCATCAATGGGATCTCTACTAGCTTGAGAACCCCATAATGAGCCAGTGTCCCCTTGAACCACTTGATCCCCCTAGATCTCTAATCAAAGAGTATCCAAGTCTCATTCACACCGATTGATTTTCAGCTCTGCAAAACACCACATGTCTTGTTAGTTTAGAGAAGAAAACAATGGTCTACATTGATCATCCTACAACCCCCACCAGACCAGCAAACCAACCCTTCCTCCAGCCACAAATTATAGTTTTCAGCCCGGAAAGTGCGAGCTCACAGGTTTCCAGCTATTTCCTGCAAGCCAAATTGCACTTTTGGACCCATAAAGTGTGATGTGACTGTGAGCAAGGGAAAGGGTCTCCTAGGGAGCTCCCAGGTGCCAAAAGTCAGGAAATAAACCACTAAAATTAACGAGATGAGTAAGGTCACCTACCTGAAAGTCACAGAACCTGATTCCGACGGTTGGTTTGTCTTCTACGACCTCCACAAGATTTAGGGCCTTTTCCTCCTCTCCAAATTCACCACAACCCACTTAGCAAATGAATCCAAATTGGAGGGAAAACATCCTTTCATAGAAAAATCCCCAATTTGTCTATTGCCCATTGCGACTAGACCATAGATTAGTTTGACAAACCATCAGCATCGTTGGAAAGCTCCCACCAAGCTCTAAAATAGATATTCTTTAGTTTTTGATGATTTGACACTTCACCGAAAACCATTTTTCCTAGAAGGTCACTTCGTCGTCTCTCAAAATCGAATTTCATCATAAAGTGACATTGTACTTTTGAGGTCCACCTCCTCTTAATACTTGTCATACCATATGCCGACTTTCTTCATGAGTAACCATCATTTACTCATGTTTTCATAATCCCCACCAGGCCTCATCTGTGTGGCAGCGTCATCCAGTCACCCTTGTTTAGAGCATTCACAATGAGTCACCCTTGCATTATTGGAGTCTATTTCATGTTCCATCATACAATGTAACAATATTCCATCCATATTTGCATATCGTTCATCCTGTGTTGCCCATTTTTTCCTCCAGTCGTACTATCCCCATCCCCTCTGGAGTTGAGTCAGTTGTTGCCAGGTCAACCATGCACTTTATGCTCTGACAAGGGAAGTCATTTGTTTGTCCCTTAGTCCCACTTTCCCCCATTATCCCTGGTGTCATTCCATTATTCACATTATTATTTTCTCTCATGTTGTAGTTGAGGATCCTCATTGCCTCATCTATTGTAGGCCCTATTCTGTCGACATCAACTCATTTATTCCATAAGAATGACCTAGAGGGTGGTGTATCTCGGTTCCAGCTTCCATTCTTGTTTGGCGCCTTGGATTGAGCAGAGGGTCTCATTATTTCCCTTTGACTTGTGTTATAGACATATTTGGGAACTGCAACCCCAATCATATATGTCAATAAACCAAGGGTTCTTAAACCCGTAAAACTATTGTTCATACCCTAAAGGATCATGGTCAATTCATTACATCATTTCCCATAAGTTCCACCCAAAAAACTACTCAAAACTGGTCAAAACTGACCCATACAAACTGCTTCTTGGTCAAGTGCGATGCATCTCACCTATTGCACATGGGGGGTGTGATGCATTCTGAAAAGTCCTTCTATAGGGTGCAATGGGCGAGAGTAGACAAATGGCAGAGACAGTTTGCTAAGTGGAATCCCAAAGAATCTTCTAGAAACTTCTCATATGACACCTGCCTCTCTGAATTTGCCCAGGGATGAGTAAGAGATCATGAAATCTCCAAGTGGAACCAAGAACTATCAATGAAATGACACTAATCAAAAATCCAAAAGCTGACTCACCCCCCTGCAAATATCTATATATGGATCCCTCATCACAGAGATCTAGAAGGCTGGAATTTTGTAATTTGTAAGGAAATGTTGTTGGTTTCTCTCTGAGACATTGTATTGTTGGGTGATCTTGCTTTTCATGAGGTGAAGAATGCTTTCATGCTGGGAGGATGATGCTGGATCAGACATATGGATTGTAATCCTCTCTTCTACTTCTACTATCAATAAATTTATTTGAGTTTTCCTCCATATACTTGTGTGTTTATGAATCTTGTATTTGTGTATGCAATTGTATGGTTAATGTAATTCTAATTCTACATTGTTTATGGTATCATAGATCTCTATGCTTTGATGGTTTCTTGTTTCTTTGCCTCTACAGGTGTTCTTTGAAGCGGGACAAGTGAGAAAGGAGTGGCAAGCTCTATCAAAGGAGAGAGGAAACAAGCAAGGAGCCAAGCGAAAGATTAAGGTTGGTGCTCTCTTCTTCTCTCTTATCTATCATCGATAAAGGAAAACACAAGTTACTTTGAATTGTTTGTTTCTAAGATAGCTACCCATCTTAGTGGGACTAGCAGATCAAATAGACACTAGTTTTCTCGGAAACAAAATGGTGACTCCGCTGGGGAGCGAATAGTTTTGTTTGTTACTGTTGTTTTCTTTATAAACTATAGACGGAGCCTGAAGTTAAGCCAGCTAGCCTTTGAACTGCTTTTGCTATGCAACTACAAAGTAGATCAACACTACTTCAGTCAACCTCCGGGTTGGTTTATGAACTGAACATCTTACTTACAAACATCCTAAGTGCCCTAGTGGTAGCTCAATAACCTCATAAGATCATACCCCTATACTTTGTGTTTATTTTCCATCATAGATCGGCCTAAATCACTGAACTTAGCTACAAATTTTGAGCAAAAACCAAGCTCAGGTTCATTCTTTGGACCATCGCACTGTCTCTCATTGGCAGTTTGGATGCATCGCACCTCCCATGTGCTGCAGGTGAGATGCATCATGTTTCCCTTAAGGACAGGTGCGATGATTGAATGACACTGTTTCCCTCTCTGTAATTTGGTTTTTTCTTCATTGTTTTCAGCTCTATTCAGTAGTTTTGCTACTTATGATCAGTATATCATTGTTGAAGCCTTCTTCATTTACATTATTCAGCCTCCATTGATTAGGAATTGTGAATTTTTTTATGTATTTTTCATCATTTACAGTCCTCCTTTGAAAATAGTAGCTTAATCGAACTGTCGTCTTTTGATTCAAAAGTGTCACAACTGTTGTTTTGAGTCAAGAAGTAGAGTGTCGTAAAGTATTCCTCTTCTAGATAGTTGATTGTACTTTTGCCATTGTATTTGATTTGAATTGTCAATATTTGAAGTCTCGAAAACAATTTTCCATTCGAAGTCGAAAGTGTCGTTTTAGTATTCCTTTCGTTTTGAAAAGAAATTGTTAAAAGTGTCGCTTTGAAGAAAATAGTTTAGATCTGTACTTAGTTTTCCTTTTTGGCATTCACACATTAAGGAAGCGGAAAAACAAATACATGCATGTGTGTTTGCATTTAGACTACATGCGGAAATTGATTTAGGAAAAGTACATTTAGTGTGTGCTCTCTGCTCTCTGTTGAAATAATCGTACTTTTCTTTCCTCAGTAGCTATAATTTTCATTGCTAAAAAGAAAACAAACGACTGTTTATCATTTTAGAGTGCATATTTAGGAATTTTACGTCTACATCATGCGGTGAACCTTGAAAGGAAAACTTCTAAGAAAGATCAACTATAAAATAAACTTCAATGAACATAAAAACACTTTGGAACCTAATGCACAACATATAGAATTCTAGGCTAGAGACATATTACGACATCGTAAAACCTGGTAACTATCATTTTCATCTAAGGTTGGGTGACTCCTCCTCTTTGATACGACAAGTGCCAGTACGGACTTGTGCTCCCCGTACCATCGAGTATATATTGGGAGACCACAATAGGCTGATATCCTTTATCCTTAAGAAGTCGTGTCTGCTGCCCTATCGATCGCAATGCACTGAACACAACATTTAGGAAGATTGACTGGAATATGTAAAGTCCTTGGTAATTTCTCTTTAATTTACCACCAAGGTGTATATTGCAATTTTTCGATTGGTTTGGTAATCCCTCTATCTTGACTTCTAGAGTAGTCACTTTCGTTCCTTTTTGACTCCCTAAAAGAAAAGGTCCATTTGAGCACTTGTCACTTCAGGCTCATTAAAAATCGAAGGCGACTAGAGTCACCTTTAGATTTTTCTCGACTCCTAAAATTTGAAAAAGCAAGTTGTGTCAAAGCGTCATAAAATTTATTTAATTCAGAATAACATCTCTGTTCCTTCGTTGATATTAGGTTGAGGTAATGGAGTCCACCAATCAAAGATTTCTCCTTGGGGGAAATCCTAGTCCCTTCTCCTCTTGGGGAGATATTGGTGCTCCTTATGTGGCTACATTGTCCCTTCCAGGACTCACAATTGGCCTGCCAGTATGGCTATTCTCGACCTTTCTTGTTCAAAACACTGTAATTCCTCAGCAATCGAATCAACAACCAGATGATACTGGAGTTGCTCCCTCACCTTTTACTTTGTTTGTTTCTCCCTCTCCTTCTTCCTCTTCGCTTGGTGAAACTAGTGATACTAAAAACCAAGTAAATGAGAAGAGGAAGAAAGGGAAGGAGAAGAAGAAGAAGAAGAAGCCAGTCACACAAGGGGTCAACCATGCATCGTCCGACAAAAATCCGCACACCGCACCTTCCAAACCAAAATCTCCATGCATAATTTGCAAAGGAAACCACTTTCATCGAGATTGTCCTTGCATCCCGCGGATCTTAAGAGACTGGTCTCCCCGTTTGCACCATCCGGTGTCATCAACCTCTGTCAATCATGTTGAGAGTACACCATCGACTAGTGGAAGTGAAGTCAATGGACAAAAATGAAGATCTAGGTTTCCTTGTAGTTTGTGTGAAGGAAATCATGCCCTTCATAGTTGTCCTTTTTTGGACAAAGCTAAAAATGTCTTGGATAACCGTCCTGCTTCATCGCTCGACTTCCACCTGGATACAAGAAACTCTTGCCAAGTCCATCACTAGTTGAAAATCTAACTGACATACCTCGGTTGTTGGTCGAAACACCTATCATTGAAGATAAACCCTCTGAGTCCACACCAGACCAAAGTCAACAAGTCGAGATGGCAGTCGACCATGTCTTGCCTTCAGAAGGTCCACCTTCAGATGATACAGTCTCCAAAGAGAATGAGAACGACATCGTTCGAATTATTTTTGTTAACACAGAGTCTGATGAACATGGGGAAAATATACCCATCCCTTTACCATAGGAAGTAATTTCCCCATTTCAAGAGATTCATCCGGCCGCTTATTTGGTCCCTTCTCCAAGCAATCTAGTCATTTCCTTTGTTTGTAATCTACTAGCGGGACCCTGCCTTCCATCTAATGTAACATTCCCAATCATATTACAAGTTTATAGAATTATCATGTCTGGCACTATCATAGATGAAGGGGCTTCTTTGAGTATCCTTTCCTCAACTGCTTGGAAAGTGCTTGGTTCGCCATCACTTCTGCTTGAGAATCGAAATTTGTCAGGCTTCAATAAAGGAACCAGTCAACCGTTAGGGATCCTTCCAGATTTTCCTATAACTTTGAGAAGGAAAACCATTCATTTGAAAGTGATGGTAGTCCAAGGGCCACTATATTTTAATCTACTCCTTGGGCGTGGCTACGTTTACAGCATGGGAGCTATTGCTTCCTCACTCTTTCAGGTGATGTGTTTCCTGTATGAAGGCAGAATGGTACAACTTGTTGACCATCTTTCATTTCCTGGTTCAAACATGGCTATGAGTCAAACACCATCCCTAAATGGTCTCTTTGCACAAGGAATGTCTCTTCAACCTCCAGTTCATCCACCTAATTACCGCGAGTAATTCGGTGAATGTGACGAAGCTTAGGGGGCATGCACCCTAGTCTGCTTTGGCAAGCGAACCCAGATGAAAAGATAGATTTCCTCATAGGTTATATGATTGGTCTGAAATGCCATTTCTGTGTAGGATATGGGATCAGTCCAAAACTAGATCTCCTCATCGTAGGTTATATGATTTGTCTGAAACGCCAATTCTGTATAGGATATGGGATCAGTCAGAAACAGGATCTCCTCGAAGGTTATGTGATTGGCAGTGCCGACCCATACCATTCACCTTTGTCTACTTCGATGGAAAAAGCCAAGGAAGTGTTTTGTCTGCGCTGTAGATGAAACAATCTTGCTTAAATGCAAGGACTTCCATATGGTAACCTGGAAACTCTACTTTTCTTTATACCTGGGGGCATGAAAACCTTTTTTACGCAAGTGAAAAGCGAGCATCGTAACTCTAACCTCGTAGTATTTCAGTCCAAATTTTAGTTCAACTGCTTAGGTTAGGTGATTGGTCTGATCCACCATTCACCTTTGTCAGCAAACCCCGACAAAGCAAAGGAAATGTTTTGTAGGAAACTATGCTACCTAACCTCATTAGTTCATTAACTCATAGTGTAGTTAGTTCTGTAGTTGGTTGTTTCTAGCTTGCATACAAAAGGCACGGAGCAAAGTTTCACATGGGGCAAGCTCACTAAAAAATGAACCTATTAATAAGAGACATCTTTAAAGACGACTGGAACGCGCAATGTTTCTGCAAAGTTCAAGCTCGTCAAAAAATAAACCTAGCAATAAGAAATGTTGGCACAAGGTTCAAGCTCATTAAAAAATAAACCCGCCACTGAGCATATGTTGGCACAAGGTTCAAGCTCATTAAAAAATAAACTCGCCTTTCAGTAAATAACCTTTTTGATTGCATTGCTATCAGCCTTTTGATCCTTGGTCGTGTTCTTACTATCACCTCCACTCTTTTAGCCGATCATATGCCTCCACTTGATTGTTTACCCTTTTGAGGAACAGCTGTGACAAGTGATTCTATTAGCCACCCTTGTTACACTGTCATGTTTAAGAAGTTCCAAACTTACCTGGGACCAGTTGCTACCCAAAAACGTCACTTGTTCCTAAAAAATGAGTCTCTTTTAAGCTCCTTTTAGACTCGTAAAATATGAAACGATTGTCAAGCTACTAGCCTTTCCTACTCATTAAAGTAAAGGGAAGCACCATCCTTCCTCTACATTTTGATCTTTTTGGACCTGAGGGATCATTCCAAAAAAATATGGAGCGCTTGTCTTTTTCGGCTCATTAAAGCTATCGAAAAATCATCCCTTTCATATTATTTTATACTTTTTCGGACTTAAGGGATTATACCATGAAAAAGGACTATTGGAGTTTCCTTTTTGTCCCTTTTCAAACTCTCTAAATATGAAAATGACCGAGTTATCTTTGTCGTTAAACTCATTAAAACAGTAGCGACAAACTTGTCCATCCAGACAAGAGAGAGTTTCACTATCACTAGGCTCACTAAAACATAACGACAGGTTTTCCTGAAGGGAAAATTATATAACAAGCATATGTTATCCTCCTCAAGCTTGACAAAAATAAAGAGGTACTAGTCAGCAATGACTGGGGAAGAAGGGAAGAAAACTTGAAGAACTTCATTGGTAGCAGATCGCTCTTGAACATGACACTTTCACTCCATCACCATGATTGAGTCGAGTTGGGTTATTCCGTTCACCGGTCACATCACCATTGGTCCTCCATACCATCCATTTTTGGGGTTAACGCTACCAATCCATTTAAGTGTCACCTATATGTTCAAGAGAAGTCGCTCAGAGAATTCACCAACCCAGCTAACACCTCATCCACTACAATACCTTCACCCTCCATTTTTCATGACCGTCATTCCTGAACCTTGTATCATCAGATCATTTTCACCTCCAAAAAATCATTTGCTTCGTTTCATGTCATAGATGTGGGATTCATTAAGGCCCTCCTACGACAGGTCACTTCTTGTCGAAATCAGCTCATTATCCAAGAAGTTGAATTAGGAACAACCCTTGCAGTACTTTGAAGCTTTCATGCCTCAATGGCAAGTTTCTCACTTCCGGCGACACGTTTACATCAATGGACTTCGACCGAAAGATTTTGCATGGTGTTCGACATCGACTCATATATTCACACCGCTTGAATTGTACTGTAGTACCTTGAGGGTCATTATCATTATCAGTGATTCCTCTCGCGCCTGTTAACAGCTTATATCATTGGCTAGTAATCAGGTGATGTCTTTCCATGTTCAACTCCAGAACATCTTTTCACATGGATCGACTTGTACATCGGGCAAAGATTGAATGAGTTTGATGACCCCGGATCTAGTTTTATCCATCCGGGTTGCAATATATTCAGGAAAATAAAGACATCAAATGTACTCCATAGCTGCACAGATGATCATCCAAGCTAAGGGATGATGGCTCTACCAGAATCACCAGTTTGCAACAGTAGACGATTGTCTATCCTATATACATGACAATGAATTTATAAAGCTGAGCATGGGAATGCCCGCCTCAGTTAGATCACGAAAATAATATGAAGATAATGTATTGCATTGTATCTTATTACAGGTCACCTTCCAGTTCGAAAAACCTCAGATCCTCATGATAAAGAATTTCACCCAACATCAGAAGATTTATGACCTCATGCTTTAGGGGGAAACCGTTATAGACATATTTGGGCATGACAACCCCAATCACATATGTCAATAAACCAAGGGCTCTTAACCCCTAAAAGTGTTGTTTCATACCCTAAAGGATCATGGTTAACTGATTACATCATTCTCAGAAGTTCCACCTGAAAAAATACTCAGAACTGGTCAAAACTGACCCATACAGACTGCTCCTTGGTCAAAGTGCGATGCATCTCACCTATTATACATGGGAGGTGTGATGCATACTAAAAAGGCCTTCTGTAGGGTGCGATGGGTGAGAGTAGACAAATGGCAGAGATAGTTTTCTAAGTGGAAACCTGGAGAATATTCTAGAAATTTCTCATATGACACTTGCCTCTTTGAATTCGCCTAGGGATGAGTAAGAGATCATGAAATCTCCAAGTGGAACCAAGAACTATCAGTGAAATGACACTAATAAAAAACCCAGAAGCTAACTCACCCCCCTGCAAATATCTATATATGGATCCCTCATCACAGAGATCTAGAAGGCTGGAATTTTGTAATTTGTAAAGAAGTGTTGTTGGTTTCTCTTTGAGACATTGTATTGTTGGGTGATCTTGCTTTTCATGAGGTGAAGAGGGCTTTCATGCTGGGAGGATGATGTTGGATTAGACAGCTAGGTTTTAATCCTTTCTTCTACTTCTACTATAAATAAATTTATTTGAGTTTTCCTCCATATACTTGTGTGTTTATGAATCTTGTATTTGTGTATGCAATTGTATGGTTAATGTACTTCTGATTCTACATTGTTTATGGTACCATAGATCTCTAAGCTTTAATGGTTTCTTGTTGCTTTACCTCTACAGGTGTTCTTTGAAGCAGGGCAAGTGAGAAAGAGTGGCAAGTTCTATCAAAGGAGAGAGGAGCCAAGCGAAAGATTAAGGTTGGTGCTCTCTGCTTCTCTCTTATCTATCATCCACAAAGGAAAACACAATTTACTTTGAATTGTTTGTTTCTAAGATAGCTACCCATCTTAGTGGGACTAGCAGATCAAATAGACACTAGTTTTCCCAGAAACAACTTGGTCATTTCATGTTCGTGATTCATATACTTGATGGTCCAATTATGCAATAGATTGTACTAGTGATTCCTGGGTGTGTGTGAGATGTTTCAGACCTCATGAAGGGGTGGCCCTTCAAGTAGCACCCCACATGCCCGGATTCATAGCCCTTCCCTATTCAGTAGGGCTTCTCCAGTTGTTCTACCCTCCATCCCACTCATTTCTTGAGGTAAGGGTCTTTGTATCTCATGTACTCAGATATTATTGTATTCAATCTTGACTCATGATTTTACCAGGTGCATTATGTATATGGGACACATTGTATTATTTTCTGGCCCTCTTATGCCAGCATGTCATGTACCATTCAACATGTACTTCATTGCTCAGTCCCATGTTTCTGGGTGAACCATTATTTTTGTACTAAGTTATCTCGGCGGTTATGGGTATGCCTCCCCCGCCTGATTGAGGTTTGACACCACAACATAAAAGGAGACTTGCATTAGTCTCGCCCCCTCTGCCCCTATCCTCTTTCAATTTAGCTTCATTGATCTCTCGCTCTCCCCCCTTGACTCCCCTATGTTGTCTAAGTGATTGTGTCTTTACAACGTACTTCGGTCATACATTTTACTCCTAATGATCGTATGTTGGGGGGCAATATGTTATCACCAAAAAAATTGATCATCTAGCCTAATTTACTAGATGGATCAAAGTAGACCATGTAAAGCCAATTTTACCATAGTGAAATTGCTTTCACTTTGAGAAATTACTTAGTAAACCACTTTTGTTAAGTAATTTATAGTTAATCCCATGAAGAATAATTAAATAAATCACTATTTATTTGATTTTCTTCTAGGAATAATTAATTAAACCATTGCTTTATTATTATTCCTTGTCAAATTTGACCCAATCATGAAAAATGAACAGATAAATCATTATTTAGCTTATTTTTCTACAAGAATAATTAATTAATCACTCATTAATTGTTATTCTTTGTTAAATTTGACTAAATCCCTTAGGAATAATTAAATAAATCCTTATTTTTTTATTATTCCTAAACTAATTCCTTGAGATAATAAATAAAGCATCTATTTATTTATTATTTGTAAATAAAAGTTTAAATACTTTTTCCCTCGTAAACAAATATAATAAATTATTCCAAGTGGTTATTCCAAGAATGGGATCAATAATATTTTATTATTGCTCATCATTCAAGGATAACTCAATATTTTTTTATAAATAAAAGGGTTTTCCATTCATTATTCACTTTTGATTATTTTCATTG
This sequence comes from Pinus tabuliformis, assembly GCA_031772625.1. Lineage (NCBI taxonomy): Eukaryota > Viridiplantae > Streptophyta > Pinopsida > Pinales > Pinaceae > Pinus > Pinus tabuliformis. Next base: position 217,851,744 of record CM062808.1, read on the forward strand.
TTGCACTCACTATTGTAACTCTGGTTGTTTTCATTGTCACACACCATATTTTTGTTTGGTTTTCACGTTATATAGGAGATAGACTCTACAGAAGCTGAAGACGTTTGAGGATAGCCAAGAACCCATGCCATAGAGGGGGGTTGGTAACAATTATTTGTTCCCTTCACAGGTGTTATAATAAAATTATTTTTTACATATATGGTTTCCATTAGATGATTGGAGTTATTACTCTTTCTTTTTTATGTTTAACTATGATTGTGGCATAGATCCGGACTTTGGCAAGTTTTGTTTCTATCAGCTATTGTAGATCTACAATGTTTAGTAGCCATTTATATTGTTGAGGTTGTTTGTCATCCACAATCTTAAGTTGGTTCTTTTCGTACATCTTTGAGAAGAAAACGCTAAAACAAGATGCAAGAAGTGCAGAGAGGAGAGAACTAAAATTATGAAATGTTGTTGCTTGTAATGAAAAGTAAGGCATTGGTTGGCTTGTGTAATATTCCTCTATGGCGGTGATAATTGTTGGTAGTTTCTTTATGTTTAGTGAAAATTGATGGTTCTAAGTAGACGTGTTCAATTATTAATACCCAACAACACCATTGTGTCTTTGTGGGAAGTATACCATATGATATGATAGAATAACAATTAGTATAGATATGTGAAGAAGTTGGACTAGTTATATCATTTCAAAATTTTCCATGAATATGAAGTGAATCAAGGAGCTACATTGCAAGAGATTAGTTAGTTCTTTGACAAATATGTTGAATCTAGTATCATCCCAATTATTGTTGGCCTTCAGATGAAGCTTCGGTGTTTTCCCATCAAATTACTAGGGTAGCAATATTGTTCTTCACTGAGGCATTACATACTACTTGAAAAATTAATATTTGGGTTTTAATGGTGTCTTATACAAGCTTGATGGCTATTCAAAGCACTCAAAGTAGAGTCTTGGAAATGGCAATGCATCTTCTTTTATATTGGCAGTAGTTGTAGCAGCAGGATGTTTATGGTTAGAAATATATGATGAGACATCAATTACACTATCCCAACAACTTTATCATTTGTTAATGTGTGTTTGGCACCATCAATTTTCAACACAAACAAATGTCTCTCAATTAGTGAATTTCTTCAAAACTTTCAAAATCAATGCATCTAATACAAGTTCATTGTCTTCAAATCCTTTTCAAACTGAGTCTTAGAAGAGTGTGGGTGCACGTCCAAAAAATTATTGAATTTGTTTAACAAGATATTCTATTGCTAATGTGGTTGCTAAAGTAGCTTTTGTTGTAGTTAATTTAACCATGACACAAGATAATTTTGGGCATGTGATCAAAGGGGACACCAAAGCTTGCTTGACATATTTTATTTCTATTAAGTTTTGTTATATTTTTCTTGTTCAAGGTGCTAAATTTAAAATCCATTTGGTATGAAAAATAGCAACTCGATATTTGAAAACACATCAATTCAACTATAGAATCATCAATTGTAAATTACAAATAGTTCTTGCTAAATTCCATAATAAACGGGTGCATTTTTTGTATAATTCGACACCTCTTGTTCATTGAAATTAAAAAATGGACATAATTAAATAAGGTATCAGAGTTATTGAATATATTGTTACACTCTACTTTTCACAATACAGTCAAAATTAGAAAATCCATTCTCACTAATATTCAAGCCTACTTACAAGATGCAAGGAGAAAATCAAGTTTATCTAGCTCAAATCTAAGCTCATATGAGATGAACTACAATAAAAGAGTCATCATTCTTAACATGTTTATGTTTAGAAAATCCTCTTTTTGAGTTATAGAAAGACTCCCATCAATAGCCAAGACTTGATTAGATCAGTTATGCCATTTTAAGAGCAGATTTACATGAAGAAGTAGAGGTTCAACTTGAACTTCCCAAGCCCATCATCATACCATGGTAAGAAATTATCAACAATGAGCATTAAATTGGACTTGGATATAAAGAGGAAGCGTCCTTTCACATTTCGAACTACTCCAAAATAATCCAATTTTAGAGTGTTTGGTTTCTTCAAGATAGTTCATCTTCACCTACTCCACTTCCACATTCACTTCAGATCGTCAAATGCCAACATTTTGATCAAGTTGGTCATGTGAAAGATCAAATTTTTTTATCGTCACCCTTATGATCACGTAACATCCTTAGGTAAAAAATCCATGTAATAAAGTTAATAAAGGCAAGAGGAATCAATTAGGAGAAAAGGAAGGTGAAGAGTCACAAGTTGCATGTGAGGAGTAAAATGAAGAAAAATAATGGAAATTGAAGAAAGTAGAGGCCTCATTAATAAAAAGGCTTACAAGGATCAATTCACAACCTTTTGTCAGTTCAGTTTTAGAGCTCTCTTTTTTTTATCTCTACTCTCTCATACTCTTGCACCCTTAGAGTATTCTTGGAGCACTCTAGCATTGGATAAAGGAAGGAAAAGGAAGGAAAAGAAAGCAAAGGGAAACCAATATCAAGCAAGGAAGAGAGAGATAAACAGCTATAATGGGATTACTTGCAGGTATCGAGTTGCATGTGTGATTTCTTTCCTAGTTTTGGCATTCATGGTACATGCATGTTTGTTTTTGGTTCTCTTATTGTCATTGACATGTGTTTTTCTAGGTGAGACAATTGTTTTCAGCCTTGCGTTTCCATTTCTAGATAGTCATGACATGATAGGGTTATTTTACTTGGATGAGTTGGATTGTCGGATGGCTTTGAAACTAGGTAGGTTGGTTTTAGGGAGAGACAAAACGCCTAGGAATCCCTTGACCGATGAAGGTGGGATTGTGGTAAAACCTTACTGTGTATACCCTCGCTGGGCCTACGAATCCTCTAACGATGAATGGTGGAATATACAGTAAAGCATAGAGGGTGGAGACGGAAAAATTCTTCATGGTTTAGGTGGAGATATCTAGGGGCATCCATGCTTGTATATGCCTAGTGATCCTTGGACCGGTATGTGGTGGGATTGCGGTAAATCCTGGTAGTGTATGTTTCTTGTTTGGGCCTAGGAATCCCTTGGCAGGATTGTGGTAAAGCCTAGTTATATAGATGAGGGATTGGCACTAGGAATATCTTGGTGGATTATGCTAAATCTTGAGGAAGCACTTTTTTTTTTTTTTGTAAGTCTCACATTCATGCTTGGAATATGGCACAGGGGTGATTGGTTGAAAGAAATATGTGTTTCAGCCCAATCTATGGTTGGGTGGTACGTGGAAGTCATTGACCTGGTTGCATTTTTCATATGTTAGTAGGTGATCTTTTCCTCTTGTGTATTATGTGTAAATGTGTTTGTTATTATGTGGTTATAATGGTTGTTATGTCATTTTTGATTTGTTGGTTATATGTTGGTTATAATCATGGCTTATGACAGACTTGAGTTATGTCTCTCATATTATTTTTTTTCATAAATGAAATGTTAATGAATGTATGACCTAATAGATGATATTGCAGCTATTATGAGAGGGCACTAGACCTTCTTGACAATTTTGAGATAAGTATGAAGTTGTTATTCTCAGATGTGTTTATATAAACTGTAGATTACATGTTCATGATGTGTTCGATGAAATGTTTGGCATGGCTAAGCCTTGTCAGGTTAGGTCCCTATTTAGTTTTTTCATTAGAGGCATTCACATATTGTTATTTATCATCTCTAGAAGTTTCATGAAGTTTTTGGCAGAGGCTTGAGTCCTAGCCCTGAAAAAGTGGCTCATAATTCCAAGTCGTTGGCACAGAACTACCCAAAAAAGGTTGAAGTCGCATGGATTCCTTGTTTTGGGAGTGACTAGATGGTTCCAGTCACTTGGAGGGCTTGTCATGGGAGCGACTGGGTGTATAGCTCAGTAAAACATCAATCTGACTCAAGGGTTGGGCACTTGGAGTGGTTGGTTAGTCCTTGGGAGTCGTGTAGCTTGTGAGGAAGGTCAATTTGGTTTTTGGTGTGTCGATTCCACTTCCTTAATTGTACATGGGGAGTTGAATCATATCATAGTAACTCTTCATCACATGTTTACCTTGGTAGACTAATTATATTGGGTAAATGTGGGAGGAGGGTGTTACAGAATTGTATCAAAGCATGGTTCGCCCCTTGGACTAGATGGGCGGAATGTGTTTGTCATGCATACATGTTGGTTGCATATGTGTTCTTTATGCTTGTGGTATATGTTCTCGTTGTGTATGCATGGTGGTGGCCATGGTATGCAGTTGGTATTTTCATTCATGGTAATTGGATAATGGTTGATATGATGTTTATATAATGCTATGATTATGTTTGTGCATGTATTTTCCTAATCTGGTTGATCTTGCAAATGAGACATCCTTCGTTGAACTATATTGAAGTATGTTGGTTATGTTTATATTTTGGTTTATCTGACATGGTATACTTGCAAGAAGAAGAACAAAGATGACTAGCAAGATGGTATAATATAGTTAACGAGATTCTCCTTATGGTTCAAATGAGCAACATGGTGATGGGTACTCTCCTGACATATTAGACACATTGATAAGTTTGAAGGCAAAAATAAGAAGTTGCAAAGAAGATAATGACAGAATCATTTAGGAACAGGAGAAACAAGCAGAGATTAATGCAGTTATCATTCAGAGTTTGTCATATTTGTAGAGACAGACACCACTTAGGATCAGTAATGGGTCGGAGGATAGGACTAATGGGGCATATGACAATAGGTCTCATGGTGGGCACATGTCAGATAAGGATGACATGGTCAAAGATGGTAAGCTCTTGGATACACTATATAGGAGATGTGATGGACACCAATTCTATTCTATTTCTAGTTCTAATAGGTACCATGGTCATCATCGTTATCATCCTTACAGGAGGAATGATAGGGGATATTTTCTAGATGATTTATGTTGGGTTGTGTTATATTCTTTCCACATCTAACCTACGTAGTGAACAAGGCAGTTAAAGGGGGGGTGGAGCCCCGCCTGCGTTACGTCGATTGCGCATGGGGGGATCACAGGGGGGGCGGCATCCCCCCTTATCCGGGGGCTTTGAGGGGGGCGAGTAGCCCCCTTCTACGGGGTCTAGGGCAGCGCCCCGAAAAAAAAAAAAAAAAAAAAAAAAAAAAAAAAACAAAACAAAACAAAACAAAACAAAACAAAGCAAAACAAAAAAAAAACAAAAAAAACAAAAACAAAAACAAAAACAAAAACAAAAACAAAACAAAAACAAAAAACAAAACAAAAAACAAAAAAAACAAAAAACAAAAAACTTTGGACCCTATATTAGGTTGGGTGAACCTACCTATGGTTTTTGGTCCATGGTTTTGGACATGATGGTTTTCGGTCCATGCTATTAGATGCTTCGGCATGTATAAATATTTATTGCAACATAATGAAAAATTTAGCTGGTAGTCCCGGTTTTGGGATCTAGGGGAAATCTCTATGTATATGTGTTTTATGTGTTATGCTCTCGCATTGTTTATTTTCGATGTTTTAGAATTCGTATGTAGGTAATTTCTGTATAGGGTTAAAACCTACATTTCGTATCAGAGTAGATTTGGCTTCAAGGGGACGCCTTTGTTGTTGAGGGGTTTCCCTCGGGCCTGTGGTAGACCATGTTCAGTGGGAGATCTACGACATCGATTCTGGTGGTGAAAGAAGATGGCGAGCAGTGGAAAGATAGAGATCAAGAAATTTAATGTTCAAATTTTTGAGTTGTGGAAACTCAAGATGGAGGATCTGTTGGTGGATAAAGATCAGTGGATTGCAGTAGATCTGGGTACTAAACCAATGGGAGTGTTGAATGAAGAATGGAAGAAGTTGGATCGGAAGGCAAAGAGCATAGTACGATTGTGTGTCTTAGATTCAGTATTTCTGAATGTGTCAGGCAAAGCGACGACGAAGGCTTTGTGGGACAAGTTAGGGACTTTGTACCAATCTAAGTCTCTGGTGAATAAATTGTTCTTGTGGAAAAAACTATATAATCTAAGGATGAAAGATGGAGACTCGGTGAGAGAGCATTTGAACACATTTAATACCGTGGTAAGTCAGTTAGCATCTGTTGATATTAAAATTTTAGATGAAGATAAGTGCATTAGTTTGTTGTGTTCTCTACCAGATTCGTGGGATAGTCTGGTTATTGCAATAGGTAGCAATGCAACTACCTTGCAATTTGATGAAATAGTCTCAGCCTTGCTGACGGAGGAGATGAGACAGAAAAATATGGAGAGCCAAAATGGTGATGCCTTGTCTGTATGAGGATGGTCCCAGAATAGAAACAAAAATATGTCATCGAGTGGGAGATCTAAATCTAGAGGGAGATATAAATCTCCAGGAAAACTTGTAAAGGTGGTGTGCTGGAAATGTGGAAAAAAAGGCCACTTCAAAAGGGGTTGTAAATCTAAAGCTCCTGAAAAAGGAAAGGGATCTGATGAGGCTCCTTCTGTAGAGGCGAAAACCACCTCAGATGAATGTGGAGACGTGTACTTGGATTCTTCAAGTACACATGTAGATCATGAGGCATGGTTGATTGACTCAGGTGCATCCTTTCACTTCACTCCCCATAGAGAGTGGTTCTGCGAGTATGAGAAATATGATGGTGGTGATGTCTTCTTGGGGGATGATAGGAAGGCTAGAATCATTGGTAGCGGAAAAGTAAAGTTGAAGTTGCAAGGTGGAAGGGTTAGAGCACTTTCGGGTGTTCTACATATTCCTGCATTGGCTAGAAATCTGATTTCTATAGGCAAGCTGGATGATGCAGGTGTAAAGATAGTGTTTGAGAAATATACCTACAAGATGGTTTGGGGAGCACTGGTATTGATGTAGGGAGTTTGGATTGGAACTCTATACAAGCTGCAAGGTAGCACTGTTGTCGATGGGTGCAACAGTTCTGTGGTTCCTGAAAGTGGAGCTGAAAATCTAGTGGTCTCTGGAGAGAAGACCATGCTGTGCCATCAAAGGCTTGGACATATTGGAGAGAAGGGCCTTCGAATACTTCATGTTAAAGGTATGGTAGAAGGTATGAATAATAGCTCTCTGGATTTTGATTTCTGTGAAAATTGTGTATACGGGAAGAAAAATCGTGTGAGTTTCCCCTCTGGTGGTAAGAGGGTGAAACATATATTAGAGCTTGTGCACAGTGATGTGTTTGGACCTGTGAAGGTTCCATCATTGGGTAAGTCTGTGTACTATGTATCATTTATAGATGACTTCTCAAGGAATACATGGATATATTTCGTTAAGAAGAAATTTGAAGTCTTTGACAGGTTTAAAGAATTTAAGGCTCTGGTGGAAAACTAGACAGAGAAGAAGATAAAGGTGCTGAGGACAGATAACGATGGAGAGTTTTGCAGTAAGGAATTTGAAGAATTCTGTAAGAAGTGTGGTATAGCACGGCAAAAAACTACTCCATATACACCTCAACAAAATGGAGGTGTAGAAAGAATGAACAAGATGTTGATGGAAAGGGCAAGAAGCATGCTCGGTGGTGCTGGGTTAGGATAGGAATTCTGGGCAGAGGCGATGGAAAAAGCATGTTACTTGGTCAACAGATCACCTTCATTAGCGTTGGAGGATAAGACTCCACAAGAGGTATGGACTAGTAAGAAACCCTCTCTTTCACATCTGAGGGTATTTGGATGTGATGCATATGTACATGTTCCAAAGGAGAAATGAACCAAGTTGGATAGTAAATCTGAAAAGTGCATATTTATTGGGTATAAGGATGGCTTAAAGGGTTATAAGCTTTGGAACCCAACAACAAGGAAGGTTGTGTACAGTCGAGATGTGGTGTTCAGAGAGGTGAAAGATGTTATTAAACATGAAGTCCAACCAAAGTAACCTGAGAAGATAGAGTTTGAGCTAAAAGAGGAATAATTAGACTCTACAGTAGAGGAGGAATCAGAAGATGAAGAGCCACAAACTCCAGGTGTGAGAAGATCAGTTCGAGAAAGAAGGCAGCTAGAAAGGTATAGGCCATCTGCTTTCTGTTCAAATTTTGCTTTATCTATTACTGACGATGATCCCAGAACTGTGAAGGAAGTAGTAGATTCAGAGGATGGAAAACTCTAGAAAGAGGCCATGGTTGATGAAATGGCATCTTTGCACAAAAATGAGGCTTGGGATCTGGTGGAGTTTCCGGATGGAATGAAACCCATTGGCGGAAAATGGGTGTTCAAGAAGAAGACAAATGCAAAAGGAAAGGTGGAGAAATACAAAGCTCAGTTGGTAGCAAAAGGTTATTCCCAGGTGTCGGGAATTGATTTTGGTGATATTGTTTCTCCTGTTGCCAAGGTAACTTCTATTAGATTACTTTTATATGTTGCTACTGCTTTTGATTTTGAGGTAGAACAAATGGATGTGAAGACAACATTTCTTCACGGGGATCTGGAAGAGGAGATCTACATGAAACAACCTGAAGGCTTTGCGGTTAAGGGTAAGAAAGAACTGGTATGCAAGTTAAAGAAGTCTTTGTATGGGTTAAAACAATCACCAAGGATGTGGTATCAGAAATTTGATACATTTATATGGGGACTTGGCTTCACCAGAAGCAAAGCAGATCACTGTGTGTATTTTAAATTCATTGGTGACCGTGTTATTTATCTGGTCTTGTATGTGGATGATATGTTGTTGGTTGGAAATGACAAAGAAATTATCCAAGATTTGAAGACCCAATTGTCCTCCAAATTCGACATGAAAGATCTTGGTGCTGCAAACTATATTTTGGGCATGGAAATTAAAAGAGATTGAGCAAAGAGGAATCTCTGGTTAAACCAGAGGAGGTATGTTGAGACAATACTGCAGAGGTTTAATATGCAAGATAGTAAATCTGTGAAGGTTCCTATTCCTGTAGGTGTAAAGTTATTTGTTGAACAGTGTCCTAAGGCACAAGAAGAGGAAGAGGACATGTCCCGTGTTCCATATGCAAGTGTAGTCGGTAGCCTGATGTATGCAATGGTGTATACCAGACCAGACATTGCACATGCAGTGGGAGTATTGAGCAGGTTTATGTCAAAACCAGGGAAGGAGCATTGGACAGCAGTGAAGCGGGTTTTCAGGTATTTGCATGGCACTAGTGATTATGGTTTGTGCTACCAAGGAAGACCAGGATTGGACAGAGTGTTGGATATTCATGGATTTTTTGATGCAGACTGGGCTACAGATCTGGATCAGAGAAGATCTACAAGTGGGTATGTGTTTAACCTATTTGGAGGTGTAGTAAGTTGGATGAGTAGGAAACAATCTGTAGTGGAACTATCAACTACAGAGGTAGAATACACGGCAGCCACTCATGCAAGCAAGGAAGCAGTTTGGTTGCAGAGATTATGTTCAAGTATGGGGTTAGCAGAGAGAGCTATAAGGATAGACTGTGACAGCCAAAGTGCAATTTTCTTGGCAAAGAACCCTGCTTATCATTCAAAGACAAAGCACATTGATGTTCAGTATCACTTTGTGAGGGATATGATAGAAGACAAAAAGGTGTTGTTGGTAAAGGTGGACACTTTGAACAATATTGCAGATGCATTGACAAAATCTGTGAGCTCTGAGAATTTCTCCTGGTGTAGAGAAACAATGGGCATTTTAGGGCTGGAAAAATGACTAAGCTCTCATGTGGCCCCCTGTGGAAAGAAAAACAACAAGTGGGAGAATGTTGGGTTGTGTTATATTCTTTCCACAACTAACCTACGTCGTGAACCAGGGAGTTAGAGAGGGGGTGAAGCCCCCCCTTCATTGTGCCAATTGCATAGCGGGGAGGTCATGGGGGGGCGCCAACCCTCTGTGCCTGAGGGGTTTGAGGGGGCTGGGTAGCCCCCCTCTACGGGGTTCGGGGCAATGCCCCGGGAAAAAAAAATTTGGACCCTATATTAGGTTGGGCGAACCTACCAATGGTTTTCAATCCATGGCTTTGGATGCGATGGTTTTCTGTCCATGGTATTGGATGCTTCGGCATGTATAAATATGTATTGTAACATTGAAAGGAATATAATGATAATCAAGTTGGTAGTCCCGGTTTTGGGATCCAAGGGAAATCTCTGTGTATATTTGTTTTATGTGTTATGCTCTTGCATTGTTTATTTTATGTGTTTTAGAATTCGTATGCAGGTAATTTTTGTACGGGGTTAAAACCTACAATTTCAAGGAAGCAAACCCACCTACCTTTGATGGGGCTTTGAAGAATACAGAAGATGAAAAATCATGGTTACTCGGGATGAATAATTGTTTTGAGTTTCATGATTACACAGAGAACATGAAGCCTACCATAATAGGTATCTTCAGCCTCAAAGGGAAATCATACATCTGGTGGGAAGATGTGAAGAATGTCAGAGACATCAGTACATAGGAGTTGAGTTGGCATGACTTCTAGAGACTCTTCATGAAGAAGTGATTTTAAGGAAGGTACTGTGATAGTAAGGCCAAGGATTTTTATGAGCTAAAGATGGGAGTAATGAGAAATGAGGAGTATATGACCAAGTTCTTGGAATTTTTGAGGTATGTACCATATCTTAAGGATGAAAAGGCCAAAGTTCAAAGATTTGTAAGTATATTATCATTAGAATTTAGAGATCAGATTGAATATGATGTGCCTCAATCATTTCAAGAAGTCATTTCTAATTCGAATCATTGTTACGATCAATAAAAGTGCAAGACAAAGTCTCAACAAGGTTGGAAAGGGAAACACAATCTAAAGGTAAATGACATCTGAAAATGGTAAGACCCCAAGATGCAGGTGAGAAAAAGAATGTTGTTCCTTACAATAAGCTTCATGGGTCACAACCTAGAGGGAAGCGTAATAAAGGTGATGGTAAGGGACAGTTGCAGTTTTAGACATGTGGTAAGGAGCATCTCAAGAAGGATTGTCAGCGGAATCAGGGTGGTAGGCCTCAGATCTACAGTGCATAGGAAGAATAGACAATTGGGGATATTGGGCAAAGAATTCCATGGATTTATGTAGCATTGGATAACAAGCAAGAAAACCACCATGCATCTATTATTGAGATAAGTGTGATTTGAATAAAGTTATGTTAATCCCGACCTAGTGGATACGTGTGGTTTGAATAAATAAGTGTATGCAGAATCTTGGTTAGTGCATGCAGAATCAATGGGTAAGAGCTTGTGCATTTGAGTTGAATGGTATGCCTACATCAATGCATTTTAATGTGCTTCCATTGGGATCATATAGTATTTTGTTGGGTATGGATTGGTTATATCTTCACAAAACCAAAGTAGATTTTTATGACAAGGCTATTGAATTTTTGGATGACAATAGGGAACAAATGATCTTACAGGATAAGAAGAAGGCAACATCAGTTAGAATGGTTATAGCTATGTAGGAAAAGCACAATTGCAAGAAAGGGTGTGTGTTATTTGTAGTACATATTTCCAGTGATAAAGGTAAGGATGTTGAGGATGTGGAGGTATTGAGATGGTATCAGGTTTTATAATAGTTTTAGGATGTATTTCCCGTTGAGATTTCAGAGTTGCGCCTCACAGGGAAGTAGACTTTTATTTTTAGTTGGTACTAGGGGAAACACCAACATCAAAGGCACCATAAAGGATAAGCACTCCACAATTAGTAGAACTGAAGTTGCATATAAAGGAAATGCTTGATAAGGGATACATTAGGCCAAGTGTATCACCTTGGGGCACACCAGTATTGTTCATAAATAAGAAGGATGGTACTCTCAGTCTATGCATTGATTATAGATATTTTTAACAAGGTAACCATCAAGAACAAGTATTTGTTACCTAGAATTGATGATGTGTTAGACCAGTTGAAGGGAGCAGTAGTGTTCTCAAATATTGATCTGAGATCAGGATACCATTAGGTATGCATCAAAGAAGAGGATATCTATAAGACTGCTTTGTGGACCAGGTATGGGTAATTATGATTTTGTTTTATGTCCATTTGGTTTAACTAATTCTCCAACTAATTTTATGTGCTTGATGAATAGTGTGTGTTGCGTCCTTATCTAGACAAGTTTGTTATTATGTTCATCGATGATATATTGATATATTCTAAGAATGAGGAAGATCATGTCGAACATTTAGCAGCAGTACTGAGATTTCTAAGAGATGATTAGTTGTATGCCAAGCTTAGAAAATATAATTTCTTTTAGAAAAAGGTACATTACTTGGGGCATGTTGTTTCCAAGGAAGGCATAGGAGTGGATTTGGAAACGATAAGGGCTATCATGGAATAGGAAGCTCTTATGAATGTGGATGAGGTAAGTTCATTTATGGGGTTAGCAGGTTACTATAGGAGGTTCATTAAGAATTTCTCACTCATTTCATATCCTATTACATCATTGTAGAGAAAAGGTAAGAAGTTTGAATGGATAGAGGAATGTGCAGCTAGTTTTGAGCAGTTGTTGAAAAAATCTCCAATTCTAAATATTGCAAATCTAGATAAAGAGTTTGTAGTGTGTACAAATGCTTGCAAGAGAGGAATTGGTTGAGTCTTGATGCAAGAGGGATAGGATGTATGTTAAGAATCAAGGAAATTAAATGAGCATGAGTAGAATTATGTTACACATGATCTTGAGTCGGCAATGATCATCCATGCATTGAAGATGTGGAGACACTATCTTCTTGGCAAGAGTTTTGTATTAATGAGCGACCATAGTGGATTGAGATGCTTATTTAATCAACTGAATCTGAATTCCAGGCAATATAGATGGTTGGCCACGATCAGTGAATTTTATTTTGATATTAGGTACATTAAGGAAAGTGAAAATAGGGTTGTATATTCTCTTAGCAGAAGATTGCAGTTGAATCATATAATAGTTATGAGTTGTTATGGGACAGATCTACAGGATTAGATCTTATAGGTAGGACAACAAGATGAAAGGTACATAGAGCTTAGGCACATGTTACAAAAGGGTACATGTGAACAGGATGTGGACTATTGTCTTATATCAGATGGTTTGGTCAGATTTAGGGCCAGGATCTATGGGTCAGACAACAGTGAGCTCAAGAAGCTTATCTTTAGGGAATTTCATGCTAAACCATATTAAAGTCACCCAGGATATCAGAACACATTGACAACAATGAAGAAGTTCTATTATGGGTCGAATATGAAGAAGGAAGTGGCAGATTTTGTGGCCACATGCTTGGATTTTCAACAAGTAAAAGTAGAGTGTAAGCATCCAATTGGATTACTACAACCAATTCTGATTCCATAGTGGAAATGGGAGGTCGTTTCCATGGATTCAATTACAGATTTGTTGAGGACATCTATAAAGCACAATTCCATCATTGTTATTGTGGAAAAGTTGACAAAGGTAGCACACGTCATTCCAGTGTATTCTATGTATTGAATTAGTGATGTATCATGGGTCTTCATCAGAGATGTAGTGAGACTGCATGGTGTTTCGAAGAAGATTGTGTTAGACAAGGATGCCAAGTTCACTTCTAAGTTCTGGAAAGAGTTGTTTGTAGGTTTGGGTATATAGTTGGCCTTCAACACAACTTATCATCCATAGACAGATAGGGTCTGTTAGCGCTTGGAATTCACCTAGGCTGAGATAGACAAACTCTCAAGGCTACATCAAACCATTTCACCTCGTAGCTAGCCCTACGAGGTATGAGAAGGCTCTCTCGGGTCATATTCGATAGATCTTTCAATATGATTAGGCTGACCAATTAATAATAAAGATTTTAGGCTAGTAAATTGATAAGGGGGTTGATTTAATGACTTTTTGGGGTTTTTGGTGGCAATTGGTGGAAGTGCAATTCAAGGTGCGGGGATTGAGCACAGTTTTCACAGGGGGATCTAAGGGGCAAGGTAGGAATGAGTGCTGATGCCTTAATTTGAGATGGATGATCAGAGATGATAGAGGAGAAGCTAAAGAGGGAAAACACACAATTCGAATCCTCTCTAGACAGTAGAAAACATTAAAATTGAACAAACTAAAAAGCTGAGCATGTCAAAACATGAGTTCAAACTTTACCACTTCATCTGTCCAATTTAGAAGCATAAGAGAGATGTGAAACACATAAACAAACTTACAAGAACATGTAGAGAACACACCATCAACAATCAGATCCACAAGAATCCTCAAAGATGTCTGTAAAACCCTGGCTTTCCTTGCCTTCAATTGCAGAAATAGATGCACAATATATAATAAAGCTTCCTTACAAAAGAGTCCAATTATCAAAATGAGAAGGAGAGAGCATAATATAGACCATCTAGACCATCTAACTCCTTTCCCCACCTCTAGGGGTCAAGCTCAGCGTTCTAGGAGCAGTTTGAACAAATTCTAAACTAAGAACTAGAAAATAGGCAGCCAAACAACTTGCCTCTATTACTTAGCTAACTCATCCATGCATTAATTTTTCACTTTTTACATCATGGAAGCTTCTAGAAGGGTAAAGAAAGATAAAATCTACCAAAGTGCCATGAAAATATTACATTTATCCATCATCTACAAGTAAAAATAGTCAACCATAGTCAAAACAGTGTTTTTTGACCAAAAATGTGAATTCGGGCAAATCTGGAAGTTCTGGTCGCGCCCCTGGAAGTTCTGGTCGCGCCCCTTCACAGCTGTTTTTGAGTGAGTTCCACTGGTCCAAATCAGGTGCAAGATGGCTCATTGGAAAGCTTGGCCTGTCTAATTTCCATCCCAAGTGGAATTTCTAAATTTGGTGTTGATTTGACCCCTCAAAAACCATTTCTCCCAAGGTCGCTTTCTACAACTCAAAAAGTGGGCAGAAAGTCATTTTTTTGATGTATTTTGAGCTTTTGGAGGCTCAAAACTCAAAACCAGGCTTCTCCCAAGCATTGGTAATTTTTATTTTTGCATGCCCTTTCCAAAAATGCCAAGTTTTCAAAATTCCGAGCAGTCCTCCAAAATGGTCTCACCCGGGGTGAGACCAAACCGTGGGCAAAACCTGTAATTTTACCAAAAATTTGCAAATGACAAAATTTTCTCCAAATTTCTTGAAATTTGGGCTGGGAGTCCCCAATCAAGTACCATGATCAGTCAAAGAGGTTTTGGCCAAAGTTTGGAGTGGATCGGGCGTTTTCCTTCGTTTTTGTGCTTTGGCCAACCGTCCTTGGAGCACCTTTGTTCTCGCCGGTATTTTTGACATTTCTCTCAAACCATGACACCTGTGTAAAACGTGAAAGAGGTTTTTCTTCCTTGGCATGTTGTGGACAAAAACCTCTCTCATTTTTGCAAAATTCATCTTTGATTGCTCAGAAACAGCTTTTGAGTGAAACTTGTCCCGATGTGTGAAACAAGGGATTTTGTCGAAATGGAGCGAAATGAAGGGGATAAAGGGCTTCTAAATTCTTGGGGAAATTTTTGGGAGTGGGGAGGGGTGTTAGGAAGCAGGGGAAAGTGGAATCTCAGAGATTGAGTGAGGGGAAGGGGTCGAAAAGGACAAAACACAGGCCAAACCTAGAAAATTGCCAGGTTGTAGCTAGAAGCTAGGGTTTGTGAAAAAATGAGGAATTTGGGGGATCTGAGTGTTGGGAAGCATTTGATAAGGTATTTTAAGGATAGGGGAAGGTGTATGAACATCAGGAAACAAGTTTTGCCAGTGATTTGACCATCCAAGAGAAATTGCCTTCAAAACCCTAGGAGAGGGAAATGACCTTGCCTGGGTGGCAACTGAAGCATGGACCAGGTGTAAAATGACTCATTAGACACTGACATGACAATGAAAACCCTCTGAATGATGATAGACTCGGCTGAATGGTGACATGGACTGACATTTGGGCAAACCCTAGACCTAATGCCTAGTGACCAAATTTTGCTTGAAGACTCACTGAAATGACAAAATTTGACCTTGACACTTCAAAATCACTTTGTAAGAGCACATTTGATCACTGTAGGAAGGCTGAAAAGACTGACACTAACGTTGGCTCCAATGGGGATGGTAGCTCCTTGGAGGTGCCAAGAACCTTAGACCTCTTGGGAGAGCAGACCAGTGCTTTATTCATTGGGCAATGGAGTCAATATTTACACCTTTGACACAAAACTTTGACACATTTATTGAATTAAAACTTGACTGAAAACTGACTGAAACTTAACTGAAGCTTGACTCAAACCGACTCGATGGAAAACTGAAATAACTTGAAAAAACTCACTCAATAGACCAAACACAAATAACTCATGACTGACTTAACTAAAACAAGAACTTACAAAGCTTATTAAAGGGCAGCAGTCCATCAAGATGTGAAATCATGATGACAACCACCTGTGTTACTTACAAGACAATATACATCAAACTATATCAAAATGCCAATGCAACCAATCAAGCAGATGCCTTCTTGACTGATTCTTTCTATGAGATCTCATGATCAACAATACAAACTGACAGCTAGACATCCAAAAACATAGCTGACCATATTCTCCTTCATCACTGAACACTGCAATAAACACTATCACTGTTGGCTGCAACAAACTTACTAGAGGATCATGAAAAACATGAAGATTTGCCACTACCACCTCCTGCTGAAAGAACAAGGTTTCCTTTGCTTCAAATTCTGATCTACCTTCATCATGTGCTTCGGTAAAAGGATGCTCATGGGCTTCAAAAAATTCTGAACAAATGGATGAGCAGATCTCTTCTTGGAAAAACACTTCAGCACATGAAACATATGAAGAATCTGAAAAGTAATCCTATATCCTATGATCTTCGGTAGTCAGACAATATGGTGGGTCATCTTCAAATGATATGACAGCCGGATTATCATCTTTGTGAAGGAAAACATTATCTATGTGCTGATCTACAAGACAATCATCTTCTTCAACAAAGGAAGTAGTTTCCCCAACACTTTCCTGACTATGTGTGCATTGCAAATCTACTGTAGCTTGTCCTTTCAAAAGCTGATCTATCTCCTCTTCAAACAAAGGAGACAATGCCTTTTGTTTTCTTCTGCTTAAACAATAATTATCTTCATATGACAAGGCATTCAAACTATCATTTATTACTGAGTTATTGAATGGAGGTTCATCACTTACTTGCACAAAGATCTCACCTTGTTGTTCATGAACATCTGAATCCAAAACTCTGTCTATGATCTCAACAGTAGAGCTCTCTTTGATGGATTGCATGCTGCTGTCTTCTGTGGGCAGATATGAAACAACATTTGCTCTTTCCTCATTTTCAACCATATTGAAATCTTCGGCCTGCTGATCTTGGCAAGTATCCTCTAAGATTTCGGTGTGCTGCTGAAATGGATTCTCATACAAAGCTTCCATGATCTCTTCATCCATGAAATTATCATCTTCATAAAACTTCTCAAGGCTTTCAATAAAACTATAGGCATGCTTGCAACAGTCTTGAACTAAATTCAATGATGGATAAGAGTCCTTATATCTTTCAATAAACAAAGCATGAAAATCCTTTAAACAATAAATACAAGCAGGCGGCAAACTTTCATACCATGATTGGGCTTCACCTTCCAGAGTGGCCAAGAATATCTTCATCAAGCAATCTTCAGGAAAATCAACCTTCAACTTGCGAATATGCATGTGAAATCTAACTAGATGTAAAGCAGCATCCTTCTTACCATCATCATTAAATGTAGGCAGATTCCTTGACCAATCTACCTTCGGAATTTTATTTGGAAAACCAGGGATGTGATCTCGGCTCAAGGGAGCGTATCTTCTTGCAATCTGATCCATCTTACAGCTACTGATCTCTCTGCAGTGAAGTCACCATGAAGCACTGATCGCTGGATTCTTCAGTGAAAGGAGTCGCCAAGTGAATGATTCAGCCTTTCAAGTGTCTGATCGTTGTTCACCATCAACAATCAGATCTGAACTTGATACATGTACTGGGGTAAAGTGTCAATGAAGCGCTACGTTCACAAGCTCACGGAGATTGACTGAAGCAGCGTTTATCTACTAACGCTGATGTAAAACAAGAGCGTTTTCGAAGGCTTCTGGCGTAACTTCAGGCTCCGTCTAAGACTTATGAAATAACACATCAATGAGCAAAAGATCAGTTTGTTCTCCCCAGTATGGTCGCCAATATGTTAGCGCTTGGAATTCACCTAGGCTGAGATAGACAAACTCTCAAGGCTACATCAAACCATTTCACCTCGTAGCTAGCCCTACGAGGTATGAGAAGGCTCTCTCGGGTCAGATTCGATAGATCTTTCAATATGATTAGGCTGACCAATTAATAATAAAGATTTTAGGCTAGTAAATTGATAAGGGGGTTGATTTAATGATTTTTTGGGGTTTTTGGTGGCAATTGGTGGAAGTGCAATTCAAGGTGCGGGGATTGAGCACAGTTTTCACAGGGGGATCTAAGGGGCAAGGTAGGAATGAGTGCTGATGCCTTAATTTGAGATGGATGATCAGAGATGATAGAGGAGAAGCTAAAGAGGGCAAACACACAATTCAAATCCTCTCTAGACAGTAGAAAACATTAAAATTGAACAAACTAAAAAGCTGAGCATGTCAAAACATGAGTTCAAACTTTACCACTTCATCTGTCCAATTTAGAAGCATAAGAGAGATGTGAAACACATAAACAAACTTACAAGAACATGTAGAGAACACACCATCAACAATCAGATCCACAAGAATCCTCAAAGATGTCTGTAAAACCCTGGCTTTCCTTGCCTTCAATTGCAGAAATAGATGCACAATATACAATAAAGCTTCCTTACACAAGAGTCCAACCATCAAAATGAGAAGGAGAGAGCATAATATAGACCATCTAGACCATCTAACTCCTTTCCCCACCTCTAGGGGTCGAGCTCAGCTTTCTAGGAGCAGTTTGAACAAATTCTAAACTAAGAACTAGAAAATAGGCAGCCAAACAACTTGCCTCCATTACTTAGCTAACTCATCCATGCATTAATTTTTCACTTTTTACATCATGGAAGCTTCTAGAAGGGTAAAGAAAGATAAAATCTACCAAAGTGCCATGAAAATATTACATTTATCCATCATCTACAAGTAAAAATAGTCAACCATAGTCAAAACAGTGTTTTTTGACCAAAAATGTGAATTCTGGCAAATCTGGAAGTTTTGGTCACGCCCCTGGAAGTTCTGGTCGCGCCCCTTCACAGCTATTTTTGAGTGAGTTCCACTGGTCCAAATTAGGTGCCAGATGGCTCATTGGAAAGCTTGGCCTGTCTACTTTCCATCCCAAGTGGAATTTCTAAATTTGGTGTTGATTTGACCCCTCAAAAACCATTTCTCCCAAGGTCGCTTTCTGCAACTCAAAAAGTGGGCAGAAAGTCATTTTTTTGATGTATTTTGAGCTTTTGGAGGCTCAAAACTCAAAACCAGGCTTCTCCCAAGCATTGGTAATTTTTCTTTTTGCATGCCCTTTCCAAAAATTCCAAGTTTTCAAAATTCCGAGCAGTCCTCCAAAATGGTCTCACCCGGGGTGAGACCAAACCGTGGGCAAAACCTGTAATTTTACCAAAAATTTGCAAATGACAAAATTTTCTCCAAATTTCTTGAAATTTGGGCTGGGAGTCCCCAATCAAGTACCATGCTCAGTCAAAGAGGTTTTGGCCAAAGTTTGGAGTGGATCGGGCGTTTTCCTTCTTTTTTGTGCTTTGGCCAACCGTCCTTGGAGCACCTTTGTTCTCGCCGGTATTTTTGACATTTCTCTCAAACCGTGACACCTGTGTAAAACATGAAAGAGGTTTTTCTTCCTTGGCATGTTGTGGACAAAAACCTCTCTCAGTTTTGCAAAATTCATCTTTGATTGCTCAAAAACAGCTTTTGAGTGAAACTTGTCCCGATGTGTGAAACAAGGGATTTTGTCGAAATGGAGCGAAATGAAGGGGATAGAGGGCTTCTAAATTCTTGGGGAAATTTTTGGGACTGGGGAGGGATGTTAGGAAGCAAGGGAAAGTGGAATCTCAGAGATTGAGTGAGGGGAAGGGGTCGAAAAGGACAAAACACAGGCCAAACCTAGAAAATTGCCAGGTTGTAGCTAGAAACTAGGGTTTGTGAAAAAATGAGGAATTTGGGGGATCTGAGTGTTGGGAAGCATTTGATAAGGTATTTTAAGGATAGGGGAAGGTGTATGAACATCAGGAAACAATTTTTGCCGGTGATTTGACCATCCAAGAGAAATTGCCTTCAAAACCCTAAGAGAGGGAAATGACCTTGCCTGGGTGGCAACTGAAGCATGGACCAGGTGTAAAATGACTCATTAGAAACTGACATGACGATGACAACCCTCTAAATGATGATAGGCTCAGCTGAATGATGACATGGACTGACATTTGGGCAAACCCTAGACCTAATGCCTAGTGACCAAATTTTGCTTGAAGACTCACTGAAATGACAAAATTTGACCTTGAAACTTCAAAATCACTTTGTAAGAGCACATTTGATCACTGTAGGAAGGCTGAAAAGACTGACACTAACAGGGTCAACGGGATATTGGAGGACATGCTGAGGTTGTATGTGATGCATCGGTAGTGGAAGTGGGAATAGTATCTTCCACTAGTTGAGTTTTCTTAGGAAAATGGGTACCAGAAGTCATTGAGGATGAGTTTGTTTGAGGCATTGTATGGGCAGAGTTGTAATACTCCTATTAATTAGAGTGATCCAGTGAACAAGGTGTTGATATGACCAGACATGCTGCAAAGATGGGACAGGAAATGCAGGTTATCAAGAAGAATCTAAAGGCATCATAGGAAAAACAAAAAATTTATGCAGATAAACATAGGATGTTTAAGGAGTTTTAGGTTGGAGAACATGTGTACGTGCACATCAAGCCTAAGAAGATCTCCTTGCGAATTGGGTCATGTACGAAGTTAGCACCTCAGTATTGTGGGCCTTTTGAGATCCTTGAGAGGATTGGACCAGTGGTCGTCATACTTACTCTGCCTTTGACAATGAAAGTTCGTGATGTTTTCCATGTTTCATTGCTTAAAGGATATGTAAAGGATGTTGATAATGTTATTGATTGGTCTGTATATCAGGTGGAGCCAGATGGAGAATTCTGGTTGGAACCTTAGTGTATTTTTTATAGAAATATGCTTATGCTCCAGAACGAAGAAATTAAGCAAGTTAAAGTGCAGTGGAAGCACTTTCAGCCCGATGAAGCTACATGGGAGATGGTTGATCAAATGTGGGCTATGTATCCTTCTCTATTCATTGGTTGAGCGAATTCATTTTGGTATATGTTTTGACATGGTGTTTTAGTACATGTATATATGTATATGGATATAAATTCCACCATGAGTTTTGTTATAAAGCTCCAATAAGCGGTATGGTTGTCATGTTGTTATCTTTGTCATGTTGTTATCTTTGTCATGTTAGTTTGATTTTCAATAAGTTGATTATCGTAAATACTGCATCGAGCTAAGTTATAAATCTCTATGGGCAGTATGTTCTATTTTTCAGTGGTCTTACTAGTTGTAGGTGTCATTAAACACCGAGGACGGTGTTCCCCTAAGTGGGAGGGGTTTGTGACAACCCCAAGTTAAAAATCCATGTAATAAAGTTAATAAAGGAAAAATAATAACCAAGGTCATGGGACACTTATTCCAAGCTCAATGTTGGGAAAAACATCCTAGTGGGTGTTCATTTGGTTTATTATGGCTAAGGGGAAATTGGAAAAGGAAATGGAAAAATATTTGGAAATGCAATAGGAAATTATTGGCATTTTATTTATGAAAATAATCGAAATTAGGAGAAAATGAAGTTGAAGAGCCATAGGTTGCATATGAGGAGAAAAATGAAGGAAAATAATGGAAATTGAAGAAAATAGAGGCCTCATTAATGAAAAGGCTTCTGAGGATCAGTTCACAACCCTTTGTTAGTTCAGTTTTGGAGATCTCTCTCTATTCTCTCTACTCTCTCATACTCTTGCACACACAAAGTATTCTTGGAGCACTCTAGCATTGGAGGAAAGAAGGCAAAGGAAGGAGAAGAAAGAAAAGGGAAGCCAAGATCAACAAAGGAAGAGAAGGATCAAGCGGCTATAGTAGGATTACTTGAAGGTATCGAGTTACATGTGTGATTTCGTTGTTATTTTTGGCATGCATGGTACATGGATGTGTCTTTTTGGTTCTATTGTTGTCATTGGCATGGGTTTTTCCAGCTGTGACAGTGGTTTTCATCCTTGCCTTGCCATTTTCGGATAGCCACAGTGTGATGGGGTTCTTTTACTTAGTTGAATGTAATTATCGGATGGTTTCAAAACTAGGTGGGGTGATCTCATGGAGAAATACAAGGCCTAGGAATCCCTAGATCGGTGAAGGTGGGATTGTGATAGATCCTGATTTTGTATACCCTCGTTGGGCCTAGGAATCCTCCACCGATGAATGGAGGGATATACGGTAAATTCTAGAGGGTGGAGATAGAAAAATTTCTCACGGTTTAGGTGGAGAGATTTAGGAGCATCCATGCTTGTATAGGCCTAGTGATCCCTAGACTAGTATGTGGTGGGATTGCGGTAAATCGTGGTAGTGTATGTTTCTTGTTTGGGCCTAGGAATCCATTAACAGGATTGTGGTAAAGCCTGGTTGTATAGATGAGGAATTTGTTAATCTTTTGAGGTGGAAATATACGATAATAAGCTAATGGTTTCCCCCATTTTTAGGGAGTGAGTTTACATTTTTTCGAGAACAACAATGAAGGTTGTATTTTCTCCCTTCGAGCATGGTATAATTTTATTATACTCAATTATCATATTACAATTGGTTTCTAGTATGGTATAATTTCATTATACTCAATTATCATATTGCAATAGGCTTCTAATCAAATTATTTTGATTTCTGTTAGAACCAAAAATTATTACATAGTTTTTATAATGTTTCTCATTTTTAGTAAAATATTTTTTTGGAAAAAAAAATAATAATAATAATTCTTCTTTTATAACTAAAATTTCTTATTTTTTATTGGTGTTGGATATTGAAATGAAAATTTTTATGTGATTTAAATTAGATTTGTCAAATAAATAAATTAATAAATAATATTAAATATTAAATTAAATTAAATTAATAAAATTTAAAATAATAATAGTAATAATAATAATAATAATAATAAATACATGTGGCCCTTCAACATACTTTTTATGAAGGTTCTTATAAATGGCATGGGTACAAAATGTTTTTAAATGCATACAGAGTGCTTTTTTCCCTCAAACTTTGTTTCTTATGCTCAGTTTCATACAAGTAATGGAAATATTGGGTAGTCTATAAAATTCAAAGGAAGAAAGGGATCAATCCTACTTCATGTAGTATATAAAAACCTATCGGTAGAGAGTTGATAACAGAGTCTACAAAATTATAAGAGTAGAGAGTTTCTAATAAAGGGAAAAAAAAATTGTCCTCGTTGGACTACTAACCAAGGAGAATAATGCACCAACTTGTTCCATTTGGTTCACACATATTGGTTCTTTACCCCATTAGCTTTTTCTAATTTATTTTTTCTCTCAATCTTATAGTTTTTCATATATGTCAGTGCTTTAATGTTATATGCTTTGGTACATTTTTCAATGCCTTGATAGACATTCCTTTTAATGGCATAATGAATTCAAGGTAGCTAATGTAGGGGGTGAGTTTCATGAATGTTTTTCATGGAGGAGTGGATGTTGACTGATGAGGGTGGAATTGAACTAAAAATTTAGGATTGGCACTCAGTTAGACATGATATTTCTCATCAGAATCATTTGTGTCATTCATGCTTAACCACCCTTTTTTCCATTATGTTTTGCAACCTCCTCTTCTCTCTCTCATAATATCTCCTTTCTCAATTACATTATTATCTCCATAATACAGTCACAAGACAATTCACTCATATAAATAGGGGTTCCTTCTAGGGAAAAAAATATAGCATAACATCTATCATCAGATATGTGACCTAATGATTAACGGTCTAGATTGTTCATTGTGAGCAAACTCTATAACTGCTTTGCAATGACCTTAACCCTAATCCTTTGCTATTGATGGTGTATTCCTTGTTGAATCTCAATGGATCCAAGCCTGGGAGTGGCCCCTCCCCATGGTGATGAGGAGGTTACCTTTCATGATTTGATTTCGACCCTCAAAAAAATCCCTCGCCAAAGGAACAATAGACGAAATGTTTCAGAAAGGTCAAGAATGTTCCATTTGTTTCTCTTCCTCCAGGATTTCGAAAGACCTCCCTGACATTCTCTGATAGATCCTTGGTTGGGAAGTTCATGGGCATGTGGCCTTCATCCAATTTCGCTGATAAATGCTCTAACAAGGACTAGAAATCAAGGATGAAAGGGAACCTAGGTGTTTTTGCAGTGGGTAACAATTTTTTTCTTTTTCTCTTAAAGTGAAAGGAGGATATAGATATTTTGTTATGAAATGGGGTCATATTTTTTTGGTTCTAGGGGAATGTATCTAGATTCTTGGTCCTTTGACATTAATTCAGGCGATGATATTCCTACCTTCGTGCTAATTTGGGTCATATTCCTCTCTTGCCTCTATCCTTTTGGAGTGACACGTGATTGAAGACTATCAAAAATGGTGTAGAAAGGTTTCTAGACCACGCTGAGCTAAAAGGTCTACAATTTGTGTGTGCCACAATATGCATAGAAGTGGACCTTGAGAAAGGTATTTCCTGTGTGATTATTTTTACCCAAAGAGAATGGAAACATATTTAGCCTCTTAACTATGAGAAACTTCTCTCGTGGCTGCAAAAACTATTAGGCTAGAACTAGAGAAGGAATGCTCTTTGCTCAAGAAAATCAATGAAATACACAAAAAAGTGGGGTAAATTGAGGAAAAGGCAAAGACAAGAATGCTAAAACACTAGCTTATCATGTTGCCTCATCTTTAGCCAACCTATAAGAAGTTTTTTCATAGGAAGATAATGAACAGTTGGAGCCAAATATAGATATTGCAACACTAGGACATGAAGAAAATATGGTTGAAGGAGAAAAGGGAGATATTTGTGAAGGGGGGTTGGTAAGAGAGCCCACCCCAACTAATATTTCCCAACCTCAGATCCATTCCATCTCAACTACCCTGAAAATTCCTAAAAGGAGGGATAAAGGATTAGATGATGCATCCCCCAAGCCTCAACGATGAGTGGAGGGGGTTGGAAAGGTGCTAACAAGAAGCATCAAGAAGAGAATAAATTGGGGAAGTGAATCCACAAATCAAGAGTTGGAAAATTACAAAAAAAAAAAGTGGAAGGCCTTGTAAATAATATGTAAGGGAAGAAGAGGTTAAGAAAACATCAAACTAGGTAATTAGTCGCAAATCATATAAATTCTTAAGAACGTCAGCAACAGAGAACATGGGAGTGAAAAGTATGGATGAGGTAAGTCGAGTGCCTCTAAATTTAAAAGAAATATTTTTCTTAGAATATAAAAGGAATGGTAGACCCCATTAAATCCCATGTTGTAAGAGATTTAGTTAGAAGATAAAAATTGCAAGTCTTATTTTTATAAGAAACCAAACTAGGAGAAGAAAATACCCTAGCCAGATCATAAATTTTTGGAGAGACATCTCCGGTGTAGTGCAAAGATCTTGTGGAGATTCCAGTGGTCTATACACATTTTGGATATATTCTTGTTTTTTGTTAAAATCCAACACTAAATCAAGATGTTGGGTGGTTGTTAGGATAGAATATAATAACACTAAAGAAATATTCTCTTTTGTAGCATTTATGCTCTGGTTCTACACAGTAAGAAGGGAGAATTTTGGGACTCCATAATTAGACTAAAGGAAGAACAATGGCACATAGACAACATTTTTGGTGGAGATTTAAACATTTTTTATTTTATTCAAAGAAACGTGGGGGAATTGTTGTCATAGATCCCTTCTAGGAAAGGATGGAAGACCTCCTTTGCGAATGGGATCTTTTAGATACCGTTCTGAAAAAAAGGAAAATATACTTGATCCAATAAAAGAAGAGGTTTTGAGCACATAGCGACGTGGTTGGTTCGCTTATTCATTCATAGTAATTAGTTGGTCAAAGGAATAGAATGTATACCTTCAATCTTGGCTCCGGGGAATTCATACCATCGGTGTAATGAGCTATATATTGATCCTCTGGAAGATCTTGGAATGATCCCATTTCATTCAATCCAGGGTGGCTTCAGAAGGAAAGGGTTTCTGATTTAATAAAAAAATCATGGGAAATTCCAGTAAATGGATTGTTGGATTTTGTGTGGGAAACCA
This sequence comes from Pinus tabuliformis, assembly GCA_031772625.1. NCBI lineage: Eukaryota > Viridiplantae > Streptophyta > Pinopsida > Pinales > Pinaceae > Pinus > Pinus tabuliformis. The sequence continues at coordinate 217,877,818 of CM062808.1, forward strand.
AATTGAAAATGATGAAGAAATCCTTAAGAAAATGGGAAAAATAGAACTTTAAGCCCCCATGTCAAGAAAAAATTTGTCTTATCAAGCATCTCGAGACTCATCAATATCTGACAGAAAATGACTCAGTTATAGAGTGGCGTGTTGAAAAATAAAAATAAGAAAGGAAATCCATTATCTCAGCAAGCAAGAAGAGGAATATTGGCAGTTAAAATTGAGAATTCTTTGGCTTAGTGATGGGGATAGGAATTCCTCCTTTTTCCACAAACAAGCTCGAGCTCAAGAAATCAGGAATTGGGTCAAAGAAATCACTCCATAGGGCCTTCCTAAAATATTCTCCTTCCCTAAGATCAATCAAGAAGTGTTTTCCTTCTTTGAGGTACTATATTTTGAGAATAGGAAAAATGACGCATGAGAGGAGTAATAATTTATATATTTCCTTCCTTCAATTGTCTCGAAATTGGATGAATTCTAGCTCACCAAACCAATTGACCAAGTGGAGATGATTGAGGCCATATGGTACCTAGATTATAGAAACATCCCCTGGTCCGAGTGGCTTTTCCATTAGTTTCTACAAATCTTTCTAGGGCCTAATAAAAAAGGACCTTATAAGAATGTTGAACTCATCTAGATTGAAAGGGAATTTGGGAGGAAATATCAACTCTTCCTTCGTGGCTCTAATTCCAAAAGAGTCAAAGCCTACCTCCTCCTATTGTTTTTGGTTTATCTCATTATGCAACTTAGCCTACAATATTTGGACTAAAGTAATGGCCACTAAAATAAGTAAGATTATAGCTACAATAATCTCAAAAAACCAAGGAAGTTTCATAATTTTGGACAATTTCATCCTTGTTCAATAGGCTCTCCACTCCAGCAAGAAAAGTTTCGAGCTAGGTATGGTGATTAAACTTGACATGGTGAATGCTTTTGATAGAGTCCTTCATTCCTTTTTTCCCTCTATTATGGAATAATAGAGGTTTTGTCAAGATTTCATCAATTCGATTAAAGCTTGTATTGGAAATATATGGATTCCTCCATTGATAAAAATCCAGCCTTGTAATTTATTTTCAGTTTCAGGGGGTTTGAGGAAAGTATGTCCTCTCTCCCCTCTTTTATATATTCTTGTTGTAGAAAGACTCAATAGGAATTTAGAGCAGGCCAGGGTTAAGGGAAGATTAAAAGGATTAAGTATAGCAAGGAATAATAGCAAATTTAATCACTCCCAGTTTCTTGACAACATGATTCTTTTGGGAAGTGCATCAAAGCAAACTGTAGTCTAGTTTGAACAGGTCCTTGATCAATATTTGGATCTCTCTGGGGCCTAGTCAATAAGAAAAAGAGAATGATCTTCGAATGGAATAATCATGTTGCAAACCTTATGGAGATTTCCAGGGTATTGGAATTTCCATTGGAGTCTGAATGTCATTTTTTCAAATACCTTTGAATCCCAATCTCCTTGGGAACCTCTAATTCTAAAAGTTGGTCTGAAATCTTAACTAAATTAAAAAATGAAATTCAGCCCTGGGGAGCATAATGGCTAACTATAGTTCGTATATTTATCTTGGTGAAATTGGTCTTATCCTCTCTCCCTATTTATATTTTCTTTGGTCTTCGAGCCCAAAAATTTGTGCTTAATCAAATGAGTCTTTTAATTCTTAAATTTCTTTGGCAAGATGGGAAGAAAATTGAAAATTAATTTCACCTAGTTCGTTGGAACATTGTTTGTCTTCTACGTAAATGTTGGTCTAATGTGAAATACCCTTTGTATATGAATCTTGCTCTTGGAGATAAAATTATTTGGAGGCTCATTTTGGACTCAAAGGCATGGTTGAAAATGACTTCCATGAGAAACTATTTCAATAAAATATGCTTGCCCAAGTTTGAATTAGCTAGTTGGCCTAGTCCTGGATCGAAAATACTGTACAAATGCCACCCCACTAAACATTGACCATCTCAGATGCCATTCTAGTAATGGTGTTTGCATTAATATTGGGAAAGATAAATTGTGTTCTAATGGCCCTCTGGGAGGATGATAGGAATTTAGAGAATTGGTCATTTGGGTGCAACATAATGGTTATTCCAAATTAAGAGATATATTGCTTTGGGATGATTGAGGTCAATCAAAAGGCTAGTCAATACCAAAGATTTTGATTCTTATTGGGCCCTGATAGGATTGTTTGATTGTCACCTTAAAAGGCCTGGACCCTATTTCCTTTTCTTTGTAGGATCTTCAAACTTGTAAATTAATCCCCTAATATAAATACACAGTGAAATCAAGATACTTGCATTTGGTTAAGTGACTTCCCCACCCACCTCCATGTAGAGTGTGGTAAAAACTTTGGAGCAAAGATGGCATCCTAAAAGTTAATATGTTCTATTAAACTCATGTCCATTAAAAAAACCGCACTGCTAAAAATATTAAGAAAAGGAATATTCATGGTCTATCATGTTATGTCTTGTGTTTCAATTTAGAGGAAAATATATCTCATCTATTCTGGTCTTGTCCCTTCTCTTTGGAGTCTTGACGTGTAGTGTTTTCTCCAATGTATTATATTGACTCTATTCCCGGATCATGAGTGGAAATGTTCGAATTATGGAAAGCAAAATACCCATGGAATTGAAAGTCCTCCTCTCTACCAATCAGATGTTGGGAATCCCTCCCTAATTTTCTATGTTGGTCTATTTGGATTGGCAGGAATAAATCCATATTCAAAAACGAGTATCTAAATCCCAAAATGGTTGCTCTCAAAGTGTCAATCCTACTCTTCGAAGGTATTTCCTCCAAAGGATTCATTAATAAAAAGCTTGAAGATATAAATTCAATGGAGAGAAACTAGATGCAGTTAAACAAACAAATCCTTCTCCCAAGTAAATATATGCTTCATCCACCTAGAAATAAGGTCCCTAGCCTTTATTTCAATAAACCAACCTTTATTCAGTGGATAAAGGTCAAAAATTAGCATTCTTTGTTCTTTATCTAATCCTCGATAGGAAACACATGGAAGGTAGGAGACGGAGGGCCTTCACTTATCCCTGATGGAAAAATTATGTTCTAATTTTCTTGGGGTCTTTGTTCTACAACCAATAACCAAGTTGAGCTCCTCTCTTTGTGGAAAGGTCTGAAACTAGCTCTTGCAAATAAAACTCATAGCTTATTGGTTTTTAGTGATTCAATGATTTTTATATGAAGTTAGTAAGGCCAAGAAATTTGCGTGCTCATATCACCCTCCCATTCTACAAAGGATTCCCCTAATCACCTCTAAGTTTGAGTGACTAGAGAATTTTCATGTGTATAGGCACTTAAATTTTGTGGCAAATGTGTTGGAAAAAAATGATCCACCCTTAGACAATACATAATAGAGATAAATCAAGGTACAATTAACTATTCTTCTATCCCTTAATCACGTTCAAAATCCCAAGATTCTTGAACACCATTCATTTGTATGTCATCATTGGCAATTTACTCTAGCTCAAGTCAAGGTCACCTGCCTCCCATTCTACGCAACCCTCACCATGATTAAAAAGATTGAAGGGTGTTGTGGTCCAACAACATCCCAATTCCCAGCCATGAATTTTCAAAAAAATTCCTTCGTGGCATATTCCTTGTAACAAATGGCATGCAATCATAACTCTTCTCTCCTCAAGGTGGTATTTATATTTATTTCTCCTATGGTTAGAGTTGATTGAGAATATTAATAATATGATGATATATTCATTATACATAGGGTTTGATTTAATATCACCACATGCAACTCCCATCATCAGTCTTCTTAATGTCCTCCTGAAGCTTTTGGTCTAGATATGGATTCTATGCTTCAAACTAGTTCGTGGTAGAGTTCTAGCATGGCTTATTTAAAGGATCCTCAAGCTTCCTTGAACTTCCATGGGATGTTGCTATATGCTAGTTTTGGAGAACGGTTTGACCTGGTTGGTGTGATATATTCTTGTGTCCATTGGCTCTATTTGGACATGGTGGGGTCTCCATTGATTCTGAAGCATGATAATGATGCTTTGTTGCTTGATAGGATTTTGGATTTTTCTAGATCTTTGTTGGAAGCTAGGTAGAAGTAGGATGATATGGTGGTAAAACAATGTCAGTCTTTTTAGCTTCTCTTGGAATATAATATGCTTCATCACTTAAGTAATATAGAGCATTCTCTAAATGGTTTGCACGAGGAGGTATTTTCTCTCAGTCCTTGGGTCTCGACATTAGAACATATTATGTCTAGAAGTGTTCAGCTTCCCTTGGGAGGAATTGGTTCTAGTGCTTCTCCTGAGAAGAAGAAATTACTTCATCCATGGGGATTTCATTCTCATAGCAATGGTCACAATTGATGGTTGGGATCAATGATGGTTCTTTTGATTTTCTTAATCTCCACTAATGTCTTATGTTATCTTTCAAAAATAGCTTAATCCTTGGGTATTTTTGTCGTGTTCTTAGTAGAAGTTGTTTTCGTATAAGCATGAAATGCAACTCTAGATTCAAAATAATGTTTGTATGGATACATGTATATCTTTATGTTCAAATATCAAAATATTGTTGTAAGGGTTTTGGCCCATAATCAAGTTGTTTTTAATACAAAACCCTTACCCATTTCCTTTAAAAAAAATGATGAATGGTTTAGATTGACTATGAAATTACACATGGATCTTTTTTCAAAATATTATCTTTGAGGGCTCTTCTCCCAAACCCCCACTAGGGGTGTTTTCAAGAGTTCTCTCCCCCCCAAAACCCTCTAATTAAAATATTAGGGGGGAATCCCCCCTACACCCACCAATAGGTACTAGGGTCCAAATGCAACTAAAAACAACCTCTAAATCAAGAATATAATTAGACTCCACAACCAACAATATCCCACTTCGATATTGAGTACAATAACTCCATTGTTACTACATTTGCCGTAATATGCTTCAACTTTAGACCTAAGTAGTTTCTCATATTCCTGATCATGCTTGATGACCAATTAAAATTAAGAAAAAAAACTTAGTTTTGGTTATTGCCATCATTAACATGTCTATAGGATTCTGGATAACATGTAACATATTTAATGGTACCTGATTTGTATATTCCTATTCTTAGAAAGAAATGATGGATTTTTGCAAGATGAATGCCACTCTCACTATTATCATACAACATGTTGTTCTCTTGCTTCTTTACCAATTCCTATAGGAACCTTTCGAACCAAATCATCTTTTTACTAGCCTCTATAGCAGCAACATGCTCTGCTTCTGTTGTTTAAAGTGCAACAACCCTTTGCAATTTTTAAATCCAAATTATTGTTGTTCCAACTACAGTAAAAAGATACCACATGGTGCTTCTCCTAATATATATATATATATATATATATATAGATAAGTCAACCTGTCCTTGTAGAAAAATGTTTGAACCTCCATAGCATAATTCCTAAGTAGAAGTACCTCTCAAGTACTTGGGAATCCACTTGAATGCCTTCTAACGATTTTTACCTATACTGTTAATATACCTTCTTACAACTCCCACTACATGTGCAATATATGTCCTTGTGCACACTATCACATCCATCAAAATTCTAACTGTTGATGAATATGGAACCTTGGACTTGTAGTCTATATCCTCTTGTGTCTTGGGACACATCTCCTCAATCAATTTTAAATAGCTAGCACAAAGTGCACTAACTAGTTTTGTCTTTCAATTTAAAACTTTCCAACACATTTTCTATGTGCTCACTCTCAGACACTGTTAATTTATGATTTTTCCTATCTCTTGATATTCTTATACCAATGATATGTTTTTTAGTACCCAAATAGTCTATAGAAAGTGGATAGATAATTTTATTTTGAAGACATTTATATCATGCATGTTAGATCCTAAGACAATCATTTCATTTACATATAATAAAAAATAATATAGACCTTGTTGTACCTCAGGAGATAGTTCTTGGCTGTGAGGAAACCAGTGCCCGAGACATTTTGAGATTAATTAAAAAAAATTAAATTCAATGGCTGGAAGTACAGGCCATGAGGGCTTGCAAGCAAAGCTTCTAATTTTGAAACCCTAGCCTTCCAAAGCAGAATGGCCAGAGAGGCTATGAGAGTTGCAGGGTGGAGGTATAAAGCAAAAAATGGAGAAGAATTTTGGCATAGGAAATTAAGAATTTGTGCTTTAACTTTGTAGAAAGAATGATGTAAGACTAAGAAAATGTGAATGAGATTCCTGGATGTGGAGTGCCCATTAAGGGCTTCAAGATTAATTTTAATGAGTACAATTACATAAATTCGTCAAAAAATAAACCAAAGCACCAACTGCATCTTACACTATCCAAGAGAGAAAAATACATAAATATGAATGTTGAAACTCAAGAAAAAGAAGAAAAAGAAAGTCACTGCAACTTCCCAATGCTGGAATCAAACTGCGATTTCTTCTTCAGATTTTAGAGAGAAAGTTTTTTTTACATTTTTTTACATTTCCTGTCATGGACTATTGTGGCCTTCTAAACCCTTTCAAAATCTAATTTCTGGGCATTTATTTCTGCCTCCTAGCCAACTGTACTAACTGATTTTTGAAACGGTTTGAGTAACTGTTTGTCTCTTTCTCTTTATTAAAAGGTTTTTGAAATAATTACAAAATGGTACTTTTAATATCTATATATAATATTAAATAAAAAATTTAAACTGAAACCCCAACCTCCTTTTGAAATTTTACAATATGAATATATATATGTCGGGCCTTTAATTCTTGGCAAGAATTACAACACATTGATGTAATAAAATTGATGTGGGTCCAGCTATATTATGTGACAACACCAATTCAAATTACAAACTACTTACAGAGGCACCTTTGGTGGTTTTTGGAGATGAGGAGAGCGTTGCCGTAATAAATCATGATCGTCGATATGCAAACAAGTGGTTCAGGCCAATCCACTCTATGGGGGCACTCTCTTCATTAAACTTTGTGCACTTTATGCCACCGGGGTGTCATTGGATTTGGAGCTTTGTAGTGTGAACCATGGATTAAAAATAACAGTCTCATCCTGTATGGCCATCAAATCAACATTGGGAAAAATTTATGTTGTTCTTGGTATTACTAGCCATGCTTGCCTTCTTCCCAACTGGGGATTTTGTTGCTTCCTTGTTAAAAAAAAGATAGGTGAAGCATCTATCTATGGTCTCTCTAACTGACAATGTCTTATCCATTCTTTGATTTAGTTTCGATGTGGAGCTCAACTATTTCGGATAGATTTCTTCGGCTTCTAGACTGGTAGCCAAAATACAATGCCCAATAATATCAGGATATCATCATTTTGGTGAAGTAAAATGAGTGTACAGTGGAGTGGACAATACGTAATGTAGAGGAGACATCAAGATCAAAATCATGCTTATTACAAGATGCCTCCAACTCTCTTAATTTTCGTATTTTGGGTTCTGGATGCAACAGAGAACAGTCAGGAGAAGCTCTAGAAATAACTTCTACAATCGTTGTGTTTACTTAAAGCATGAATTCTTCCACAAGCATGTTTGAATCCTTGCTCTCACAAAGCATACTTTCACACGGTGGACCATATTCATCTAAAACAAACTCAAGCTTAGAGTTATTTAGTTTCAAAACCTCTTTTTCAAACCTGTTCTCCATTCTCTGCCTAGAAATTTTATGCAGATTGTGAACATCTATAACAATATTGTCAATCAAATGGTCCATGTAGTTCTTGGTAGCACATTTCACCGTCATTAGTTTTACTACAGTAAAATATACCATCTATAATCTCCTATGCATGTTGATAGGAATGCTTGCAGCATGAATGAATTATTGTCCACCCAATCCAGTATATTTAAGATGCTCATATTCCTACCTTTTCTCTTTGCACAAAATCAAAAACGAAAATTATAAATATACAAATCGAATTTTAGTGAGTTGTTCATAGTGTGCAGAGCACTTTTATGAAAAATGGTGTTTGATGGAACTCAAAAAATATGTAAAACCACTTTGAATTTCTAGAAATTTCCTATGCTGAAGTCAATTGGGGCCTTTGTGCACAAAACCCAGATCGCAGATTTTTGATATTTTTCTTTGTTTTATCATAAAATGGATTTAAAATTTGATGCCTAAGAACCCCTGCGTTTTTTATCAACATAATAATGTTGCCTCATTATTGCAGATAATGCTTTTCTATTTACAAAGTTTGCTTTACTTGGCTCAGTAATTCATTTATTGTATAACACATTATCCACTGAATTTCTCCCCTAGTAAACAAAACAAATAGGGTCACCAAAATGTAGCCTTGACCTATCCTTTGGTTCTTGAACTTCAGAGGGGAAATATATCCGCTTGTTCCACTGCCCATCTAAATTATCTCACCTTTCTCCATTGAAAAAGCTAGTTTATTGTCACATGTGAGTGTATTATTATTATTAATTTGTGCTATGATAGAGGATGATTCATCTTCTGTCTGACTCAATCTTGTTGATGAGAATATTCAGGAGTTTTTCTTTTCAAAACACACTAATTATTGTTTTCCATTTCCACATCTATGACTTAATACTCTTCCAAGACATTTTATATCTAGATCCTCATTCTTCCAACAACTCATTACTTTCATTTTCCCTGTTATCTTGAATTTAGGTTGCACATTTCCTTTGGTGAGCACATGGCTAGTCTGAGATTTTTCTAAAATGCATGGAGGATTGGATACTATGAGTTCATTGCATTGCCACCCATTGCATTCCATCTAGACTCTTGTAAACCACAAAATTCCTTCCTGGGAGGATACTCATACATGTGAAAAAAAGGTCTTGAAACCTTTTAAAATACAACCATTGTGATCTCTACTTCAGAAGTCTCCAAAGCATGCTTCTATGTAATAGCTTGACTACATTCTTTAAAAATTGAATTGAATACATTCCTAGCATGTGACTCTCTAAGACAACATCATGACAACCACTTACAAAAGTCATCCCTCCTTTGTACTTATTTGATAATAAAAAAGGCATTTCTTGCATTCCCTCCACAGAAGCTTCTGAATATTTCACTAATTTTGTTTTTTGTTACATGCATACAACAACAATCTTTGCAAATGAGTTGTTGCATCAGCTTCATCCAGAGAAATTGTAGTGTGCATTCTAACATCATTCTAACAGGTTTCATCCAAAACTATTTTGTTGTCCACTAACATAGTGTTTTTCACAATGCTTTTACAGGGTGAAAAAAAATTGTCAGCAAATGTTATCAAGTTCCATCAAATTTTGCAATTTTAATCCTGTGTTGGAAGGTTTTTTTGAAATTTTTTAATATATTAGATGTGCCATATTGGGCTACAATAGGTCCCATCATCTAGTCTCTTAAAATAATCATAGAGGTTAGAATGACATCTACAATAACCTTGTTATGTCATAAACCTATCAAACTTCAAATACCACTGCCTTGGAGCTTGTTTTAAATCATGCAAGCTCTTCTTCAGTCTAGAAACTAAGTTTCCTTCCCTAACTTCATATCGTTATGGCTGTTGCACATAAATCTCTTCATCCAAGTCCCCATGGAGAAAATTTGTCTTTACATCTAACTTCTCAACATACAAATATTCTACTACCACTAAACTTAAAATAGTTCTAATTGAATTGAATTTCACAACAATAGAAAATCTTTCAATTTCCAACCCATTTGCAACATGTTAGCTCTCTATAATTTTCCCTGGTTTGAGGAGAGAAATTTAGAGGTAACCACAAAACCATTTGTAAGCTATAATCTATCCCTTCTAGCTTTATACAGGGATCTCTCCGTTTAGAATTTTCAAGTACTTTGATTTAGGCTAGGTATGGTGCTCAGTATGGTATGATTTTTAAGAGAATTGTTGGTAGGAAAGGAGAGAGATCCATTGGGCATGGAGTCATGTCTACCTAATTATTTTTCAAGTGATGAAATGAAGAGAAAATGGAGCTTCCATAGGGGTGACGTAGGTAGTATTTTTAGATATTTTTAGTCTGAATTATTTGTAGGAGGATGATTTGAACAAAAATGGAAAATGACAAAAGAGCATCAAGCATCAAGATGAATTCTAACTATTATTTTGGCAAAAAACATAGATTTCTAGCAAACCAAAATAGAGCATTGTTTGGAGTGAATTTTGAATCAAATATTTGTTTAACTAAACAAGAGGATACATTTCAAAGAATTATTGTCATAGAAGATAACTTACAAAGAAATAAGGCGCATCTCCAAAGAAAATTAACACAATAATCCCTGTAAATTCCACCTTTGTCTTTCATTCACTATAAAAATATATCAAAAAGAGTGTAGTACGCAATTTCCTTTCTCTTAAACCTGACCCAACTCTTCCCTCAATTAAATTCACATCATAAATAGGCTAAAATGATTAACTTCCCACTTCTAGGGTTCGGATTCTTCATTAGGATTTTTATTTCTAACTTCTACAATGAAAATAGAACACATTTATGAAAACTTGGGACTTCTTAACTAGATCTTTTCTAAGCATTTTTACATTAATCTCTCAGCCACAAATTGGTATTATGAGTCACTAAATGCTTTATTACAATTAATAAGACCATAAAAACAAATTAAAACAAGTTTTAACATGGTTAACACGTTCAAAAGAATGTATGTCTAGAAACACACCGTTAGCACTACAAAACCTCGTAATTCTCCATAAATGAAAAAAAACAACATGAACACATAGCGCTCCATGGTTGACATGTCTTCGATTGATCCTTGATCTATCTGATGAATCCAACTTGTGTGAATAATATTGTACATGGATAATTTCCCCTTAGATTTCTTTCAGCACACAAAGCCTCCAACTTCAACATTTTCATCTATAGCCAAAAACACAATGCCAGTTGCAAAAGTGAAATGCCATCTATTTGCATGGTTTGAGTAATAGTGATGTCTCTAGACAAGTTAGACACATTGGTGATGATTCTAACATTGCAATGATCATACCACATGCCCCTTTCAAGCCTCCTTTTTCCAAAAATACTAAACATTCATCTCCACACCAAAAACCCTAACCCTAATGCTAGTTAGGGCACAAAATGTTGTGAAATTTGCTTCTTCAAAAATGACTTAAGATCTTCAATCTTACAATGTTTTCAGGAGGGATTTTATGCAAAAAATTATCACTTGGAACCTCAACCCCATACACAAGAATAGTTTAGGCAAAAGTCAAAAATCAAAATTGTATTGTTTCACCTCTTCCAACACTCAAACTTTGGTTGCCTCAACCAATAGGTCCAACTTGCCTCTACCTTTCTCCTTCATTTCTTTTAGCTATTGTTTAGTGGTTCTTAATTCCTTCCTCATAGAAATATTTTTCCTGCATACATTTTTTATTCTCCTGTGTAGTGGAAGGGATCTCTTCAACATATGTTTGGCATAGTCCATTACTGGCTAATAGATGTCCAGAAGATCAGTCATTTGTAGATGATAAAACAAGCTTCAAACACCTCTAAGGCACACAAAATTATGGTAAGGAGCTTCAATTCAATTTAATGGCATGGCAGACTTTGCATATGGAAGCTTCAAATCAGAATTTTTTTACAGTTTGGCAAAGGTAAGCACAAAAATGCAACACACAGAGAAAGTGCAACAAATAGAGAAAACGTAGTGAATAGAGAAAGTGCAATGAATGGAAGAAAGCGCAACAATGGTAAAGTTTGGTATCTTGCAAGTTTTGATGTTATTTTACTAGTTCATTCATGCAATTGGGTAATCATTCAAAACCAAGGCACTGAATAAAAATGGAGTTTTCACCTGTGGGAGCGACTTGATCACCAGGTTGAAAGAAACATAACACTCTCTGCAAACATAGCACTCCCCTTCCTCCTTTGTGCAACAACCAAGAACAACCACACAAAAATATTATGATGGGAAAAAATGAGGACTAAGAGATCTTGTATGAAGACAATCATGCAATTAACCTCCCAAGGTGGCTAAGAGCAGACTTGATGGCGATAATTACAATTTGAACTTGCAAACAAAAAGGGTAGCACTTGACAAAAGCACAAAATCCTCCCCTTGACCGTTGTTTTGTTTTTAATGTCATGACCAGTCATGGTTTGACATTTTAACTTACTCAATACACCTACAAATATGTGCCCATGATGACAAAGCATGGCAGCATAATCTTTCTCATGATTTCTTGATGCAACTTTACCCTAGACCTACTTAACTTGACCCCTTGGGATATAAAAGACCATCTTTGTAACTCTTGACACACTATGACATATTTACAATGAATAATAGAAAAATGTATTCCCACCTAAGACCTAAAGCTTGATCTTCCACAAGATCATAGCCACACTTTTATGCTTTTGATAAAATTTGAAAGACAACATTTATTTCTGACTACTATGAAGATATGATACTAACATTGGCTCTAATGGGGTTGACATCCTCCCTGTGAGGTTCCAAGAACATCGTATACTAAGTGCCTAACCATTGGGATTATTGACTTCTTGACTTAACTCCAAACTGGCTCAAAAACTAATTACATTCTGAAAAGCAGCAGCAGGCCATCAAAATCTCAAGGACTTCTCTTCGGGCTTCAAATTTTGATAACAACTTCCCACACCTACAATAATGAAACTTAAATGGATATATACATTGTAGTTATGAAATTCAGCTGAATTCAAGTGAAGTAATGTTTAAGGAACCTTCCATTCATAGGCCCTCCGGCAAGGAACTCCCATGTCAAATCTTGTAGCAAGTATGCATTGCTCCTACGAAATGTTGCAACCTTGAAAATTTTTTTCCGAAGGTTTTCAAACTTACCATGCTTATCTTTTTCTTCATTTCTAGCATCCCACTTTAAACCCAAGTCACCAGCTTGAAAATCCTCATCCTTTTTCCTCTGATCAAAGATTTTATTTATCTTGTCCTGAATTTTCTGAGTGTTGTTGTACACCTCCTCTCTATTTTGCTACAACTGAATCATTTGGTTAATCCTCCTTCACATGTCATTTGGTTCTGTATCCTCTTCCTGCAATAATTTCATGACTATAATTCCCAAAGAATAAGGGAAAATAACATTTGTCCCATACACTAACTGGAAAGGAGACATACCAATTGATTTTTTGGTATTTACCCAATCAACCCACAAGGCATAAATTAACTTTTTGTGCCATGTTTTCTTGTTCTCCTGCAGCAATTTCTTAATGATATTCACTAGGATTTTGTTAGAGGACTCAACTAAGCCATTACCTTGTGGGTAATATGTTGTTGAGTGACCAAGTACAATGTGGTATTTGTGACAAAATTCAACCATTATTTTAGACTTAAAGGCAACAACATTGTCTGTGATTAATCTACGAGGACAACCAAATATCGAAAGAATGTTACCTTCCAGGAATTGAATGATGACTGTATCTATGGCTTGCCTAGTTGGTATTACTTTTATCCACTTCATGAAATAATCTGTGGCTGTCATAATCCATTTCTGTTGACTTGAAGATGAGGGATGGATTTCCCCAATGAAATCCAAACCCCACTGCTGAAAATGTGCCTCCACTGCAATAGGTTTCAAGGGTAAGGGTAAGATATTTCTCTTTTCTTTAAAAAATCTAGCATTCATGGTAGCTTGATACCCTTTTATACACATCAACAAATAATTTTGGCCAATAAAAACTAGCCCTTAAGATATTATTAGTTGTGGCTTTCTATAAAATGACCTCCACAATCTCCTTTATGAAATTCCTCCATAACCTTCTGGGCCTCATCCTCCAACAAACAATTTAACAACACACCTCTTGAATCTTTCCAATAGAGAAACTGATTTATAATGCATAATTTTACAGCCTTTAACTTCAAAAATCTTGCTTTTGTTTTGGTCAACTCTGGAGGGACCTATAAATGTTGTAAAACATAAATTATGCCAGCTTACCAAGGGGAAGAGAGAAACCTTTCATATGCTTGTTGAGTATATTCTTCATTGTTGTCATTAGTCAAACAAACAATAAATTTTATGTCCAACACACTAAGATTTGAATCTACCATCAATTTGGCAAATCCTTGACCCTTTATCAACTTAGTAAACTTAATCTCCACATCATACTCAAAAATTGTTGCTATCCACCTTCCCCTTCAACCTTGAGGATCAAGTTGTGTTAAAATGTCCTTCACAACAACATTTGGAACATAGGCAACCACATGGGAATGGAGCACATAAACTCTAAAATCCTTCAAATCCTTTACCAATGCATATGCTTGTTTCTCCATAATGTTATACTTGAGGGAAGAATCTCTTAAACCTATACTAAAGAATGCTATGGGTTTCTCATTACCTTGTTAATTTTTTTGCATGAGGACCATTGCAATAGTGTGCTTAGATGCAAAAGAAAAATGATGAAATCTTTAGCATAATCTAGACTTGCCAAAATAGGAGCAGTAGCTAAAGCCTTTTTAATATATTCAAAAGATTTCTTATTTTCAAGCATCCATTTGATTTCACTTTCTTTCCTTAGCATATCAGTCAAAAATATTATAATTTCTACTAAATTAGGAATGAACCTCCTCAAAAAGTTAATTCGACCCAAAAATGATTGTACCTCCTTTTTACTCCTGGGGATATCAATTTTCTAAATTGCAGCCACTTTGTTTGGATCAATTTTGATGCCATATTTTGAGATGATATGCCCAAGCAACTTTCCCTCCTCCATTGCAAAATGGGACTTCTTCGGGTTCAAGGATATGCCATACCTCCTACACTTCTCAAAAACTTGTCTCAAATGTTTCAAATGGTCAAAATCAGAATCTGAAAAAATAGTGATATCATCAAGATAAATGACAATAAACTTATCATTTTCATCAGCGAATGCAATATCCATGGCCCTCTGAAAGGTGGCCCCTACATTCATCAACCCAAAGGGAATTTTGGCATACATGAAGGTACCCCAAGGAGTGATGAAAGTTGTATTTTCTTGGTCATCAAGATGCACCAAGATTTGATTATACCCTGAAAAACCATCAAGCATGGACATCCTTCTCAAGCCAACCACCTTCTGCAATATATGATCCATCTTAGGCAAGGGGTAATTTTCCTTTAAAGACACCTTGTTGAGGTTTCTGAAGTCTACACAAAGCCTTATCTCTCCTATTTTCTTCCTCACAGGTACCAAATTGGACAACCATTTTGAAAATCTAAGGGGAACAATAATCTTTGCATCAAATAGTTTTCTGACTTCCTTTTCAATAAGAGGCAACAATAAAGGGTTTATTCTTCTTAACTTCTTCTTAAAAGGATTTTGATCTTTTCTTATTGGGATGGTATAATTCTAAATTATTCTTTTTGGATATACTTTATGGTCCTATATCCCCATGGAAAAAAAATTGAATACTCCCTCATCAGATTAAGGTATTTCTTTCTAACTTTAAGAGTCAAGGATTTTGAAAGCTTAACAAACTTAGGTTGTTTTCTTGTTCCTAAATTGCAGTCTTCTACTTCTGTTTCGGAGGGAATTACTCTAGGATTCTTTGCCACATCATTTTGGTCAAACAATTCTTCAAGAGGCACCAAACCTTTTGGAATTATGTTGTTTTTCAATTGTATAACATCCTTTTCTACTATCTGATTTACAAAATCATCCAAATATGATCCTAAATTATGTTGTTCATCCCCCCCAAAACAATTTTCTTGATCTATATGTGAATTAGAAAACTCTTCAGTCATTTGCAGAAAACTAACAAGTTGTTTATCATCTTTGAACACTTTCCAATACTTCACATTATCAAGGACTGTTGGCCTATGTTTGACTTGTATTTCATATTTCCTATTAGGATAAATGGGAATCCTAAATGTACTAGCTAAGGTGGCCAATACATCAGCAATTGCATTTTTTCTCTAAGAATCAATGACAAATTATATTCAAGAAATACTTGAAGAATTTCTAGAATTTCTATAGGCCCTCATCCAAGGATGTTTGGTTTGATACACACCTTTGATTTGGTTGATACCAATTTTGAATCCCCATGGATTGAAATTCGCTTTTCTCCCAAATCTTTCAAAGTTTGCAGTCCTATAATCAACGCTTCATATTCAACCATATTGTTGGAGAAGTCAAAGCCTAATTTGTAGGAGGATAACCTTGACTTGTCCAACTTTGGGCTCATTATCCATACTCCAGCTCCAACCCCTTATTTACTGACTGCCCCATCAAAATCCATGTTCCAAAGGCCCTCTTCATCATCATTGTGTTCTGATTTTGTTTCCTGCAATTCACCTACAATCTCCTTTGATTTGTTGTCCCTATTTTGATCATCTTCCTCCAAACATAGATCATTATATAAAATGAAAGAATCCATATCAGAATGCACTGAATAAATAGGATGGTTTTGAGGCCTTTCCTTACCACTTACCATGTACTTCATCAATGTTTCTCGATACAATCTCCTTGGCTATCCAAAAATAGGTATTATGGAATATGACATGCCCATTTATAGAGTGCCCTTGAATTTTGCAGACCACGATTTTGACAGCAACATACCGAACTTTGGGGGAATATCAGCCACAACTATGTCCATTACTAAGCTCTTTGTTGGGATTTGGGTGAGAGATACCACCAAATCCTTGATCAAACCCAAGCATTTCACCTTACTTGAATCAAAAGAGAAAATATCTTTGTAAGGCCTTTTAATATCTAAACCAAGCTTCTCCATGATAACCTTTGGCATTAAGTTTTGTGATGCACCTGAATCTAGCATTGCATTGTGTAGGATCAAATCATGCACATTCAAACTAACATAAAAAGGTGGGACATCTCCATATTGAGAATCCCCATCAACTTTTGGGCCAAAAATAAATTCCATATGATCATCATTTAAATTGACAGTGTCTAACACTTCTCCTATGTATTGAATTGTAGACTTTGTTGAATCTCGCTGAAAATTATTGAACTATTTCACCTTATTCTCTTCTCAAATTATCATACTTGGACAATATTTGAAGAGGGATCCTTTCGACTTGCCATCCGGCAAGAAAGGTTTTTTCAAGTTGCTAGAAATTTGCAATTCTTGCAGCTGGAAAAAAATTGAACCATTTCTTCACCTCTCCTAAAAAACTCTGAGCAAGAAGCCTTATCTTGGTATCCTCATGTTCCACCTTCTTCCAAATCTATAAAATCAATTAGTTTGTCAACATGTTGTTGTGCTGTCAAAACCCCTGTACCATCAAACTGAGGCAATCTCTGACCATAGTTTAGTGGCAAATCATGAAGTGGGCCCTGCAAATTCAATGGTGCATAACGAACATCCATGTCTAATTGAGATGCACTAGCACAAGTTTGTGGAGTCTAAAATGAAGGGAAAGAAGGTAAAGGGTCTGATATTTGAGTAGTTGATGTGGGAGGAGTAAAAATAGTTGATATAGTAGGGGCATAAATCAGTGGAATGTTCAATGGAGTAGAAAATGGTGAGAGAGAGACAGTTGGGACAGAATGGAATATTTTGGAGGATTTAGTGGAAACTTCTTGGAGTTGGTGGACAAGATCTTTAAGCTTATGGAATTTAGTCCAGATATCTTGATCTACTTCTAATACACCTTCCTTTTGAAAATAAATAGAAGATTGAAACTTTGACTAATCAAACAATGTGTCTATCAAACTACCTTCTGATTTGGATCTGAAAAGGATTTGTTCAAACCTCAAATCAAACTAGATGTGGTCTACTGACTTGATTTTTTTAGGTAAGGACAGGGATCTTTCTATGACAATGATCTTGGTTCCTTTTGCAGAATTCTTCTTTCTAAACAACTTCTATGGACTATTCAAAACTTTAGGTGGGTTAGGATCTAGATGATGTTTGGTGTATACTTTCCTCAAAGCCATATTTCCTTACAAACAATTGATTTTAGCTTATCTTAAAATCTCTAAGAATTGGGTAAATATCCAACTTGTTAGTGTCTAGTTCTCAGTCACCCTCGTGAACTAGATCTTATCTCTAATTACATCTTTTTTCTAGGGAAAAGTTTGTGTTCCCTGCCTTTGGCACCAAAATGTTAGCTCTATGCAACTTTCCCTAGGCTGAGGAGAGAAATTTAGAGGTGACCACAAAACCACTTGTAAGCTATAATCTAGCCATTATAGCTTTAGATAGGGCTCTCTCTATTTAGAATGTTCAATCACTCTTATTTTAAGCTAAGTATGGTGCTCAGTAGGGTATGAGTTTTTAGATATTTTCTAGTAGGAAAGGAGACATAGCCATTGGGCATGGAGTCAAGTCTACCTAATTATGTTTCTAGTGATGAAATGAAGAGAAAATAGAGCTTCTACAGGGGTGAAGTAGGTAGTCTCTTTAGATACTTTTAGTCTGAATTCGTTGTAGGAGGATGAGCTAAAGAAAATGGAAAATGACAAAAGAGCATCAAGCATCAACATGAATTCTAACAATCATTTTAGCAGAAAACATAGATGTTTCAAAAATTGAAACAAAGCATTGCTTGGAGTGAATTTTGAATCAAATATTATTTGACTAAACAAGAGGATACATTTCAAATCATTATTTTCATAGAAGATAACTTACAAAGAAAGAAGGCACATCTCCAAATAAAACTAACACAAGAATCCCTGTAAATTTCACCTCTATCTTTCATTCATTGTAAAAATATATCAAAAAGAGTGTAGTACACAATGTCCTTTCTCCTAAAACTGACCCAACCCTTTGCTCAATTACATTCACATCATAAATAGACTAAAATGAGTCAGTTCCCACCACTAGGGGTCGAATTCCTCATTGGGATTTATGTTTCTAACTTCTGCAATCAAAATAAGATAGATTTCTAAAAACTAGGGACAGCTTAACTATATCTTTTCTAAGAATTTTAACATTAATTTCTCAGCCCCAAATCAAGCTTATGAGTCACTAAATGCTTTATTACAATTACTTAGACCAAAAAAACAAATTACAACAATTTTTTACTTGGTTAACTCGTTCAAAAGGATGTATGTATGGAGACGCAGTGTTGGCACTGTGCAACTTCCTAATTCTCTAGAAATGCAAAAATGCAACATGAAAACGTAGCGCTCCATGGTTGAAATGTCTTTGATCGATCCCTGAGTTCCTGATGACTCCAAAATGTGTGAACAAGCCTATAAATGGATAATTCCCCCCTTATAATATTTCTTTCACCACACAAAACCTCCAACTTCAAAATTTTAATCTATAGCAAAAAACACAGCGCTAGTTGCAAAAGCACAACGCTAGTTGCAAAAGCACAGTGACATTTGTTTTCATGGTTTGAGTAACAATGATGTCTCTAGACAAGTTTTACACATTAGTGATGATGCTAACATTTCAATTATCATGCCACATGCCCCTTTCAAACCTCCGTTTTCCAAAAATACCAAACATTCATCTCCACACTAAAATACCTAACCCTAATGCTAGCTAGGGTTCAAGATGTTGTGAAAGTTTCTTCTTAAAAAATGACTTAATATCTTCAGACTAGCAATGTTTGCAGGAGGGATTTCATGCAAAATATTATCACCTGGAACCTCAACCCCATACACAAGCATACTTTAGGCAAAAGTTAAAAATAAAAACTCTGTTATTTCACCCCTTCCAACGCTCAAACTTTAGTTGCCTTAGCCAATATGTCCAACGTGCCTCTATCTTTCTGTCGCATTTCCTTTAACAGTTGTTTGGTGGCCTGTAATTCCTTCCTCATAGAAATATTTTTCCTACATATGTTTTTCATTTGGTCGTGTAGTAGAAGGGATCTCTTAAACATATATTTGACATTGTCCATTGTTGGTTGATAAATGTAAAAAAGATCACTCATTTGTTTCCTAGCCATTTCATCCTACTTCTTGAGCTTAGAAATCTCCATGTGAGCCTCCTTCAGTTTCCTTCTCAACCTGTTAAAGGTGTGCTTCCCCTCATCTATCTTTGTCTTCTCTTCTTGCATAGTCATCTCTTCTTGGATTTATAGCTTTCTAGATGAAGATTTGGTAACCCTAGTTGTTGGAACTTATGCCTTATTAATATCCTCTTTTATTACATTTTCTTTGCCCTTAGATTTGGCAGTAGTTGTTGTAGCTTTAACCACTTGCACATCTTCACTACATTCAACTGTCTTTTCTAGAATGACTTTCTTTAATTACCTATTTTCCTGCTGCAATTGTGCAATAACCATATGGGCCTTCTTCAACTATTCTTGCAATTACGAAATCTCTTTGACTTTATCATAAACAAATTCATCTTCTAGTATGGTCTCCATGGTTTCAAATGTTTTCTCTAAGGGAAACCTTTTTGCAGTAGATCTAGTGAGGGGATTTTTATGGACATCCACCACTGTAGCTAAGGGAATCTTCACTGAACTTCCAGTTGGGGATTTAATTTATTTTACCACCGTTGAGGGTGTTTCTTTCTTTCTCAAAGAACTAGTTGGTAAGTCAACCACTAGGTTTTAAAAATCTAGAAATTATTACCATGATTGATTTCTTTTATTTAGCTCCTACAATACCAAAAGCTTAGTTAAGAAAAAGTGTAAAAGGATAGGTTCCACTTGACTTTGCTTTTCCTACACTTTGTTTGCCATATTGTTGAGACTTTTGAATAGATACAAAGGAAAATTCAAGGGGATCTTCCTAGTAAAATGCATCAAGAGTTTGAAATGGTATTAATAAATCCTTCCAAACCGACCCTCAAATGTGAAATACCTCTGAATAGCTTGAAAAATCTTATTGTGATGTTCAATTAAATACTCTTTAGGAACAATGGACCCATACTTGTATCTATACTCAGGCTTAAAAAATTCTTTCTAAATAGAAATATCAAGGGGCATGCCCTTGAATGATTGCTCTCCCTGAAGGAGAATCTATGTTGCAGCTGATATTGTGATCTCTTAAACTAGAAATGTGAGCTCTCCAAACTTATCCTCCAATCCATTAAAGTTCATGGCAAACTCCTTAGTAAGTTGTACATTATACCCTTGAATTTTTTCACAAAACCTGATACATCCCACCTGCTCAAAAGAAACTCTGATAGCTGGGTCTACATTGATGAATGTGAGATCTTGGGGTTGAAATCTGACAATAGCATATCCCTTGTGTTTTCTTGCCTCTAAAGTCAACATGGTTTTTTATTTTACAGCAAGGGATACTCGAGGGTTTTAATGCAAACTTAATTTGTGCAGCAAGGATGAGGGAAATAATAAAAAGGCCTCCAAATTAATCCTTTGATGATAATTAATAAGAAAACCTTATAAAACAAACCAGTTAGCGCAAATTACCTCTTGAAAAACCTCAAGATAACTATTACATGATTGGTTCTTGCAGCAGAAAATTCAAAAAGACAAGCACAGTGCCAAAAGCGCGACGCATGAGAAAACAAGCTTCAGACACCTCTAAGGCACATAAAATTATGGCGTGATGGCGATAATTACAATTTGAACTTGACAACTAAAAGGGTAGCACCTAGAAAAAGTGGATCCTCCTCCTCTTGCCTATTGTACTTTTTTGGTGTCATGACCAATCATTGTTTGACATTTTAACTGACTCAATATACCTACACATATGTGTCAATTACGACAAAGCATGACAACACAATATTTCTCATGATTTCTTGATGCAACTTGACCCTAGACATACTTAACTTGACCCTTTGGGATATAAAAGACCGAATTTGTAAATCTTGGCACACTTTGACATATTTATAATGAATGATAAAGAAATTTATTCCCACCTATGACCCAAAGCTTGATCTTCCAAAAGATCATAGCTACAGTTTTATGCCTTTGACAAATTTTGAAAGACAAAAATCATTTTTGACTACTATGACTATAGGATACTAAAACAACAAGTATGGCCTTGTAACAATTTTTTCCTCCATATTCTTCCTTCAACCTATAAATCCATTTATTCTATAATTCCATTTATTACAATAAATGGGATCAAGTCCCAAGCATGGTTATGTACCAAAGCATCCATCTCTTCTTTCATGTCTTGCTCCCATTTCTTTCAAGTTTATACCTACATTTCTTCTTCATATCTTTGTAGCTCACCAGTCTAGTCAAAAATACACAATACAATGAATGAGAGTATTGTTCAAGGGGGGCTTCTTAACTTGGTTGATATTATAACAACACTTGTACGAGCCTGAGGCATTTGTTGCTGCTACTTGTGTTGAACATTTTTATTTCATAGAACCTTTCAAATTTATTTTTCTTTGATTTCATCAAGCATTGTGTATTGAGTGCTTTCCTTTTCTTATTTATTTCTTTTCAAGTCATATTTGTACATGACCTTCTCATTGCATACCACATCTCTACTCCTAATTATTTTTGTGACTTTTACAATCCCATAAGAAAGATCCAAATTCATTCACTCCATTTCCAATAAAAGTACACTTCTTGGGTCTCACCTCAATATTTGTTCTATTTTTTCTATCAATATGGAAAAATGCTTCACAACCAAAAGTCTTCATAAATGATTAGCTTACCTTTTTACCTATCCATGCCTCCTCTAGAATGCCATTGTCCAAGGAACTTAAAGATCATGTATTTATTAATTTAGCATCATTATCAATAACATCTTCCCAAAAGTGTAAGTGAAATCATGCATGAAATCTCATACTCCTTTCATGCTCCATGATTGTCATGTTCATCCTTTATGACACACCATTTTCTTGATGTGTTCGTAGAATTGTGTTTTTGTTATATGGAAATTGTATCTACAGATAAACACATTTTCCCTAAGTGGGTAGATACACTTAGAACAACAGAAAGAAAGAAGTTTAACATTTTCTTATAGTAGATAAATGAGATGAAGGAACTTACTTGTAGTCTTTCACTTCCTTGATCTCCTTTGAAATTACTCTCGTCGCTCCCACTTAAACTGAATCCTCTCAATTGGTACTTGTGTCAACAGAAACATAAACATCAACGATCATACATGATCTATCTACTATAAACCAATGGAATTGAAAACATTGAAACAAATAATCATCATAGGTATGAACAAGAATATGAGAAAAGGAATAAAGAACTTTATTAATGTAGAAGGAAGAGTTTCACCCAATGTGGTTCGATCCCATGTCACTCCTCCAGCTTCAATCCAAACCTCATCACACCAAAAGCAAATGAATCCAGCAACATAATAGTACTTGACATGAACTCAAATCTCAAACCAGCAGTATTTCCTTACAATCTTTAGATTCTAGCCCCCTAATCACTATGATGACTGGTCAATTTATAGGGAAATGGAGGTGGTTATGTCATAAATTGGGCATTGAATGGATTTCCAAAATTGGAGTTAGTTTCCATGGAGAAAGGGATGAGAGGATAGAGGGGTAATTGATCCATGGGCTATCCAAATTCGACTTCATATGATGAGATAAGAGCTGGGCATCCTTCTAGAATGCTCTATCTACTATCATACATGATCTATCCACTATAAACCAATGGAATTGAAAACATTGAAACACATAATCATCATAGATATGAACAAGAATATGAGAAAAGGAATAAAGAACTTTATTAATGTAGAAGGAAGAGTTTCACCCAATGCGGTTTGATCCTGTGCCACTCCTCCAGCTTCAGTCCAACCCTCATCACACCAAAAGCACACCAATTCAGCGGCATAATAGTACTTGACATGAACTCAAATCTCAAACCAATAGTATTTCCTTACAATCTTCATATTCTAGCCCCCTAATAACTATGATGAGTGGTCAATTTATAGGGAGATGGAGGTGGTTCTGTCAAAAATTGGGCATTGAATGGCTTTCCAAAATTGGGGTTAGTTTCCATGGAGAAAGTGATGAGAGGATAAAGGGATAATTTATCCATAGCGTATCCAAATTCGACCTCATAGGATGAGATAAGAGTTGGGCATCCTTCTAGAATTCTCTAAAATTAGAGAATATTCCTAGAATCCAATGTGAATTTTTCTCATTCTCTCATAGCACAGGTCAAAGAGGGCCTAAGTGCACTGCAGTGCAACCCTGAATGGACCTACCTACTCTGCAGCGTAGTTACCCTTGACCAAGGTTGTGTTGTTGTCCCAAGGAGGCATTTCCACAGGGTTTCAAGCTAGGAAATTTTCATGGATGGAAGCATTCAATTTGATGACTTGTCTAGGGCATGTAACAACTGAATTAGGGTTTGATGAGCCCTAATTGAACTAATATGAATGTTGAGAGTGGTGCCCAAATAGACCTGTAATAGTTTCCCCCTAAAGCATGAAGTCGAAAATGATAATGTTGAGTGATATGCTTTATGGTTTGTTGAGGAGGATCTGAAGCGGACGGTGACCTACATCGATTACAATACATAATATCATGATATCTTTTAATTTTTCATGAATTGCTTAGGGAAGGCATACCCATACTCAGTGTATAAACTTTTCATTGCATGTACATAAATGAGATAGTCATCTACATATATAGACCCATGAAAGGATGACCATCTGTGTAAATCCATCGTACATATGATTTAGTACTCTCCTGAAATCATAGTCTGGATGGAGTGAAACTAGATCTAGGGTCTTCTATCCCATCCAATCATTCGCTCAAGTACAAGTCTAACCATGTGAAAATGTGATCTAAAGTCGAACATGGGAAGACACCATCTGATTACCAGCATATGATGTAAGCTATTAACAAACGCGAGAGAAATCACCAATAATGATAATGATTCTCAAGGTACTACACTACATTTTGCATGGCATGAATAGATGTTTTGATGTCGAAAACCATACAAAGACTTTCAGTCGAAAGCCTATGATGTCATCTTGTTGCTGAAAGAGAGAAACTTTCCATTGATGTATGCAAGCCTCAAGGTACTGGAAGGGCGTTTCTAAGTCAACTTCTTGGATAATGTGTTGATGTCGACAAGAAGTGACTCATTGCAGGAGGGCCTTGATGCATCCCCCATAAATGACACAAAACGAGTGTAATGATTTTGAAGATAGAATTTGGCTGACGACACAATGTTCAGGAATGGCGGTCATGAAAATGAAGGTTTATGAGTATTTCAAAGGATGAAGTTTACTAAGTGACTTCTCTCAAACATGTCGGAGACATTGAATGAATTGAAAACATTGACCCAAAACCAAAGTGATGGATGGTGTGATAGACCATAAGTATGATAACCATCAAGCCGATAAACCAACCCAAATATTCATAGAGATGAAGTGAAAGTGTCATGTTAAAGAGCGACTTGCTACCATAAAGTGATTTATCCCTTTTCCCATTTTCCCCAGTCATTGTTGACCAGTACCTCTTTATTTTTTAACAAGCTTGAGGAGGATAACATATTCTTGTAGTATAATTCCACCCTTCGGGTGAATCCATTGCTATGTGATGTTTTAACGAGCCTAGCGAAGGTGAAACTCGGTCTTGTCATGATGGACAAGTTTGTCGCTATTTGATGTTTTAACGAGTTTAACAACAATGATAACTTGGTCCTTTTCATGTTTAGAGAGTTTGAAAAGGGACAAAAAGAAAACTCCACAAGGTTTTTTTATAAATTTGTCTCTCAAGTCCGAAAAAGCGTAAAATAATACAAGAGAGAACCTATTGACCATGTTCAATCAATGTATTCCTTTTCCGTATGTAATCTATCTCAATCCAGAAAAGGGTTAAACTTATACTGAGTAGATGTCATTTCCAATCCATTTATGAGCTAAAAAGGACAAGTGCTCAAAAATCTTTTCATATTTCGAGAGTCTAAAAAGAGCTTAAAGAGGACTCCACTTAGAGGAATGAGTGGTGTCTAGGATAACAACTGGTTCTGGTGATGTCGGAACTTCTCAAAACATGTTGATTTATGTGACGAGGCTAGCTAATAAGACCAATCATTGCAATTGTTCCTCAAAAAGGGTAAAACAACCAAGTGAAAGTGTATGATCAGCCAAGTAGATAGTGACGATGGAAGGAGAAAAACCAAGGCTCATCTGATGGAAGAGGATAATAAAATGGCAATCACGAGGGTTAAAATGGAGATGGGTTCATTTTTACACAATCTTGAACCATAGGGAACTATGCTTAGATTCAGTTTCATGTCTACACAAGATTGAAACGAAAAACTATGCTTGAGATTAGTTTACATGCCCCCAACATGATGACTCGATTCTAGGTGCATGCCCCCCAAGCTTCATTGCATTCACCTAAGTAAAGTTATCAGGTGGATGGAATGAAGGTTCATTTACGAGATCAAGTGAAAGAATTGACTGGGATTTTACGAGATCTAATCAAAGACTCAAACTAGAACTTTGCTCCAGGGGACCTTGTTTCGTTTTTTAATGAGCTTGAAACAAGACAAGAAAATCTACTCAGATTCCTTGTTTTATTTTTTAACAAGCTTGACACAAGACAAGGAACTATGCTCATATTCCTTGTTTCATTTTTTAACGAGCTTGACAGAAGACAAGGAACTATGCTCATGGACCTGTTTCATTTTTTAATGAGGTTGACACAGTAAAAGAACTATCCTCATATTCCTTGTTTCATTTTTTAATGAGCTTGACACAAGACAAGGAACTATGCTCATATTCCTTGTTTCATTTTTTAACAAGCTTGACACAAGACAAGGAACTATGATTATACCCTTTGTTTCATTTTTTAACGAGGTTGACACAAGACTAGGAACTATCCTCATATTCCTTGTTTCATTTTTTAATGAGCTTGACACAAGACAAGGAACTATGCTCATATTCCTTGTTTCATTTTTTAACGAGCTTGACACAAGACAAGGAACTATGCTCATACCCTTTGTTTCATTTTTTAACAAGGTTGACACAAGACCAGGAACTATCCTCATATTCCTTGTTTCATTTTTTAATGAGCTTGACACAAGACAAGGAACTATCCTCATATTCCTTGTTTCATTTTTTAATGAGCCTGACACAAGACAAGGAACTATGCTCATACCCTTTGTTTCATTTTTCTACGTTGACACAAGACCAGGAACTATCCTCATATTCCTTGATCACGACCCATAAGAGGTCATGAATTCCAAGAGGTTCTCATCAGATGGGAGAACAATGCTCTGGAAGGGATACGTAGCAAGGAATCCATTAGAGAGATCTGGTTCCAATGCCCCCAGTACATAATGCACAACATCACGAAGTTGATCGTCAGTTGATGTAGGCATGGAAAGATACCATTGGGACAAAAGGACCATTTAGGGTAGATGGTTGACTGGAAGCCATATTTGGACTAGGAAATTAAAGCTAGTCAACGGTGAAAATTTTGCCTTCATGTGGGAAGGACATCACTTGAAAGAGTGTTGAAACAATATCTCCCATGTAATAAACATAGTCGCACCCAAGAAGTAAATTGTAATCTATAGGGCCTGGGACTACCATCACATTTAGATAAACAAGTTTTCCTCCCAAAGTAATAGGAAACTAAGGAAGGATCCCTAATGGTTGATTGGTTCCTCTGTTAAAAGCCAACAAATTCTGGGTAACAGACACAAGTGGCGGAAAACCAAGCGCTTTCCAAGAAGTGGAGGAAAGGATACTCACAGATGCACCTTCATCTATAATAGTGCTAGATACAATCATATTATAAACCTGTACTATGATCTGGAAAGGCACATAAGAAGGAATATGGCATCTTGCCAGTCGATTCCAATCAAAGGAAGTGACCAGACTACTTAGAGGGGGTACTGTAAGAACGGGAGAATTACCCTCTTGAGTTACGAGAATGGGAGGATTTTCCTCCTGTCTTGGTGGAACAGGAGGGTTTCCTCCAAGATCATTGGAATCTAAAGAAACAAAAAGTACTTGAGTGGTATCATACTCACTCTCTAAAGGAAAGGTATGATTAACTGAAGGTGAAATCGGGTCAACTATTTCCTCGACTTGTGATTGGTTGGGTATAGACTCATGGGATTAACATTCAGAGAGAGTGGGTTTGATCGACGGCTGATTTGGGTTAGTCACTTCATCAACTAGTGAAGGATTAAGGGAGAGTATCCTGTATCCAGATGGAAGTCATTGTGGAGAAGCAGGATGGTTATCTAATACTTTTTTGGCTTCATCCTGATACTTAAAAAGGTGATGGGGTGATACCCTTCACATAACCTACAGGGAAACTTAACTTTACCCTTCTTTCCATGAACTTTACTACAACTAGTTGATGGTGTGTCACTAGCATGATCTCCAGAAGTTGATGACACAAGATGATGTGAATGAGAAGACCATTCTTCTAAGATCTGAGGAATACCAGAACAGTTTTGAAGAAGATGGTCTCCCATACAGAGTTTGCAAGGATATTTAAGTTTGTGAGTCTTATCGGATGGTTTCTCATTAGAATTTGCATTCGAAGCAATGGTTTCTTGGTTGCCCCTTGCTGAAATTTCTTCTTCTTCTTCTTCCCTTTCTTCTTCTTCTTATCCACCTAGTTACTAGTGTCAATACTTTCACCACGTGAAGAGGAAGAAGGGGAGGAAAAACAACTAACGAAGAAGGTAAAGGGTGAAATTCAGGATCAACTGGAGGTTGATTTTTTCTAGGTGGAGGAGTACTCGATTGCGAAGAAATCATAACATTTTGAACCAAGGAGGTTAAAAACAACCATACTCGCAAGCCAATGGTAAATCCTGGAAGGGATAATGTAGCCATATATGAAGCACCAATATTTTCGAAAGGAGGAAAAGGACTAGGATTCCCATCAAAAGGAATTCCTTGATTGGTGGACTCTGAAGTTGTTGCCATATGTCTCAACCTAAGATAAAATAAGGAGTGATGTGGAGGATGTTATCCACAGTCAATTAATTATAATTTAATTAAAATAACAAAACAAAACAAAAATGGGATAATCTAGGCAAAAGGATTACCAAGTAACTGTGAACTGCAATATACTACCTCAGTAAACCAGGGACTTAACGTACGTGCAGGCAATATCACTGAATGTTGTGTTCGGTGTATCACAATGTACAAGGCGGTCGCGCATGGATAGAAACCTAATGTAGTCCTCCCCTATATACTCGAAAGTACATGGAGGCCCAATCCGTGTTAGTGTTGTCTAATGTGAAACTGCACAGTGAGAGCATTCCTTTATACTATGCATACTATAACACTGCACTATATACCTAAAAGTACGTGGACGAGCTACGATATACTTACGTACGTGGAATGAGGTATATCACTCAGAATGTATCGCAGACAATTAGCGACAGCTGCTATGTTTAATGACGCTGGAACACATCTCTAGCCTAGACCTCTAAATGTTATGCTTTAAGTTACAATGCTCCATTAGGTTAATTGAGATAACTTTTAAGTTTATCTTCTTAAGAATTTTCCTTACAAGGTTCACCATGTGATGTATGTTTGCAATTCCTAGAATGAAACTCTCATGAGAAACATTCTTTGATTCAATTAACAATGAAAATTGTAGCTAGTAAGAGATAGAGCAATCAAATCTTTGACAAAGAGCAAAGAGCACACCTAATGCAATTTCCCTAGCTATTCCTATCAAGCATTCAAAAACTACAATATGCATAATGCAAGTTTTTTCTTTTCAATCCCTTTAGTGTTTAGATGAACAAAAAGGAACTAGATTCACAAACGATCAATCAATGCCTTTCACAAGAAACAAAGACTTTACAACAGTTTCTTTTTCAATGAAATGAAGATTTTACGAGAATTCTTTTTCAAAAAGTCAAAACTAATCAATGTAAGATAACTTTGACAATGAATTGATAATGATAAATAAATCTCTTAAGAAACACTAAACAATCAAGGTCAAAGTAGGTCTAGGAGAGGAAATGCAAATTGATTTTAGAGGCCTAAAAAACGTTTATCTTTCAAGAAACAACATTAGAAGCAACTTTGGAAAAATCAAGCAAAATATGGGTTTTTTAGCTTGAGAGGGACCAATGTAGGTTTGAGTGGGAGATAGTGCACTACAGTGCAATCTCTCTAAGCTAAGGGTGCAATGCAATGCATTGTCCCCTGACCAAGGGTGCACTGGTACTAGCACATTCCTAGAATAGGCACCCTAGTGCAAATTTCGACCAAAAAAAGCTTCAAAATGACTGAAAAGAGATCAATGAAGTAAAGTAAAGTCTACTAGGATGTAATATTATAAGGGTAAACTACCAAGAATGACAGTTGATCCCCAGCAGAGTTGCCAATTTGTTATATGGAATTTGTATCTACAGATAAACACATTTTCCCTAAGTGGGTAGCTACACTTAGAACAAAAAAAAGAAAGAAGTTCAACCTTTTATTATAGTAGATAAATGAGATGAAGGAACTTACTTGTAGTCTTTCACTTCCTTGATCTCCTTTTAAATTACTCTCGTCGCTCCCACTTGAACTGAATCCTCTCAATTGGTACCTGTGTCAACATAAATAGAAACAACAATGATCAAAGCATGCATGATCTATCGACTATAAACCAATGGAATCGAAAACATTGAAACACATAATCATCATAGATATGAAAAAGAATATTAGAAAAGGAATAAAGAACTTTATTAATGTAGAAGGGAGAGTTTCACCCAATGCATTTTTATCTCGTGTCACTCCTCCAGCTTCACTCCAACCCTCGTCACACCAAAAGCACACCAATCCAGCAGCATAATAATACTTGACATGAACTCAAATCTCAAACCAACAGTATTTCCTTAAAATCTTCATATTCTAACCTCTTGATCACTATGATGAGTGGTCAATTTATAGCGAAATTGAGGTGGTTATGTCATAAATTGGGCATTGAACGGCTTTCCAAAATTGGAGTTAGTTTCCATGGAGAAAGGGATGAGAGGATAGAGGGGTAATTTATCCATAGCCTATCCAAATTCGACCTCATAGGATGAGATAAGAGTTGGGAATCCTTCTAGAATGCTCTAGAATCAGAGAATATTCCCATAATCCAATGTGAATTTCGGTCATTCTCGCCCAACACTTATCAAAGAGGGCATAAGTGCACTATAGTGCAGGCCTAAATGGGCCTACCTACTCTACAGCGTAGTTACCCCTAAACAAGGCTCCACTGGTGTCCCAAGGAGGCATTTCAATAGGGTTTCAAGTTAGGAAACTTTCATGGATGGAAGCATTCAATTTGATGACTTGTCTAGGGCATGCAACACCGAAATTAGGGTTTGATGAGCCCTAATTGTGTTGATCTGAATGTCTAGAGTGATGTTCCCAAATAGACCTATAAAACTTCTCTCTTCAAATCCCATGATATGAACAATAATTATTATACTCCTTACTGTAATCCTTTACTCCATTATCTGATCTTATTTTCAACCAAATCTTTTTATTTCTTAAAAGTATCAAATACATCAAATTTTTTTCTAATGCAATAAGCCCAAGTTTTCCTAGTTGCATCATTGATAAAAGTAACATGATAATAATATATACCAAGAGATGATATATGCTCCGGTCCCTATACATATGTATGCACAAGATATAAATTTTCATGCTCACTTTCCTTCCCAAGTTTGATAAATCTAACTCTTTAATGTTTTCCATAAATACAATTACCACAAAATTCTAAATCAACCTTCTCCAAATTTGGAAATAATTTCCTTTAGTGGAGAACCCACATCCCCTTCCCACTCATGTTCCTAAGGATGCGACATTGTTGTATCTACTCCTATAGAAGATAAAGAACGACAAAGGCCAGTGTTACCAATACATAAATACAATGTACCTACCTTCTCTCCTTTTGTTATTATCAAAGATCTTCTAATGACCTTCCATGAATTTCATGTAAATTAACTTTACAACCTTCACTTCACAATTTCCTTGTTGAAATTATATTTCTTCTTAAACAAGAACATGCCTTACCTCTTTCCACAACCATTGGTTTCCATTCTATAATTTTTACCTATACCTTACCCTTTCTCGCAATTTTACATGGTTCATCATCACCCAAATAAACCTGTACAAAATCACCTTAAACATAATCTCGAAAATATTTCCTAGGGGTTGTGGCATGAAATGAATCCCCTAAGTCTATCACCCACGAATCAGCAATGTTACCTATTGAATTGATTAAAGCCTCTTGTGACACATCACCTACAACATTTTCTTCCTTCTTATTCTCTTGTTTTCCATCTCCTTTTTCTTCTTTTAAAGAACAACAATCGTTATTTTTGCATCATTCCTACCCACAATTATAGCATTCTGGGCTCCTTCTAGATTTGGATATACCCTTATAAGACTTTCCATGATCCATTGGGCTCTTTCCTCTCTTTGTTGGGTCCCTATAATACTAGTGATTACCCCATTACTATTGTCATTGTATCCCTTATTAATATTGTTGTGCCCCTATTGTCCCCATATTGTTAACATTGTGCCCCATAGAATCCCACTGTTGTTATTTTTGTGGCTTTATATTATTATTGTTAGGTTGGCTGGGTTATATTGTGACTCCTTAGAATCCTATATATAGAATGGAGGTTTTGTCATTTGAATCATCCAAGGATTGCTCATTTATGTAACGTAAAGGAGGTTGCCCCCTCGAAGAGGTTGAATTCTAAGGTGTGGATCTCTCTTTTCTATATTTTTGTGAGCTGGTTTCATAACATTTGGTATCAAAGCTTTGGATTCTAGGGTTTCGCTGCTCCAAACAGGTCATCGTGGAATTTTTGCTATAACTTTTTTTTTTCGACGTTTCGGAAGCTAAAAAAAAAAACATTTCAGAATAAATCGCACTGAATCTCGGGTCCAAATTTCAGAGCTTTTTGGCGCTATAGTTGCGGAGATATGATTTGAGGAAGTTGGTCTTTTTGCAGACTCCTGAATTACATTCCAAACAGGTGACCTGGGGAAAATTGCCATAAATTTCTCTCTGAGCATTGGATTGAAATTTCGTAAGAAGGTACAGAAATAGGATGGACTGTTGTTTCTTTTATATCGTTTTCAAATCCAAAGGTCGAAAAAGTGACTCGTGGCATGTCATACAAGTTTTCTCTACTGAACTAGTCTATAATCAGGTCATCTTGGGAGATTGTGCATAACTCTTCCTTGGAGAATCCAACTTGGATCAAACTGGTGGCATTGAAAATAGGACACAGAGGGCTATTACAGGTCACAATTTCAGAACTGGATGATCTGAAATTGTAGAGATACATCAGATTCAATATCAAACTTCTACAAAGTGAAAAAAGTTGTATAGTTTTTTTAAATTTTTGCATAAGCTTGGTTTGAAAAATTAGTTTGAATCAGTAATTGATGCCCCGAGGAAAGAAAATGCAAACACCTAGTAAGCAACCTGAAAGCTCTAGCATGACTTATGAAGAAGAGGAAGAAACGCAACATGATATATCAAAATTACGAGACCAAGTGCAACAAGTGTCACTTGCACAAAAAGCAACAGAATCTAAGATGGATGGTTTAAGGAAAGATGTAGAAGCTAAGATGGATGGTTTAAAGAAAGGTGTAGAAGCTAAGATGGATTGTTTAAAGAAAGGTGTAGAAGCTAAGATGGATGGCATGGAAGCTAAGATGAATGGCATGGACGCTAAAATTGATGGCATGGATGATAAGATGGAAGAATTGAAGATAAATATGAATAAGTTTCTACAAAAAATGGTCACTAATGGTGAAAGGGTAGTAAAGTAAACTCATGATGAGAACAAAAGAAATGTTAATCATGATTCCATAGACTCTAATGCTGGATCGAAGACCCACCATATTCCAAAAATCGATATGAGGAAGTTTGATGGCAAGGATCCCGGAACATGGATATTACAGATGGAGAAATTTTTCGATCTCAATAATGTGCAAAACACACAAAAGGTACGTATTGCAACTTTATATTTGGAAACAAATCAGTTTGTATGGTATCAATGGATTTTCTCTCGTAAACAAATTATCACTTAGGCACTTTTTACGGAAGAATTAACAGCACATTATGAGGATACAAAAAGCAACACATTTTTTAGCCAATTGATAAGTCTCAAACAAAAGGGTTCAATAATGGAGCACATTGAGGAGTTCCAAAAATTGAACATAAGGGTAAAAATTATTCCAGAGGAGCATAGGATTGATGTGTTCACAGGGACTTTAAAGGATAATATCCAACATGATATTCTCCTTTGGGGACCTAATTCGTTAGAGAAGGCATTCAGGTTAGTAAGAAAAATGGAAAGCAAAAGTATGGAAACCAGGAAGCATACCACTCACAACTATAAAGATGGAAGTGTTGTTGCCCCTAGTCATCCAAAACCTATAAGGTTGACACCACAACAATTGGAAGAAAAAAGAGCAAAAGGGCTTTGTTACAGTTGTGATAGCAAATACACTAAAGGTCATAAGTGTGCTGAGAAGAAATTATTCTACATAGATTGTGAAGAGGAAGAACAAAAGGAGCAAGAAAGGTCAAAAGAAGAGGATATACTCCAAGAACAAAGCCTGGATAAAGAAGAAATGAATCTGACCATATCTTGTAATGCATTGGCGGGAATTACCACTCCTCAAACCATCAAGATAGAAGGACAAATCAAGAAGAAAAAGGTAATAGTGTTGATTGATTCAGGAAGTACCCATAATTTTATTCATTGTAAGGTAGCAAAAGAATTGAATTGCTTCTTATATCCAGCACCAGAGTGTCAAGTGATGGTTGCAAATGGAGGAACAATAAATTGCTCTGGAAAGTGTCATAATATCAAGCTATCCATGGGAGAATATGTATTGACTAGCCCAATGCTTTCCATTCCAATGGGAGGTGTTGATGTTGTACTAGGAGTCCAATCGCTACAATCCTTGGGTACAATAGCTTTTAATTTTCATTAACTTTTCATGAAATTTTTTGTGGAAGGAAAGGAAGTTGAATTAAGGGGTATTGCAGGGAAACCGAGAAAGATAATCAGCTCTAACAGCATGACAAAGCTTCTAAAAAAGGAACAAAGAGGTGTAATTTCACAATTATGTTCGCTAGATGTTTCCACATTGGAATCATCTATTTCTCCAGATCTGCAAAAAGTCTTGGACAATCATTCCAAGGTATTTTATCTCTCTTTTCTAAGGCGTGGATCTCTCTTTTCATAACACTCTCCCCTTTTCATGTTCTCTATAGTCAAAGCATTAATGCCTCACCTATTCTTTTCTATCAAATTTCCTCGCTAAGTATAGCACCAACAACATCATCAAACTTTAAAAGTGTTTGAACCAGAGACAAAATTACTCATAGCCATGACTAAGTCATTCCATCTTTCTGGAAATGAGTGCAAAATCAAAAGGGCCCTAACATCATCATCATCAAAGTTTAATCCTATGTAAATAAATTCACTAGTGATCATGTTAAATTAATTTAAATGATCAGCAACAAACCCACCTTCTAAAATATTCCATTAAATAAACGCTTCATTAGAAATACCTTGTTCAAAGCTGAGGGTTTTTCATACATTTTAGCCAATTTTGTCATGAAACCTACCATTATATTTTATATTGAAATGTCGAAAGCCACCAATGTTGCCTAGCATAGCCATATTGCTCTTATTGTCTTAATGTTAAGAATCTCCCATTCTTCATCTTTCATAGTAGTTGGATTCTTTACTATTCCACCCAATGATAGAAAAATATTTTTTTGATATATATAATATTCCATTTGCATATTCCATAGCTAAAAATTTTGGTCATTAAACTTCTCGACCCTAAAACCTTCTTCCATAATCTCTCCCACTTGAACCAAAAACCCTCCATTCAAATGAATTTAATCAGCTAAATAAACCTTTGGCTCAAATACCAATTGCTAGGAATAAAATCATAGAGCAATAAAATCATAATGAATACAGAAATAAAACTTAGATTTAAACAATAAAAAGGAGACTCCAATACATGTGGGTCACCCAATTTGAGCTACATCTATAGAAGAACAACCATTCCTTCCTTTTATATATCAAGAAAAATGAATTGATTACGACACATATCACATTCATTGTAATCTCATGCTCTCTCCCTCTCTCTCTCTCTCTCTCTCAATTACAATGATATCTCAATAATACATAACTATAACACAATTCTCTCATAAAAATAGGGTTTCCTTCTAGGGAAAAAAATCCCAAGCATAACATCTACTATCATATTTGTGACCTAAGGATTAATGGTCCATATTGATTATGAAATTACAATGTTTTACAAGGCAATTTTTTCAAAAATTTCTCCTCAACGGTGTTTCCCCTAAAACCCCACAAAGGGGGAATCTAAAAGAATTGTGATCACCCACTAGACCCCCTAGAAATAATATTATGAGGGAAATCCCCATACACCCTCTGTTAGGAATTGGGGTCAAAACGTGGATACACACAAGACCTCTAAATCGGGTATATAATTAGGATCCTCTTGATGGTGCTGGCCCCGCCAACATGTTAGGGGATATCCCCGATAAAAAGTCCCAATTAGACCTCAGACCATTTGGTGTAGGAGTCCTAGCAGTGGGTCACATGGTAATGCCTTGACCGTGATTTCGCACAGAGACAAGTAAGATTTCCCTATTTGTAGAAAGTGTGTGACATGTGTGGTAAGTCAAGGAAGGTGCGTGAACGGTTCTAACACATAGAAAGTGAGGTGAGTGCACCCTTGGAAACCTGTGATAGCATAAAGTTAAGAAGGGAAGACATGAGCAAAGATGCATCACAACATGGAAGGCAGGTGAGCTAGCAATCTAAAGTGATGGTTAAACCAACAACACATTTGAGAAAGATTCATACATACATATACAGAAAATATCTATACATGCATGTGTAAGAAAAAAGATACATATATCATTTAGAGTACT
Source organism: Pinus tabuliformis (assembly GCA_031772625.1). NCBI lineage: Eukaryota > Viridiplantae > Streptophyta > Pinopsida > Pinales > Pinaceae > Pinus > Pinus tabuliformis. Next base: position 217,914,476 of record CM062808.1, read on the forward strand.
CAAGATAGTTGAAATACAATACAACGTATGCATGAAACGTGTTGGCTCTGTTATATTAAGAATTGTAAATTCCAGTCATACAATACATCCATGTCCAACCATTAGTTCTGACAGCAGAATGTTACAACCACAACCGCCTACACCTCTAAAGAGATATACTATCTCTGCGCAGTGGAGAATCCAAGGCTCGTTACAATACTATCCAAGCTTTCTCTAAGATACTCCTACTAGAATCTTGGATGACCAAAAGCCTATACAATGAGTTATGAGGTACTATTTATAGTAAAGGGTGGGGTGATCCTTGACATTCCCCTTTGAGACCGTTCATCTATCCTCATGACTCTTAAACTACTCTATGACTGTTACATTCAACTATCGACACTTGAACTTCCACTTGACAAGACGTTACATTATAATGCACATGTGCCCATGTGAGACAAAATGGCTTGAGAAAACTAGGCAAGACATAACTGACACTCAGACCATTGTGATGAGACCAAATCTTTGACATGCTTGTGATGGTCGAACGTGGTGAGTTGATGCCAAGCTTAGTTATACATGATGGTGTTCGTGCGCTCAATGGTGACATCTTGCTCAAGCAAACTCTTGCCTTCATTGCATCCAAGTGCACTGATATGGATCCTCTGTCCAACTTGTCTGATAGCATGTGCATGGTCATCCTTGTGTGACCAGACTGGCAACATGTTGATGCATAGTGTCTAGGTTGCTATTAAAGCATGTGCTGGTGGTCATGCACATCAACTTGTCAAAGTACATGTTCAGCTCCAGTCATACTTGCTTCTCGTCTTCTCCTCGGCAAGTGTGATGAATGGGTGGATTCGCATGCATGCGCACAATGAAATTCATGTTGTTACATTCCCTTGCATGCAATCAACAACACTTCTCACCTTGTCTGCTCCGTGCCATCTGCTGGGATGGATCTATAACTTGTACGCACGTAGTTTCATCTGTGAGTGCATGTTGCGCCCCCTGTTGTACCTGTTCATGCTACAACTCATTCTCTCATCTATGTAGTTCTTGTTCTTCCTTAATTTGTTCCTTCAACACATGCAACTCCTTCTCTATTCTGTTCTCTGCCTTCACATGATCTTGATGTCGCACCGTCACCTCATGGCCTAAGTCTCCAAAGTTTCTTTCACTGCAAGTGGATCTGCTTGAGCTTGCAACTTTGTTCCGCCTATGTGTTGTCAACAACATTCCTCTTGCGTTCGTTGCATCTGGTATGCTGCCTTCAGCTGTTGTTGATGGTGCTTCTTGTTGTGATGTTGCTATCATCATATATTCATGTCCTTGTCTATGAACAACTTGATGTATTATTAGGTAGGCAAGTTCATAGACACTTGATCGACTGCATGCCGAAGTGTGATCTGAATGGTTTCTTTAGCTCTTCTCTCCTAGAAACCATTGTATGTGTTGTTGAGAGGCAGACGAACACCTACAATACCTAGTGTTGGCTTAATGGGCCCTAACTCAGGTTCAGTGTTTAGGCAGCCAAGCAAATCCCTACACTACTGGCCCTCTCAGCATCAATCTGCGGAGTGCGGCCCGAAGTCTCACCCAAAGTAGTATTGGGGGGTGCAGGAACTAAGTTTTCGCACCCTAAGATGGTTGTGATGTCAGTTTTCTATCTTAATCCCTGACTATGCATAGATTGATAGGATTCTTAGGGCTTATCGATGTATTTCCTCCTCTGCCTTTTAGAACCTCTACGAAGGCATCTGATTGTCCTTCACACAACCCTAAGCAATGGTTTAGGCACTCACATGCTGCTATGACTATGTTATTGTCTCGTTCCCTAATTATCTTAGTGGTTAGCCAACCTTATCATGCAATCAAGATTACCCTCGCATAAACATACATTATTACTTATGTCCAAATAACAGACAGAAATAGATACATTCGCGCATCAATTTAACATTATAATGTAAACCCAGAGCTTAACATATCATAATCAGATGAAATAATCAGAGACAGAAAACACAGTAATTCTAGAATACTTCTCTTTATTTATAATTCAATTTCACAGTACATAATCTATCCGCCCTGTGCAGACAACTGTAGGGGTTCGTGCACTCAGCTGTGGACTTCCACTCTAGGCCTCTGTGCAGTCAACCATAGAGCCTCTTCCTACGCTAAGACTCTCGCTCTTAGCTCACCCAAGCTTACTAATGACTCATGACTTCTAAATTACTTACTATACTTGTCTACTTAGATCTTCTAAGACTTCCGTTTTTATACAATCCCATGGTTCGCGAACCATGGGTAGATCTCAAAACTGACACATATCTAAACTAAGGGTGGAAAACCCTTTTAACTTTAGACATATTTCACACTCCGCGATCACAAAATGCAAAGACTTTACATTTATTTACACAAAATTCAGGCCTTCTGCCCCAAAACTTGGGTGTTTAACCCAAAATTGATCCCTAGGGGACCCGTTACCAATAGGATCCCAACACAAACATGGTGACTCACCCTCAAGTCACTCGACTGGTGCAGAGATCTTGTCACGAAGACCTCCCATCTCAACTTGGACAACTGCTACCTCGGTGGTGCATTGCGTTGCTGCTTGCTTCAACTCCTCAACTAATTGTTCTGTTACTGGCCCTACGCCAGCAATCTGTAGCTTCTGTTGAGTCTCCTGCAGACTAGCCAACTTTCCTTCAATGGTGGTCGTGATCTCATAGGCCTCATCTAACCAAGGGTTCAAGTGAGCCTTCAACACGGCTTCCTTGTGCTGCTCTGTATTTACTTGTTCCTTCAGTGCTTGGCCTCCTATAGCTTCGCGATCCTTTGTGTGATGACAACAATTTGCGTTGTTTCCTTAACCTCATCGTAGCGCTACTACAACTCCTACGATTCTATCTCCAACCTCTGTACATTGGGGTCCTCTTGTAGGTTGGTGAGGACCTCGAGCGACTTCTCAAAAAGTGTCGTGTAGTCCATCACTGCACTTGCTACCACTACTACCACATCTGCCACAATAGTTTTGCATTGGTCCCTAACGTCTAGAATTGTAAAGGTTGGGCCTTAAACTGCAACTCTGCGATCTTGAGATTCAGCTCCAGCTGAACCTTGGCCAACTCTGTGTGTGTGTCATGCACTCCCATAGCGAGTTTTCAAACCCGCACATCGACTAGCTCAGCCTCAGGGATGTCCAGCTCCAGGACAGTTTGGCATGCTTCATCCACAACCTTAGTGAGGCACTTTATTCTTATCTATGAGGTCAGACACAAGGTTGATGGTAGAGTCATGTTGTACAGCCATCTGAGCATTGTTAACCTTTTGGTCCCTGATCACCTACAAGGCATGGTGATTGTGGACCCGAAGCTCAATGATCACACCATCCTACAAAAGGTAAAGAACTTCGCTAGGAAGCACTGCCAGATTAAGTCCCACGCCCTTGAGGGCACTGACAGCAGGTCTGTAAGTGTTAGCTTCCATCGTCAATGCTCTGTATGGAAGCACTATGGCTCGGGGATCCCAAGCGCGCAGCATCTCTATAGCTTTTGAGGTGCCAATGACCACACTGATGGGCACCTCGCTGGTCTACATGTGAGAGGCATGGATTTGCAGCTCACGCAGACCTATTTGAATAGTGCCCAGCACCTGCTGGTGTTGTTTCTTGAACTGCTACAATAATTCTGTAGTGGCATCCTACACCGTATCCCCTATATCATTTAGATCCCTATTTGTCACGGTGATCAGATCCAAAGATGTATTGCTCACTTTTAACTTCTTCTGCGGCCCTATATTTTCTGGACCCCAGGTGCGCTTGATACAGAATAGAGTTGTTTCCAGGTCCGCTCCTCCCTCCTCTATCTGTTCTTCTGCTTCTTCCTCTATTTCTGGTGAGGGTGTTTTCTCTTTGTCAGAGCCACGGTCCACTCCTCCTGCCTATCCACCTACCTCCTGCATGGCAGCATGCTCTGCCATAGCCTTAGCATTGACCTACTTTCTCTGTTTCATGGCCAGCTGCTCCATCTTAAGCTTAGCTTCTTCCTTTTTCCGTTGCGCGACGGTCTTGCTAGATCTCATAGCGAAGTATGAGGCAGTGGGCCATTCTGCTAGCCAACTATCAAGGACCGCTTCAATTGCATCATCTGTCTCCAAGTAGGGCAAGTCATGCCACTTCTGCTTAGGTTCCTTCCGCACCCTTACTGATACATGGTGGAAATTAGCCTTGAATTCCACGTACTCCTGCAATCTGTCAAAGTTGGTAGGTGACAACTGCAGCTTGCAGTTGATGCCCATGTTCACGTTCATCTCCATCAGGGTCCAAAATATTTTGTTGTCCTTTACTCGCTGAGAATCCTTGGTCACTCACAGTGAAGCATACTTCGTGGCCTCTGTTAGGTCCAGTGCGACCGAAGGGAACTGACTATCTCTGGATAGCTTCCATGTTACCAGCACTATGGACAACAAGATCCATGCATAGTGAAATTTCTTGCTAAGATCCTGCACCTCGCAACAGTTCGTGAGGAACTCACCGCAGAGGTAGCGTGCCCAATTAAATTGAAAACCTTCCATGCATTGGGCCGCCAAAGCTACGACTGGTGTCGGCACTTCATCTGCATGACACTTTCACTTGACCTTCCCTGCTAAGAGTTGTGTGGCTACTTTGACCACCGGTTCACAGATGCTTGGGATGGTGTAGCCGCATGGCTTCTTCACTAACTTGAACTTTTCCTTCATGGCCCCTGCGAGGACATGTTCACCTGTCTTTCTGCCAAATTCCATGGCCGGATTTTCCCCTGTGTATGGTAGCTGCATGATCCTATGGATCAGTCTATTAGTGATGAGTATTGGCTCCTCCAGCCACAAACACCCATCGTGCACCAAGCACAGTAACTGGTTGATTACCACCATTGTGATGGGCTTGCGGTTCTAATGTGACACCCATAGTAGTTTGAGTAGTCATGCCTTATCCACGCCTCTCATCCACTTCCGTAGCTCCAACGCAGTTAATCCAGTGGTTTTATGGAACACGCGGTGCATGAGTTGATTCATTGCTAGGTGAGGAAACCGCTTTGTGTCCACTAAATCCCAGTATTCTAATTTCATAAGGGGGACATGCCCCAAGCGTGGTCCTTCAAACTTAATTTGGTCCAGTAAGAGGGGTGTATGCACAATGACCTTACTCTCATCAATTTCTTTGGGCACTTTGGTCTTTCCCTTGCATGGCGGAATGTACTCAGGCAGCTTGGTGATGGGGTCAAACCCCACAATTTCGACATCCTCCATTCCCATCCCAACATCCTCATCATCCATTGGGATATCCTCAAACTCCTCTTCTTCTAGATCTAGGTGAATTGCCTTGCCCTTTTCCTGTGTAGTTGGCTTAACCTTCTGGGGGTGTTTCCTAGGAGATGCGCACACCAACTGCGATGGCGCAGCTTTCTTGACATTCTTGATCTTGGGACCGTTGAGTCTTGAAAATGTCATTCATTTCCATTACACTTTCACTATTATGTCCATTATATCACCTCCATTTCACCTCCATTTCACTACTATGTCACCACATTCATCCCACTTTCATTATCATTGGGCCACATTTATGTTTTTCCAATCTTTATTAATTCTAAGCCTTTTAAGTGAATTTGTGTTTAAAAATTAGAAATAATATGCATATGCTTATACCTAACAAATGGGTTGAGATTTTTGACATGTGTAGGTTGAAAGGAGGCTTCTAGAAGACCCTTATGTGGCACTCTAAGGCCAAATTCGAATTTGAGTGGAAAGAATCATGGGATCATGAGGATATGTGTCACATCTCCTAATTGTATTGTAACTCTACGAAGACATGTGTCTTATCAGTTCCTATTTTGATTAGGACTCTAGAGGTAGAGGGAGATATTCATGGACTCTCATTAATGAGATGGCTCTCATCTTTTTGTATAAATAGGAGATCTCTCTCCTTTATTTGTTAGCTTAGAGTTTGGAGTTCTTAAGTCTTTTAGCTTGTGAGTTCTTTAGCTTAGAGTTTGGAGTTCTTAAGTCTTTTTAGCTTGTGAGTTTGTAGTTCTTCCTTGATGGCTTTGGAAAGCTTTGGAGAGCTTTGTTGTACTTTGTAATTTTGAAGAATTTGAATAAAGCTTTGATGTTCTCAACATGGAAGGAGATGTGAAGTAGATGTCATGGAGCATATTAGAATGTAAGGTAGAGTAGATTTCATTTTGTAGATTTTGCTTTGATTTCATTATGTCATTTGATTGCTTTCAAGTTTGATAGATTAGATTTTTCATTCATGCAAGTTTGTTCAACCGGTTGATTGTCTATTAATAATGCACATAGCTTTTTAATGACTAATGACATGATGGAATCATCTTGTCCTTCTGCTGATTTATTTTCTGAGTTCAAATTCCAGCATTGTTATTTCTTTCAGTTTTGTTTTTCTCATTTACTTTCATGAAAATTTAGATATCATATTACTCCATTTGTTTATGATTACCTTCCTATAGCAAAGTGACTAAAATAGTGAGGAATCAAAATATTATTTGATGTAATATGATTTATTTTACTTTTTTGCAAGTTAGTGATTAGATTACTCATGTCATTTTCGGTTACCTCCTATAGCCAGAGAAAGTCGAATGGTGAGGGATTGAAGTATGAATGCGTAGTTTGATCTTAGTTTCATTTTATGAAATTTCATTTTATGCAATTTAGATATCAGATTAATCAATTTGTTTATGATTGCCTCCTATAGCCAAAGCGAGTTGAAAGGTGAGGGGTCAGAATATGAGTTGATGTAATATGATTTAGTTTACTTTGCTTACAGTTTTTGAATTACTTTAAGTTCAGTATTGTTTTTATACAGCAACAAGGATACTGGATTTCATAGTCACTAGCTCATTGTTTGGTTGTTGCATTCTATTTTGATTGAAGTAGCTGCATATTTACACTTTTGTTTAAGTACTAATTCCATCAATAACATGTTTTAAGATCTTTTGAAGTGCTAAGTTTTGGAAGTTACCATTAGGGACATAGGCCTTGTCTTGAAATCTCTATCCATACTTGTCCTTTAAAAGTATTCTTAAGACCTTAGAATAGGATTTCCATTTGCATTAGACATTTTAGGAAACCAAAACAAAACACCAAAACAAAATAAAATCTATAAAACAACGAAGTAAGAAAAAGGTTAACTAAGCACATATGGTGCACCACACTTCATTAGTTTACGATACCCAGATTGATAATTTATGTAGAGCAATTCAGGGACCCTCCATGGTCAGGGTAGGCCTTAGCTTAGGCATCCATGGAGACTTTAGTACTTCAGTTGGTATTTCTGTAGGTGCTCCCTCTAGGGAAGCTCCTTCTGCTGCCATAGCCACCTCTGGGACAACTCCCTCAGATGTAGCTGCTTTCGCACTCATAGCTTCAGTGGGCATCGACGTAATGCTACGTAATAACTCCTGATTCGCCTATGGCAATGTATCAAACATAAAACTTTCTAGAAAAATCTCGAAGGCTTCACGGTTCATGTGCACCTGAGAGCTCAACAACTCACTTCTCAAAATGCCAAGTGTTTTTTGTTGGGTAGCCACCTGTAATTTATAGGCACTTTCAAATTCAAATCCGACTGTTCCCCCCAAAATTGGTTCATTAATGCTAGATTGGCAACAGATTTTCAGAGATCTGGTCCATAAAGTCCAACTTAAATGCTGCCCCCCTGCTCCAGTTGGTCATTTTTTCATCGTCAAATCATGAACAATGACTTTAACGGTCACTTTCCAACTTCTCTGCACTATTGCTTCCTTGGTAGCTCACCCCCTGCATGCTTCCATGGGCATTGTGACATATCTTCATTCCGTGCAATTCCCTATTGTGCAGCTCTCCGACCCAGGAAACGTAGTTTATAGTTCCCCACTTCCTTTCATCTGCCTGGAGTCCTAAGACTGTGCTTCCCTCATATAGTCACCTAGTTGGATCACTGGTGTATGGCTTCAATCAGTTGCCATTCACCTTCCCTAGGAAGGGTTCTCCATTCAATTTGACCAACTGAATTGCTCCACCATCAGTAATCTCCTTGATGACATAGGGTCCTAGCCACTGCATCCTGAATTTCCCAGGAAGTTTGATGTGTCGATCGTGCCATGCCTTTTCGTGCTCCTTTTGAACTTGTTAATGAAATCCAACTAGAAATCGATCCTCCTCAAGCTCTGCTAGTTGTGTGAGCCTCTCTTCCAAGGCTCCATGGTCCACCATTCCTATGAGTGCCGCTATGCGTAGACTAGGTACAATTTATTCCATTGGCATCACAGCTTCTACACCATACACGAGTCTGAAAGGTGTTTTCCCAGTCAACTTCTTGCAAGTCGTTCTATAGGCCCATAGCACCATTGGTACACGTACATCCTAGTCACTTCTCTGAGCATTGCAGACCTTCGTCAGTGCATTCTCCAATATCTTATTGAATGCTTCCACCATCCCATTCACCTACAGGTGATAAGGCATGCTCTTCTTTTGATACACCTGAAATTCTTCTGTCAATGCGCTGATTGTTTCATTAAGAAAGTGTGTACCGCGATCGCTCATAAAGATCATTGGACAACCAAATCTTGTCAATACATATTCAAAAAGAAACTTTGTTGTTGTCACACATGTACATTCCTTCATAGGTTGTGCCTCTGCCCACCTTGTCAAGTACTCAGTCGCAGTGATGATGTAACGCACACTTGTCTTCTTTCCTAGAGGCTGAATTGGGCCCACAAAGTCGATCACGCATTTCTCGAATGGTTGTAGTGTCACCTTCAGCATCAAAGGTATTTCATCCCTCCACAATGGCTTTCCATTCCTTTAGCATACGTCATAGGCCCTAAAATATGCTTTCACATCCTTATGCACAGTTGGCCACCACAACCCAGAACGCAGAACCTTCTACATTGTTTCTTTTCCTACACAATGTGCTCTTGCAGCTCCTCCATGAGAATGTTGCTTCATTCAAAGTCGGGTACATAACATTGCAATATTTCGTCTAACCCCATTTTGTACAAGTTCCTTGCAATGACAGAGAAGTTTGTTGCACGCACTACTAACTCCTTCTTCTACTAGCTTGTATACCCTTCTGGGGTAGATTCCGTCATCAGGAAATGTATGATATCTTCAAAGTGACTGTCCACACCGCGCACTACAAAGAGTTGTGTATCAGGTAACCCTTCCTCTAAATTAGTAGCTTCCCCTCCCATTTCAGTGGGCGATAGATGATCAAGTCCCACATTCAGTTGTCCTAGCTTCACAATAACTTCAAAGTCATACTCCTAGAACAACAAAAACCATCTACAGATCTCCCCCCCCAACATAGGCTTATTGACCAGGTATTTCAATGCAGAATGATTTTTATACATCTTAAAAATTTTACCCAGCAAATAGTGCCTGAACTTTTGGAGCGTGTATACCGTGGCTAGTCCTTCGCGCTCTGTGGTGGAATAGTTCTTCTCAACCTTGGACAACTTCCTACTCGCGACTACTATAGGATGGTCCAATTCCCCCTAGCATACCTATGTTAGCATGACCCCCAGCATAATACATGAGGCGTCCACGTGCACATGAAATTTCGTCTTCCAGTCTGGGAAGACTAGGATTAGTGAAGTGACCATTTTCTCTTTCAGCACATCCAAGCTCTTCTAGAATTCATCACTCCAACAGAACATAACATCCTTTTTCAACAATTTCTCCATGGGCATGGTGATCTGGGCATAGCTCTTGATGAACTTCCTATAGTGTCCAGTATGCCCTAGAGTTGTGCCCAGCCGTTTCACATTCCTTAGCGCCTCCAAGTTGATTATCACCGTGATCTTTGTGGGGTATACCATCAATCTCTGTCTGCATACCATATGACCCAGAAGGATCTTGAAAGGGACACAAAACAAACACTTCTTCAGATTGAGCATGATCTGGTATGTCCGACATGTATCTAACATAAAGCTTAGACTTGCCACATGACGCTTGACCAATCCGAACACTGTCCAATCGTCAAAGTATACCTCCAAAAACTTATGAATGAAGTCTTTGAATGCCACAATGACTACATGTGAAAATATTGCTGGCACATTCATCAGCCCAAAAGGCATTACAGTGCACTTAAAACATCCCCATTCAGTCACGAAGGTCATCTTGCTTCTATCCTCAAGCGCGATTTTGATCTGATGATACCCATAGAACCCATTAGTTAAAGAGTATGCTTCTTGGCCAGCTACATTATCTAGGACCTCATTAGTGAATGGGGTCGGGAAGGGATCATAAATGCAAACATCATTTACCTTCCAGAGATCCACGCATATCCTTATTTCTTCTTTTTGTTTCTTTTACTAAACCACTATCGAGCTTACCCTATCAGATTCTCCCACTGGTTCAATAATTCCTACCGCGAGCATATTATCTAACTCAGCACAAACCCTTTCCTTGTACTTAGGACTAAGGGGGTAAGGTCTTTGTTTTACAGGCTTCGCATTCGGTTTCAAGGTGATCTTCATGACACCCAGGTCTCCTATTATCCCTTTTAAATCAGAAAACTTCGTGGGGAACAAATCCTGATATTTGCAGAGGATCTCAATGACCTTGTCTACTTCACATCATCCCAATAGTCCCCAATCTTTGAAAATTTTGGTTCCGCCTCTATGCCAATGTTGACTTGCCTAGTTTTTAGCAGCACGATTATTTTTGGATCCTCTATCTGTGGACCTTCAACCTGACGGTAACATTTAGTTTCCAGAATATTAATCTTTCTGGGATCCGCATCTTCTTCTTCAACGGTAATGTTATAGCATTCCAATGCATGGCTCAGTTGGGTAGTCCAATCAGGTTGGACCAGGTCCAAGGTATCTTGCGGTATCCTAAAGATCACTTCTTTAACCTCTTGTAGTGCCTTGTCAATACAGTCAAACCCATCCTCAAAGTTGAACGTCATTATAAATCCCTGGCGCAAGATGTCCCATTCTTTAGTACCATGGCGGAGCTTTGTTTCCAAGTACCAATTCATTGTTATGGTGCCCAAGGTATGACAAAACAGATGCACCCATTCAGGTCTCTGGGAGTCTCAAATACCTTGGAATGATTTTCCAATACTTTTTGGAGATCCGAAGAAATGGACGATTTCGATGTGGGAACCTCTAGTGAACATAATTGTGCAATTATGCCTCGTTGTTCTTTCTTTAGAAGATTTGTCATTCTGTCAGAGCTAATTATATTTCCAGGTTTCCCTGCGATACCCCTTAATTCAACTTCCTTTCCTTCTGAAGAGAATTTCATGAAATGTTCTTGAAAATTAAATGCTATTGTACCCAAGGGTTGTAGCGATTGGACTCCTAGTACAACAACAGCATCACCCATTGGAATGGAAATAATTGGGCTATTCAATACATATTCTCCCATGGATAGCTTGATATTATGGCACTTTCTTGAGCAATTTATGGTTCCTCCACTTGCAGCCATCACTTGACACTCTGGTGTTGGATATAGGAAGCAATTCAATTCCTTAGCTATCTTAAAATGAATAAAATTATGGGTACTTCCCAAATCAATCATCATTATTACCCTTTTCTTCTTGATATGCCCTTCTATCTTGATAGTTTGAGGAGTGGTAATTCCAGCCAATGCATTACAAGATATGGTCAGATTCATTTCTTCTTTTTCTAGGGTTTTTTCCTGGTGTATATCTTCTTTTTTTGATGTTTCTTGTTCCTTTTCTTCCTCCTCTTCACAATCTATGTAAAATAATTTCTTCTTGGCACACTTATGACCATTAGTGTATTTGCTATCACAACTGTAACAAAGCCCTTTTCCTCTTTTTTCTTCCAATTGTTGTGGTGTCAGCGTTGTAGGTTGTGGATGGCTAGGGGTAGCAACATTTCCATCTTTATGATTGTGAGTGGTAGGCTTCCTTGTTGCCATAATTTTTCTTTCCATTTTTCTTGCCAACCTGAATGCCTTCTCCAATGAATCTGGTTCCCAAAGGCGAACCTCATGTTGGATGTTATATTTTAAAGTCCCTATGAACACATCAATCCTATGCTCCCCTAGAATATATTTTACCCTTATATTCAATTTTTGGAAGTCCTCAATGTGCTCCATCATTGAACCCTTTTGTTTGAGATTTATCAATTGGCTAAAAAAAGCATTGCTTTTTGTATTCTCATAATGTGCTATCATTTCATCCATAAAAATAGTCCAAGTGACAATTTGTTTACGAGAGAAAAGCTATCGATACCATACAAACTAATTTGGTTCCAAATATAAAGTTGCAATGTGTACCTTTTTTGTGTTTTTCACATTATGGTGATCGAAAAATTGCTCCATCTATAGTATCCATCTTCCAAGATCCTTGCCATCAAACTTCCTCATATCAATCTTTGAAACATGGTGGTTCTTTGATCCAACGTTAGGGTCTATGAAATGATGATTAACATTTATTTTGTTCTCATCATGAGTTTCCTTTACTACCCTTTCGCCATTAGTAAGCAATTCTTGTAGAAACCTTGTTAAATCTATCTTAAAATCTTCCATGGATTTCTTTAAATCATCCATCTTAGCTTCCACGCCATCCATCTTAGCTTCCACACCGTCCATATTAGCTTCCACATCATTCATCTTATATTCTATGCCTTTCTTTAAACCATCCATCTTAGCTTCCATGGCATACATCTTAGCTTCTATGTCGTTCTTTAAACCATCCATCTTATCTTCTATTACTTTTTGTGCGAGTGAAATTTGTTGCACTTGGTCTTGTAATTTTGATATATCATGTTGAATTTCTTCCTCTTCTTCATGAGTCATGCTAGATATTTCAGGTTGCTTACTAGGTGTTTCCATTTTCTTTCTTTGGGGAATCAATTACCAATAATAATTCTTCACTATGCCCTTTGAATTCCTTCAAACTAATTTTTCAAACCAAGCTTATGCAAAAAGTTAAAAAAAACTACACACCTTTTTTCACTTTGTAGGAGCTCGATATTGAATCTGATGTATCTCTGTAATTTTTAATCTCAAAGATCTGAAATTTCTTCTTGCAGTAACCCGTTGAGTAATATTTATAACCCCACAAGTCTAATCAAGCTTGGATTCTCCAATGAAGAGTTATGCTAAATCTCCCACGATGACTTGAGTATAGACTAGTTCAGTAGAGCGAAATTGTACGACATGCCGCAGGTCACTGTTTCAACCTTAGGTTATGAAAATGATACCCAAAAATCAAAAGTCCGTTAACTTTCTGTAACTTCTTACGAAACTTCAATCTGATGCTCAAAGCGAACGTTATGATTATTTTCCCAAGGTCACCTGTTTGGAATGTAATTCGGGGGTCTGCAAAAACCCTAAATTCCTCAAATTATATCTCCGAACATATAGTGATTCAAGATCTGAAATTTTGGCCCAAGGTTCAGCGAGATTTCGTCTCAAATGGTTTTTTTTTTGCTTTTGCAACATCACAGAAAAAAAAAAATAAATAAATAAATAAAATAAAATAAAATAAAATAAAATAAAATAAAATAAAAAATATAAAAAAAATGTTATAGCAAAAATTCCACGATGACTTGTTTGGAGCAACGAAACCCTAGAATCCAAAGCTCTGATACCAAATGTTATGAAACTAGCTCACAAAAAGATAGAAAAGATAGATCAATGCCTTATAAATAAGCCTATTCGAGGGGGAAACCTCCTTTACATTACACAAATGAAAAATTATTAGATGGTTCAAATGACAAAACCTCCTTTCTATATATAGGAGTCGAAGGGTCACAATATAAACAAATCCGACCTAACAATAATAATATAAAGGCATAATAATAACAATACGGGGACAATAGGGGTACAACAATAACAATAAGGGATACGACAACAATAGTAATGGGGGAATCACTAGTATTATAGGAACCTAACACTCTTCTCTATAAGCCTTATTCAATTTGGCCAGGTGATCACGCAGATCACCCCTTCCATCATACTTATCTGTCATCCGCACTTTTGGCTGCCCAAAATGTATTCTCATCATCCTCCTATAGTCACGCCAATCAACAAAATTATCCTTGTGCATACCCCATCATCTTGTAGGTGTAGGGTGTGATACTCAGTCCAAGGCATGGAAGTGATGGTTCTTCGGCACTTCTCTTTCAAACGCATCCAAAAATCAATCAACATCAGTTAGCCCATCATAGTTAGGTAGATCCTTCACTTCGGATGACACGCAACGCAATGACTTGGTCATCATATTAAAAAGTAGCATAGATACTTCATGCAATCAATTCTGCCAGTGCTCTAATTCTTCATCTGAATCAAACGTGCAGGAGCTCTCGCGTCACATGCAATACGTCTATCCATTATCAGATTTACCCAATCCTGGTCTCGCGTACTTATCTTGTAAATCTAATCCATATCGTCATCACTTTCATAATCTCAGATTGGTTCTGTATAGCATGGTCCCTTCGAGGGATCCAGCGGCACCACTACACAGAGTGACTTCTTTTCAAATATGATATTTCACTTCTTCAGGTTGATTACCCCATTCATGTCAATGGCCCAATCGATTCCAGGCAGCACAAGGTATGGATTGCTATCATCCACAATCTCTATTACTTCAAAATCCACCAGTACACTCGTGCCCTCGATGTCAACTGTTACCCCTTGCAGCCTCCCCATTGGGATAATTTTCTGTTGATTCACCATTCTTAACTATATCGAAGACCACTAGAGCATAGGTCTCCCCATTCTTTCCCAAGTCTGTTTTGGAAAAACATTCGCGTCGAATCCCAGATCTAGGATAACTTGGTCCATCTCGTATTCCCCTATTTGTGCGGTGAGTCTCATTTCATGCTCGGTCCTTACCTTGTTCTTTCCAAGCTTCCTTACCACACACGGTTCACCAGTAGCACCATCCTTACCATCTCACCGATTGATCAGTTCCTGCAAGCCCTTCACAGCCTTACTATCGTGGAGTAGTTTCATGCAGGTCTCCAAGAATGTGGTAATCATGGATGGGTCCATTTCTTCAACTAGTTTCTCTTGACTTCTTGAGGTAGAGGCCTTAGCGAAGCTTTTCTTTGCTTCCATAAATTTTTCTTTAGCGTGCTCCAAGTCAAACCCACTCTCTTTTTTTGCTGCTTTGTAGACCCATTCACCTTCTACAGGATATTTTCCTTTATCCTCCCTCGTCATAGTTCCGCTTCGCAGCATAATTTTTACCTTAGGGTCTTCCTCTCGAGGCTCAACCCTCATCATATGGAGGTTCTATGTCGACTGTGGATGTTGCACCCCCTTTTCACAAATCTTAGCCACTAATATTGGGCAATCCTCAGTCGCATGGTCAAACTGAGTACAGTAGCAACATGACAATCACGTCAAATTTAGACAGTGCCTCACATAGTGTCTTGGGCCTCCGCAATTGTAACAAATCAGTTGTCCTCGGCCTCTACCAGACCCTCCTCCACCTTGGCCTCGGCCGCGCCCCTAATACTCACCTCACATTCCCCCAATGCCTTGGCTCGGAGACTGTGTTTATACCTACACCCTGTAAGTAGGTGTCATGTCCATCATTAATTTGTAACTACAGTAGTTGCACTCGTCGTGACCTACTGATTGACAAAAATTGCAAAAGGGTTGTTGTGGTGTTTGTATGAATTTATGCAACTGTTATAGCTCCAAATCTCACTCTTGATGTTTGTGATGCTGCACTCATGGCCTAGGGCAACCCCTCCTTCCAAACCTGGTCCAAATACTTAAAAAACAGTGTTTTACTCCCTATATGCGACATTGCCTTGAGCTAAACGTGTGTGTACGGGGGTCTGTGTATATCCAACCCACGTATATATCTTAAAACACTTTAAAAAAATCAAATCTCCTTAATTTCGGGCGGAGATCATGGGTTTTTCCTATTGATTACCTATTAGTGCCCATGGCCCAATTGTTCCCAACGAATTCCCAACTAAAAAACTACTTTGGGAGAAGTATAAAAAGGCTTCAATGGGAAGGCCTAAGGGAGGAGAGAAGAGAGAGAGAGAGATCACTCTGCTGAGATTATCCCTGACTAGGTCTGAAGATCCTTGTGCTTCCAGCACTTCCCCCATTACAGGAAACCCTTGTTTCCTTGTGTTATGATGTCTTTCTACTACTTGAGATATCATGGAGTAAGTCATGGAAGGAGTTTGTTGAAGGCTTGAGACTGGATGAATCTGGAGGATGGTTCCTCTTAGAGCATGCGAAAGGAAGACTCAGGTGAAATCATTCCTTTATGTACTTTAGTTATCTATAATAAAAGAAACACTTGTCTTGTTCTTGATACAAATCTTCTTCATGTTTATGATACCAGTGTTATGATGCATATATGAATGGTTGTTTTAATTGTATAACTAACTACCTTTCAATATGCTATGAAGATGATTTCTTTATGATACTTGGTCCATATATTGTTGTGCTTTCTTGAATTGATTGTTTTGCAGGTTGAAGGAGCAAAAGGAACTCCAAGAGGGTTTGGACCCTGGCCGAATCTTCCCAAATGAAGGACCCCCAAGTGCACCTCTCTTCGTTTAGTTTTTTTATATTAGCATTATGGCTATGTGGAATGTGTGTTTCTATTTGTAGATAACCTTCGATCTACTAGGGTATCAACCCAAGACCCTAGGGGAATTTATCCCTTAATAGCAGCAAATGGAAATTGTCGGTCACATGTTTCCAAGCCACCTGACATGTAACGCACCATAGCACGGGCCCTATACTTGGCCCTACCACAGCCTCTTGCCATAGGGGCATTGATCTCCCTGCTACAACATAGTTCGTGAATACTAGGCAGTGATCCTTATCATGCCCCTGACCCTTGCATTTTAGGCACCAAACTTCTTGGTGCGCCTCTGGCCGAGCTGTTTTGTGTTGTTTCAGACTTTGCATTTTGAGACAAGGGTTTTGCAACTACGCATGAATCTACTGAACCCCTAGATTAGCATCCTAAATTTGGGTCTCATGCAACCTCATCGCGATTTCCAGAGCTTCCACTTGGGTCCCTATCTTCTATTGTGATAGCGCAACCCTTAGGTGGGGCAGGAGCGAGGCTACGAACCATTCACGGTGTTGCCCATCAGTTAGATTCATGTTGGCTTAACAGATCGTACACTTCAATCTTTAATCCAAATCCCACAGTGTCTCCCTAGGCTTCATCATAATCTCCTTGAATCCCACAATCGACAAGCTTGAAACTTAGGTCTAGTGAATTCTCTATTCAGCGTAGCCTGGATATCTCCCAACACGAACATTGAGTTATCAATACTGTAGTTAATGTACCACGTTAGTGTGCGGTCCTGCAGAGAACTAACCAGCATGGATTTCTTCATTTGGTCATCCGTGATACCCTGGGCTTCCCATACAACCTTCATGACGAACCAAAACTAGTCTGGATCTTCATTCCCTACACCCTTGAATATAGGTAATTTTACGGACTTCGCCATATTGAACAATGGTGGAGGTGGTGTTGTTATAGACATATTTGGGCACTGCAACCCCAACCTTATATGTCGATAAACCAAAGTCTCTTTAACCCCTAAAAGTTTTGTTTCATAACTTAAAGGATCATGGTCAACTGATTACATCAGTCCCCAGAAGTTCCACCTAGAAAACCACTCAGAACTGGCCAAAACTAGACCATACTGACTGCTCCACTATCAGGGTGTGATGCATACTGACTCCTACACTAGCCAGGTGTAATGCATACTGAAGAGGCCTTCTGTGGGGTGCGATGAGCGAGAATGGACAAATGTCTGAGACAGTTTGCTAAGTGGATGCTCATGGAATCTTCTAGAAACTTCTCCCATGACACTTGCCTCTCTGAATTCGCAAAGGGATGAGTAAGAGATCTAAGAAATCTCCAAGTGGAACCAAGAATGACAAGTGGAATGACACTAATCAAAAACCCAAAGGTGACTCACACCCTTGCAGACATCTATAAATGGATCCCTCATCTGAGAGATCTAGAGGCTGGAATTTTGTAATTTGTAAGGAAGTGCTGATAGTTTGTCTTTGAGAAGGAACATTGTATTGTTGGGTGATCTTGCTTTTCATGAGGTGAAGAGGGCTTTGATGCTGGGAGGATGATGCTGGATTAGACAGCTGGGTTGTAATCCTCTCTTCTATTATTAATAAAGTTCTGTGATTTTTCCTCCATACAATCGTGTATTTGTGAATGTGGTTATTTGTAAATGCCATTGTATGCTCATTGTATTTTTTATTCTGCAATGCTTATGATATAATAGATCGAGATTCTTTGATGGTGTTTTGTTACTCCATTTCTACAGTTATTCTCTAAGCGGGACAAGTAGGAGAAGAGCTGCAAGCTCTGTCAAGGAGGAGAGAAATCAAGCAAGGAGTCAAGCGAAAGTTCCAAGTTGGTCCCTTTACTTCTCTCTTATCTATCATACATAGAGGAAATCACAAATTTCTTTGTTTGTTTGTTTCTAGGATAGCTGCCAATCCTAGTGGGACTAGCAGATCGAAAAGACACTATTTTTCCCAGAAACAAAATGGCGACTCCACTGGGGATCGAATAGTTTGTTTGTTTTTTGTTGTTGTTTTCTTTATAAACTATAGATGGAGCCTGAATTTAGCCAAATAGCCTTCGAACTACTCTTGCTTTGCAATTGCAAAGTAGATGAATTTTGCTTCAGTCAATCTTTGGTTTAGTTTATGAACTGAAACAGCTGACTTACAAGCATTCTAGATGCCCTATTGGTAGCTCAATAACCTCCCAAGATCATACCCTTGTACTTTTCTCTTTACTATCCATAATAGCTCAGCTTAATCCATTAAAATCAGCTACAAATTTGAGCCAAAACCCATCTCAGATGTGCTCCCTGACCCATCGCACTGTCTATCACTGTGAACTAGTATGCATCACACTTCCTGAGTGGAGCAAGTGTGATGCATCCCTGTTTCTATGAAGCACAAGTGCAATGACTAAGTAATCCTATTTCTCTCCTTGAAATTTGGGGTTTTTTGTCTTTGTTTCCAGCTCCATTTAGTTGTTTTTGCTGCTTATGAATAGTATTTCATTGTTGAAGCCTACTTGCATTACATTGTTCAGCCTCCATTGATAAGGATCGTAAATGTTTTTATGTATTTGTCAATCATTTACAATCCTTTGTCAAAAAGCTAATTAAATTGATCTATCGTTTTGGTGTAAAAAGTGTCATAACTATCGTTTTTGTGTCAAAAAGAGAAGTGTCGTTGAGTCTTCCTTCTCTATGTAGTCAATTGAAATTTTTGATTTGATTTTTTGTTATTCAAAGTGTCAAAAGCATTTTCTATTAGAAATTGAAAAGCGTCGTTTAGTCTTCCTTTCAATTTTGAAAAGAAATTGTCGAAATATCACTTTGAGTGAAATATTTCAGATCTATACTTAGTTCTCTTTTTTGGAATTCCTCACATTAAGGGAACGAAAAACAAATACATGCATTTGCATTTGCATTTAGACTGTGTGCGAAAGATGATTTAGGAAAATTGAATTTATTGTGTGCTCTTTTCTCTTTGTTTGAAAGAATCATAATCTTTTTCCTTAGTAGCTAGAATTTTCATTGCTAAAAATAAACAATGATTGTTTATCATTGTAGATTGCATTTAGGAATTTTACATCTACATCACACGATGAACTATTGAAAGGAAAACTTCTAAGCAAGATCAACTCTAAAATAAAATTCAGTGAACTTAACAACGCTTTGGAACCTAACGCAACACATTTAGAGGTCTAGGCTAGAGACGTGTTCCAGCATCATAAAATCTAGTAACTATCGTTTTCATCGAAGGTTGGGTGATTCCTCCTCTTTGATACGACAAGTGCTAGCACGGACTTGTGTTCCCCGTACTGTCGAGTATATATTGGGAGACCAAATAGGCTTATATCCTTTATCCATAGGAAGTTGTGTTTGCCGCCCTATCGATCGCAATGCATTGAACACAGCATTCGGGAAGATTGACTGCCGTACATAAGTCCTTGGTAATTTCTCTTTAATTTACCACCAAGGTGTATATTGTAGTTTTGTGATTGGTTTGGTAATCCCTCTATCTAGATCTCCAGAGTAGTCACTTTCATTACTTTTCGACTCCTTAAAAGTAAAGGTCCATTTGAGCACTTGTCACTTCAGGCTCATTAAAAATCAAAGGAGACTATTCTCGACTCTTAAAAATTGAAAAAGCAGAGTTGTGTCAAAGCGTCATTAAAATTTATTAAATTCGGAATAATATCCCCGTCCCTTTGTTGATATTAGGTTGAGATAATGGAGTCCGCCAATCAAGGAATCCCTCTTGAAGGGAATCCTAGTCCATTTTCTTCTTGGGGAAATATTAGTGCTCCATATATGGCCACATTGTCCCTTCCGGGAATCACAATTGGTCTGCCGGTCTGGCTTTTCTCAACCTCTGTCATTCAAAATACTGTGATTCCTCAGCAAATGAATCAGCAACCAGTTAATATTGAAGTTGAACCTTCACCTTCCTCTTCATTTGTTTTTCCTTCCCCTTCTTCCTCTTCACTTGGTGAAAATAGTGATGCTATTAACTGGGTGACTGAGAAGAAGAAGAAAGGGAAGGATAAGAAGAAGAAGTCAGTTAAGCAAGGGGGAAACCATAAATCATCTGGTGAAAATCCACACACTAAATCTCCCAAATTTCCTTGCATAATCTGTAGGGGAGACCATTTTCATCGAGAATGGTCCCCCCGTTCGCACCAACCTGTGTCATCAACCTCTAGTGATCATGTTGACAGCACACCATCAACTAGTAATTATGAAGTTCACAGACAGAAAGGAAAGGTCAAAACTCCATGTAGGCTATGTGAAGGGGACCATACCCTTCCCCATTGTCCTTTTTTCGATGAGGCCAAGAGAATCTTGCATAACCGTCATGCTTCACCACAATGACTTCCAGCTAGATACAAGAAACTCTCACCAAGTCCTTTACTAGTTGAAAATCTAACTGACATAACTCAATCGACGGTTGAAACACCTATCGTTGAGAGTGAATCTTCTGAGTCCATACAAAACCAAAGTCAGCAAGTCGAGATGGCAGTCGACCCAGTTTTACCTTCAGAAGGTCCACCTTCAGATGATACCATTCCCAAAGAGAATGAGAACGATACCGTTTGAATTCTTTTTGTTACTTTAGAGTCCAATGAACTCGGGACAAATCCGCCCATTCCTTGACAACCGGAAGAGAATCCCCCAGTTCCTGCTACTCAAGGGGTTAGTTCAACCATTTATTCGGTACCCCCTCCGAGCAGTCTAGTCACTTCCTTCGATTGGAATCGACTAGCAAGATCCCACCTTCCTTCTAATGTACCATTCTGGATCATAATACAAGTTCACAAAATGATCGTGTCTGGCACTATCATAGATGAAGGGGCTTCAGTGAGTATCCTTTCCTCAACTGCTTGGAAAGAGCTTAGTTCACCATCGCTTATGCCTGTTACTCAGAATTTGTCAGGCTTTAACAAAGGAACCAGTTGACCGTTAGGGATCCTTCCTAAGTTACCGATAACTTTGAGAAGGAAAACTATTCACTTGAACATGATGGTAGTCCAAGGACCATTAGATTACAATCTACTCCTTGGGCGCGACTATGTTTACAACATGGAAGCTATTGTCTCAACACTCTTTTGAGTGGTGTGTTTCTTGCATGAAGGCAAAATTGTCACTGTTGACCAGCTTTCATTTCCCGGTTCAAGCACAGATTTGAGGCAAACATCATCCCTAAATGGTCCTTTTGCATCGATAATGTCTCTTCAACCTTCATTCCATCCACCTAATTACCGTGAGTAGTCTAGTGAATGTAACGAAGATTAGGGGGCATGCACCCTGGTCTACTTAGGCAAACAAACCCAGCTGAAAAGATAGGTTTCCCTGTGGGTTATGTGATTGGAAGTGTTATCTCACACCATTCACCTTTGTCTATTTGATAGACAAAGCCAAGGAAGTTTTCATCTACTCCACTGACAAAAACAATCTTGCTTAACCACCGTGATTTCTATATGGTTACCTAGAAACTCTCCTTTTCTCGATGTCTGGGGGCATGCAAACCTTTTTATGCAAGCAAAAAATGAAAAATTTCATTTTTTTTTAGCTATTTAGCTTTTAAGCTTTTAGATTTTTAGTTTTTTAGTTTGTCAACTTCTTAGGTTAGGTGATTGGTATAACACACCTCATCTTTGTTTGCGCTACAGACGAAGCAAAGGAAGTGTTTTGTTTGCTACGTGGACAAAACCATCCTACCTAACCTCAGTAGTTCCTTAGCTTTCTAGTTTTCTAGCTCTTTTAGCTTTTTAGTTTTGTCATTTCTACCTCACATAAAAAGAATCTGAGCATATGTTCCCCCAGAGTTCAAGCTTGTTAAAAAACGAACCTACCCTTGAGCATATGTTATCCCACGGTTCAAGCTCATTAAAAAATGAACCGGGCCATGAGCAATGTTAATGCAAGGTTCAAGCTCGTTAAAAAATAAACCTGCCACTTAGCATATGTTTCCCCAGAGTTCAAGCTCATTAAAAAATGAACCCACCTTCGGTAAATAACCTTTGTGCTTGCCATAACATCAGCATTTTGAGCCTTGGTTGTGTTCCTGCCATCACCTCCATTCTTTTGGCCAATCATATGCTTCCACTTGATTGTTTACCTTTTTGAGGAACAACTGCGACGAGTGGTCCTGTTAGCCACCCTCTTCACATCACCATGTTTTGAGAAGTTCCAAGCTTACCCGAAACTAGTTGCTACCCTAAACACCACTCGTTCCTCAAAAAACGAGTCTACTTTAAACTCTTTTCAGACTCGTTAAATATGAAAAGATTGTCGAGCTATTGGCCTCTCCAGCTCACTAAAGTGATTGGAAGTGTTGTCCCTCCTGTATATTTTAATCTTTTTTGGACCTGAGGGATTATCTAATGAAAAATTTCGAGCGCTTGTCTTTTTCGACTCGTTAAAGTGATCGGAAAAGTCATCCCTTTTGTATTATTTTATCCTTTTTTGGACTTAAGGGATTATGCTACAAAAAAGAACTACTGGAGTTTCCTTTTCGTCCCTTTTCAAACTCTCTAAACATGAAAAGGACCGATTTATCCTTGTCATTAAACTCGTTAAAACAATAGTGACAAACTTGTCCACCCAGACAAGAACGAGTTTCACTGTCGCTAGGCTCACTAAAACATAGCGATAGGTTTTCCTGAAGGGAAAATTATAGAACAAGCATATGTTATCCTCCTCAAGCTTGACAAAAATAAATAGGTACTAGTCAGCAATGACTGGGGAAAAAGTGGAATAAAACTTAAAGAATTTTATTGGTAGCAGGTCGCTCTTGAACATGACACTTTCACTCCATCACCATGATTGAGTCAGGTTGGGTTATTCCGTTCACCAGTCATATCACCATTGGTCCTCCATACCATCCATATTTTGGGGTTAACACTACCAATCCATCTCAGTGTCGCCAATATGTTCAAGAGAAGTCATTCAGAGAATTCACCATCCAGTTAATGCCTCATCCACTGCAATACCTTCACCCTCCATTTTTCATGACCGCCATTCCCGAACCTTGTATCGTCGGATCGTTTTTTACCTCCAGAAAATCATTTGCTTCAGTTTGTGTTGTTGATGTGGGATACATTAAGGCCCTCCTATGACGGGTCACTTCTTGTCGACATCAGCTCATTATCCAAGAAGTTGGCTTAGAAACAACCCTTTCAGTACTTTGAAGCTTGCATGCCTCAATGGCAAGTTTCTCACTTCCAGCAACAGGTTTACATCAATGGCCTTCGACTGAAATATTTTGTGTGGTGTTTGACATTGGATCATATATTCACACCACGTGAATTGTACTGTAGTACCTTGAGGGTCATTATCATTATCGGTTATTCCTCTCGCGTCTATTAACAACTTACATTATTGGCTGGTAATCAAGTGATGTCTATCCATGTTCGACTTCAGGACATCTTTTCACATGGATCAACTTGTACATCGGGCGAAGATTGAACGAGTTTGAAGACCCCGTATCTAGTTTCATCCATCCAGGCTGTGATATATTCAGGAATTTAAGGACATCAAATGTACACAAAAGCTACACAGATGATCATCCAAGTTAAGGGATGATGACTCTACATATAAAGAATCACCAACTGCAGATGATTATTTGTTCTATGTACATGAAAATGAATTTATAAAGCTGAGCATGGGAATGCCGCCTTAGCTAGCTCATGGAAAATTATATTGTGATGATGTATTGTATTGTATCTTATACAGGTCACCTTCCAGGTCGAATACCTCAAATCCTCATGAAAAAGCATTTCACCCGACATCAAAAGATTTAAGACTTCATGCTTTAGGGGGAAACTATTATAGACATATTTGGGCACTAGAACCCCAATCTTATATGTCGATAAACCAAAGGCTCTTTAACCCCTAAAAGTGTTGTTTCATACCCTAAAGGATCATGGTCAACTGATTACATTATCCCCAAGAAGTTCCACCTGAAAAACCACTCAGAACTGGCCAAAACTGGACCATACTGACTGCTCCACTGTGAGGGTGCGATGCATACTAACTCCTACACTAGCCAAGTGCGATGCATACTGAAGATGCCTTCGATGGGGTGCGATGAGCGAGAATGGACAAATTTCTGAGACAGTTTGCTAAGTGGATGCTCATGGAATCTTCTAGAAACTTCTCCCATGACACTTGCCTCTCTGAATTCGCCTAGGGATGAGTAAGAGATCTAAGAAATCTCCAAGTGGAACCAAGAACAACAAGTGGAATGACACTAATAAAAAACCCAGAGGTGACTCACACCCTTGCAGACATCTATAAATGGATCCCTCATCTGAGAGATCTAGAGGCTGGAATTTTGTAATTTGTAAGGAAGTGTTGATAGTTTGTCTTTGAGAAGGAACATTGTATTGTTGGGTGATCTTGCTTTTCATGAGGTGAAGAGGGCTTTGATGCTAGGAGTATGATGATGGATCAGACAGCTGGGTTGTAATCCTCTCTTCTATTATTAATAAATTTCTTTGAGTTTTCCTCCATACAATCGTGTATTTGTGAATGTGGTTATTTGTAAATGCCATCGTATGCTCATTGTATTTTTTATTCTGCAATGCTTATGATATAATAGATCGAGATTCTTTGATGGTGTTTTGCTACTTTGTTTCTACAGGTATTCTCTAAGCGGGACAAGTAGGAGAAGAGTTGTAAGCTCTGTCAAGGAGGAGAGAAATCAAGCAAGGAGTCAAGTGAAAGATCCAGGTTGGTCCCTTTGCTTCTCTCTTATCAATCAGACATAGAGGAAATCGTAAATTGCTTTGATTGTTTGTTTCTAGGATAGCTACCAATCCTAGTGGGACTAACAGATCGAAAAGACACTAGTTTTTCCAGAAACAGGTGGTGGTGTGGGTGATGGGGTGAGTAGTGGAAACGAGGATGGAGGCGGTGTAGATGGATGGGACGGGGATGGAGGCGTTGTAGGTATTCACTGGAAACCTTGTCTTATCAACTAAATAGCGCTCAAGGGAGAAGTCTGTGGTGCTCCTTCGTCGTCACTCAAAGGAGGCCCGATCAATAGGCTATACTCAAGACCTTTTCTTCCTCCATCCCTGAAAGGATTTCCGCTTTGCATAGCTCCAAATATCAAGGTAACCGCATAACCTGTTGTTCACACAAGAGCATCTTAGTCCAAGTATTTAGTGATTTTGAATACTTACTTCGTAGTCCTTTAAAGAAGCAGCGCTCTGCTTCACTGTAACTGACGGAGTCATCAACCGTGAACTCTATCACAAATCCTCCTATGATGCAGTCGAGCCAATGGTCAAAACTGTGTGCGATATTATTTTCAGAAGCTTCCAATCTCCTTGCTAACTCTAGTTTCCAAACAATCAGATTGTCAAGCCTCCATCTTCCTTAGCCTTCTGCCAACTTCACGATCCACTCATATAACTCAACTGGGAAGGAACAGAAGAAGAT
This sequence comes from Pinus tabuliformis, assembly GCA_031772625.1. NCBI lineage: Eukaryota > Viridiplantae > Streptophyta > Pinopsida > Pinales > Pinaceae > Pinus > Pinus tabuliformis. The sequence continues at coordinate 217,940,455 of CM062808.1, forward strand.
TTTGTGTATTTCTATGTACATGTATCTTTCCAACCACTTTTCTTTCGTCAATTGTGAATTCTTGTTTTCTTGCGACGTGAATTCGTGGATCTTTCTATCCAACTAGTTTTCGATATCATTCTTAGTTGGATTCCAATGATACGACATCACACATCTCGTTATGCAGATCCCGGTCCTGGCAATGGAACCATTTGTTGGCTTGATGGGCCTTGACCCAGGTTCAGCATTTAGGCAGCCAAGAAAATCCCTACACTACTGGCCCTTTCGGCATCAGTCCACAGAACGTGGACCGAAGTCTCACCCGAAGCAGTATGGGGGGATGCAGGAACCAAGTTTCCACACCCTGAGATGGTTGTGATGTTGGTTTTCTATATTAATCCCTGCCTACAAGCAGATCAATAGGGCTTTTAGGGCTTATAGATGTATTTCCTCTTCCATCTTTCAGAACCTTCATGCAAGTATCACACTGTCCTTCGCACAGCCCTAAGCAATGGTTTAGGCACTCATGCACCCATGTGACTATGTTACTGTCTCATTCCATAATTATCTCAGTGGTTAGCCAACTTTATCATGCAATTAAGATTACCCTCGCGTAAATATCCATTATTACTTGCGTTTAAATAATAGATAGAAATAGATACATTCGCGCATCAATTTAACATAATGTAAACCAAGAGCTTAACATATCATAATTGGATGCAATAATCAGAGACAGAAAACACAGTAATTCCAAAATACTTCTCTTTATTTATAATTCAAGTTCCTAGTACATACTCTATCCACCCTATGCACACAGCTACAGGGGTTTGTGCACTTAGTTGCAGACTTCCACCCTAGGCCTATGCACACTCAGCTGCAGAGCCTCTTCCAATGCTAAGACTCTCTCTCTTAGCTCACCCAAGCTTACTAATGACTCATGATTTATAACTTACTTACTGTACTTGTCTACTTAGATCTTCTAAGACTTCCCTTTTAATACAATCCCATGGTCCACGGATCATGGGTAGATCTCAAAACCGACACAACTTATCTAAACTAAGGGCGGAAAGCCCTTTTAACTTTAGACATCTTTCGCACTCCACAATCACAAAATGCAGAGACTTTACATTTCATTACATAAAATTCAGACCTTATGCCCCACAAATTGGACATTTAACACAAAATTGATCCCCGGGGGACCCATTCCCAACACCTGGAGATATGGAAACACTCATGGCAATAAATTTGTTAGTCGAAAACCAAAACGAACTTGAGAAATGTCTTGCAACATACTTGTGTGACTGCTCATGAAGGTTGCGCAATTTCTGCTGGGAGGTCGGGAGACTGACTGCCAAAACTACGCAAGGCATAGTCGGGGCTCTCAAGAGGCTGACTGACTGCTGGAACTACGCAATCCATAGTCCAGCCTGGCCTATTGAGGACTGAAATTGCACAATGAACAATTTCAGTCATCAGTGACATGGAACAAGCAAACTGCATTGTGCATTTTCTGGGGCCAATAGGACATTGCCTCCAATAATTGTGCAATGCAAGCATAGAGGTCATTGCCTAGCTATAATTGCATAATTTATGGAGGGAAGGTAGAGACTTCACTTCCGGAAATTCGTAGTGCTAGCCGGGAAAGGCACAGTCCAGGCCAAGGCAGCCCAGTCCCATCGACGGGTGACTGAACACATGAGAAGTGTGAATGCATGATGAGATGAGTACAAGCAAGAGTGAATAATCATTCATGCAAACAACAAGCATGAGATTCATAAAATGGGAAAGAATGCATATGTGTGAAGCGAGTCGCTGCAACGATGACCATCCATGCAAAATAGTTTCATGCATGTGATAGCAGTGAGATGCGAAAAAAAACTAAAGCGGTGCTTCTACAAGCTAACATACATCAAAATGACAACAAACGCTCATTGAAATCAAGTAGACAACACTCACACAAAGCGAAACATAAAAAGTGACAGAAACGCAATGCAAGACATGAAAAGTGGGCTTACCCAAAAACAGCTAAGCAGAATGTGCTGACCAATCCTAGATGTAATGTGGGATGTTAGAGTTGTAAGTTTGATGTGAGGAATGAGCTTTGCGACATCTGGTTGATGAGTTTTGATAAAATCGAGGCTATGATGTGCATGCCACACATTTAGGAAAAGAAACACTTGGTGGGAGGTTTCTGAAATGATCCTTGCATGTAACCTCCAGCTGCTAAAAATAGAACCCTGAATCAAGGGATTCCTTTGCATGCTACCTTGGGAGAAACAATCCATGCATGCAAATCAGTTTTTCTTGGTCCCAGAGGGAACCGGTCAACTCAACTGCACATGCAAAAGTCTACTCAGCTGGGAGGAAAAAATTTGCATTTCTAGGAGGGAGGTGGGCTAGCTGCCGAGAAGATTTGTGTAATTTCTTGGTAGAGCAGCTTATTGTTACCCAGGATTGCACAATTTCTCGATTGAGCAGCTCTATTGGGAGGAATTGGGCAATTTTTCCAATGAACAGTGACAAGAATATTTGCACAATTCTAGAGCCCAGCAGGCTGCCAGACATAATTACACAATTTATGGAGGGAAGGTTGGTTACCCTTCATAATTATGCAATTTCATGAGGGAGTTACTCAGCCTGCAACCTGACCAAGTCCAGAGAAACAACTTGTGAGGGAGATGCAACAAGCTCTGATGCACAGGCTATCATTCTGCAAGAAAAAACACTAAATCTTCTGTACTTGACAAGGCAAGACATGCTGTTGTGAAAGGTTGGTAGGGACGCTCCAAAACCAAGCTAAGGAAAAATTTTGGAGGGTGGTTGTAGCCACTACAACACTTAGAGACACATTGGTAGAACTCTAGTTCTCTGAATTGAACTTGGTCGTGAAAAGCAAGTCTAACACCTCTGGACGTATTGTTCGGTTCTCAGTTCGTCTTGGTTTCCACACTAGCTTTATTGTAAGATGTAGCATCTGCCAATCTTGTGGTCAATTGACACACATTCCAAGCCAAGTCAACACATTTTTTCAATTGGGGTTGAGGGGTATATTGGTGCACAACCAGTGTAATCATCAGAGTCTTAGTTTCTGTAGGTTTTAACCTCGTACAAAAATTACCTGCATACAAATTCTAAAACACAGAAAATAAACAATGCGAGAGCATAACACATTAAACACATATACACAAAGATTTTCCCCTGGATCCCAAAACTGGGACTACCAGCTTGATTTTTCATTATGTTCCTTTCAATTTTACAATACATATTTATACATGTCGAAGCATCCAATACCATGGACAAAAACCATTGCATCCAAAACCATGGACCAAAAACCATCACGTCCAAAACCATGTGTAGAAAACATGCACAAAACCATAGGTAGGTCCTCCCAACCTAATATAGGGTCTAAAACCAAAATTTATTGGGGCGTTGCCCCAGACCCCATAGGGTGGGGTTACGTGCACCCCTCAAACCCCCTGTGACTCCCCCCGCTATGCAATTGGCGCAACAAAGGGGGGGCTCTACCCCCCTTCTAACCCCCCGATTACCTACATGGGCTAGTCATGGAAAGAATATAACACAACCCAACATTATCCCACTTGTTATTTTCTTTCCACGGGGGGCCACAAGAGATCTTAGTCATTTATCCAACCCTGCAATGCTCGTTGTTTCTCTACACCAAGAGAACTTTTCAGAGCTCACAGATTTTGTCAATGCATCTACAGTATTCTTCAAAGTGTCCACTTTTACCAGCAACACCTTTGTGTCTTCTATCATATCCCTCACAAAGTGATACTGAGCATCAATGTGCTTTGTCTTTGAATGATATGCAGGGTTGTTTACCAAGAAAATTTCACTTTGGCTGTCATAGTCTATCCTTATAGCTCCCTATACTAACCCCATACTCGAACACAATCTCTGCAACCAAACTACTTCCTTGCTTGCATGTGGCTGCCATGTATTCTGCCTCTGTAGTTGATAGTGCCACTATAGATTGTTTCTTACTCATCCAACTGACTGCACCTCCAAATAGGTTAAACACATACCCACTTGTAGATCTTCTCTGATCTAGATCTCTAGCCTAGTCTGTATCAACAAAGCCACGAATATCCAACACTTTGTCCAATCCTAGTCTTCCTTGGTAGCAAAAACCATAATCAATAGTGCCACACAAATACCTGAAAACCTGCTTCACTGTTGTCTAGTGCTCCTTCCCTGGTTTTGGCATAAACCTACTCAATACTCCCACTGAATGTGCAATGTATGGTCTAGTACAGACCATCACATACATTAGGCCACCGACTACACTTGCATATGGAACATGGGACATGTCCCCTTCCTCTTCTTGTGTCTTGGGACACTGTTCAGCAGATAACTTTACACCTAAAGGAATAGGAACCTTCACCTGTTTCCTATCCTACATATTTAACCTCCGCAATATTGTCTAAACATACTTCCTCTGGTTTAACCAGAGCTTCCTCTTTGTCCGATCTCTTTTAATTTCCATGCCCAAAATATAGTTTGCAGCACCAAGATTTTTCATGTCGAATTTGGAGGACAAATGGGTCTTCAAATCCTAGATAATTTCTTTGTCATTTCCAACCAGCAACATATCAGCCACATACAAGACCAGATAAATAACACGGTCACCAACTAATTTAAAATACACACAATGATCTGCTTTGCTTCTGGTGAAGCCAAGTCCCCGTATAAATGTATCAAATTTCTGATACCATCCTTGGCAACTGTTTTAACCCATACAAATACTTATTTAACTTGCATACCAGTTCTTTCATACCCTTCACCGCAAAGCCTTCAGGTTTCTTCATGTAGATCTCCTCTTCCAAATCTCCATGAAGAAATGTTATCTTCACATCCATTTGTTCTACCTCAAAATTAAAAGCAGCAGCAACAAATAAAATTAATCTAATAGAAGTTCCCTTGGAAAAAGGAGAAAAAATATCACCAAAATCAATTCCCGGCACTTGGGAATAACCTTTTGCTACCAACCGAGCTTTGTATTTCTCCACCTTTCCTTCTGCATTTGTCTTCTTCTTGAACACCCATTTGCTGCCAATGGGTTTCCTTCCAGCTGACAACTCCACCAAATTCCAAGCCTCATTTTTGTGCAAAGATGCCATTTCATCAACCATGGCCTCTTTCCAGAGTTTTCCATCCTCTAAATCGACTGCTTCCTTCATAGTTCTGGGATCATCATCAGTAATAGATAAAGAAAAAATTGAACAGAAAGTAGATGGACTATACCTTTCTGGCTGCCTTCTTTCTCGAATTGATCTTCTCACACCTGGAATTTGTGGCTCTTCATCTTTTGATTCCTCCTCTGTTGTAGAGTCTGATTCTTCCTCCTTTAGCTCAAACTCTATCTTCTCAAGTTCCTTTGGTTGGAATTCATGTTTAATAACATATTTTACCTCTCTGAACACCACATCTCCATTGTACACAACCTTCCTTGTTACAGGGTTCCAAAGCTTATAACCCTTTAAACCATCCTTATACCCAACAAAGATGAACTTTTCAGATTTACTATCCAACTTGGTTCGTTTATCCTTTGGAAAATGTACATATGCATCACATCCAAATACCCTCAGATGTGAAAGAGAGGGTTTCTTACCAATCCATACCTCTTCCGGAATCATCCTCCAACGCTGATGAAGGTGATCTATTGTCCAGGTAACATGTTGTCTCCACCGCCTCTGCCTAGAATTCCTGTCCTAACCCGGCACCACTGACCATGCTTCTTTCCCTTTCCATCAATGTCTTGTTCATTCTTTCTGCAACTCCATTTTTCTCAGGTGTGTATGGAGTAGTATTCTGCCACGCTATACCACACTTCTTACAAAATTCTTCAAATTCCTTACTACAAAACTCTCCACTGTTATCTGTCCTCAGCACCTTTATCTTCTTCTCTGTCTAGTTTTCCACCAGAGCCTTAAATTCTTTAAACCTATGAAAGACTTCAGATTTCTTCTTAAGGAAATATATTCATATATTCCTTGAGAAGTCATGTATAAAGGATACATAGTACACAGACTTACCCAGTGATGGAACCTTCACAGGTCCAAACACATCACTGTGCACAAGCCTTGATATATGTTTCACGCTTTTACCACCAGAGAGGAAACTCAACCGATTCTGCTTCCCATATACACAATTTTCACAAAAATCAAAATCCAAAGAGCTATTACTCATACCTTCTACCATACCTTTACCATGAAGTATTCGAAGGCCCTCCTCTCCAATATTTCCAAGCCTTTGATGCCACAGCATGGCTTCTCTCTAGAGACCACTAGATTTTCTGCTCCACTTTTAGGAACCACAAAACTATTGCACCTATTATCACTCTAAAGTTTTCCATAGAAGTTATTTAAAGAAGGAATAATCTGAGGTAACCACAAACCAAATCTTTTAGACTCGGGTTCTAGCCAACCCAAGTCCAGAGAGGGCTCTCTCTTTATAATTTAACTTTGTTCTATTTAGATTTTAAGCTAGTTCTTAGTGTTCATGAGGATTTTGATTTTGACTTAAAGTTGGGCGGTGGTATTCTTGAAACAGATGGATAGAGCTAGTTTTCAAGCCATTGGGCTATGGATTCAATCAAAGGATAGCTTAACTTGATCAGATCATTAAATGGATTGTTTACAGGGCAAGCTAGCAAAGGAAAAGGCAAATCTTCAAAGGGTTGATGGATGGAATGATTTTATCCAGGTTAAAAGGGCAACAAAGAATCCTTAGACTGAGATTAGAATGAGGAGCAGAGGGTGATCATCAACAAGGAGCAATTAATAATTCTTTGCTACAAAGACCACATGGAGAAACTACGGAAGTAAGGGAGCATTTAAGAATTCCCTAACTAAGATAGTTTAGTAGAAAACATTAAGTAGGTAAACAATCAAAGTAGAGTGCATTAAACCAAGTTCTAAAATATCATTCCTAGTTTATCATTCAAATTTCATTGAAACACATATGATTATTAATAAACATAAGGAAAAATAATAATACACATGAGAGAATACTTATTTGATTTTCTCTTAACACAAGAATCCTGTAAAATGTCTGAACTTTATTCCATGATCCAGCAAGACAATCCAATATTGATACAATAACACTTTGATTTTACATACAAGTCTATAGAAATGTCTTTGAATCCACCCAAAATAGTTCGAAATGGGAAGTATTTATACAAAAAATATTACAAAATATCTCATAATAGTTTGAGATTCAATTAAGGAAATAAAAATATCTGCAAGCATGAAGATAGAGACAGATGGAAAACTGCATCATGTTGTCCCTCTTATTGTGGTAGTGCTGGCTGTTGTAGTTGAACTTGAGCCCTTTTAGGCTGGTTGATATGTGTACGTTGGAATCATCTTTGTCTTTAACCTTTAACTGATACTCTTTCACATGTTACTCTTTGACCCTATTTACCTGTTTCATCTGGCTGTCATTTAGATTTACTGTGGTAACTTATAGTAAATCTGTCATCTTTTCCCACCATTTATCTTCAAGTAAATTTACTTTGAGCATCCTTCTATATATCTCGTCTGCCTCAGTGTATTTGGAAAAATTTGGCTTGGTGAAAAATAGATGTTTCACCTCATGCTCTAGGAAAAATAGATTTTCTAAAGTATCATACAATACTTTCCCTGTTGGCAATGCTTTGATTCTTGAAGTGCTTGCCTGTTCTTTGGACAACTTCCTTAATCTGTCAACATAGTCCAATTGGGTCATAAGTTTTTCATGGATGACCATGGGACTTGGAAGGCCTTTATCCCTCAAAATTTGAAACTTTTCCATGAATTTGTCAATTCCAACCTACATGTTATGGCATTTTTCCTCCAGTTTAAGCATAAGGTTTCTTTTAGAAAGAACCTTTTTGACTTCAAAGATGGTTCCAGTTCAGTCCTCCACACCAAGCTTATTTAGTTCTTGCTTTTTCTTTCTATTCAAGAAGTGAATGAGACGATTAGCATCCTCAGGCTGGTCTCCTAAGTCTTCCTTTACTTTTTGTATTGCTTCGGTGGCCACTTTCACCAGTTCTGTTTGCTCAAATATTACTTGAATTGATGGTCAAATATCATTGACAGAGTCAATGATATTGGCCCAGAGTATCTCCTTAGTTTTTCCTAGTGGCTTTTTTAGAGTTAGATCCTTCTATAGGACCTTAATCTTCTCACCCATCCTTAGGGATTTTTGTGCTTCCTCTCTCTACTGAATCTGGGCAAGCTTGCAGTCAGTTTCTAAGCTCACCACTTTCTCCTTAAGTCTCTTAAGCTCTATTTCCTGGATGGACATTTCCTCCATGGCTTTCACTAACTCTGCTGTCTTTTTTGTTGAGGTACTTGCTATTGTAGACTCAATTGTGACTGGCAGTGTTGTGGCAGGTGGAGTTGTTGGTTCCAAAGATGCTGCCAGTGTTGAAGGAACTGTAGTTGTGACTGTGGGAATAGCAGTTGTAGAAGTGCTGGCCAGTTCACTCTGTTTGGACCAAATCAATGTGTCCAATTCTTTTTCTATTTGTTTCAACTGGTCATTTAGCTTTAGGACCAAGTCCATAAGCTCTTCTTGTCCTTTTTGGGTCTCTAGGACTTCTGTTGTCTGTGGATGATGCAGTGGTGGAATCTTCAATTGCTTCTTCAAAGCAGCTATGTCATCATTTTTCTTCTTGATCAGTCTTTCAGTGGCCTTTCACATCTTTGGGATCATGTCACAACTCAATGATTAAATCCTCCACTGATTTGATTCTGGTGTCCTTTTCCTATTAAGAGGCCTTTTCCAATTGGAATTGACTTGATATGTTATTTAGGGAATTCTGTAGTTGATGAGCTGCAATAGCTTTCTCGGTCAAGGTGGAGTAAATCATCTCCCCTGTCTATTTATGCAACTCAATCTAGTCAATAAGATGTATGTCCTTTGCCAGTACTTCAAAATCTATCATCTAGAAGTCAGTTGTTATCCTTGGTTGTTGAGTAGTGGGCCTCATAAATGTCATTTGTATTTTTCCCTCTTTCACATATTAGGCTGAAATTAGCCTAGTATGGTTTGTAGGTGTCATATTTAGGTATTGTGTATAATTCTGGGATTTAAGCCTTTCATTCTTGGCCTTTATATCCTTGTACCTTTCTCTAATGTCTTGATCTTTGTCAGTTGGCATCCTAAAGGAGGACACTTCAACACTGTGTTTCCTTTCCAACATCTGAGTATGTGATGTGGAAGGTTCTAGTGTTCCCCCAGAAGGAGTGGTAGGCCTGCTTCTTTCTTTCTCTATGCTGTTGGCCCCAACAGTTTCTTCTATGAATTCTTGTTCTGACATGGGATTTAATCTCTACCTTTTGACTAGGCTAATTTCTGCATATGTTTGTATGGTTGCTCTACCTAATGTAGTGGCCTCTTCCATATTCCTTTTGAGGCTTTTCTCCTCATTTAGAGGAGTTTGCAAGTTAGGGGGAGTACTCATAGTGGGTTGTTGTATACCTATTTGACCTAGTTCCTCTGATAGTTCTGGTTGTTCAGACTCTTATTGCACCTCGGACTCTTCTTCTATATGAGATTCACTTTGTACTTGTGATTCTCCCCGGGCCTGTGATTTAGTTTGTGCCTAAGATTCTGTTTGTGCTTGAGATTCTCATGGCACCTGCAGGAAAGAACCCTCATCAAGCCTTCTCTCTAAATCAATTAGAGCATTTTCAACTGCTACTTGAGTGCTATCCCTGTCTACTAAAGTATTCTCCACCCATTCCAATTGGTTTGCATATTTCTCTATCTCAGGGATTCAGTGGTGAATGTATGGAGCCATCTTGTTTTTCTGTCTCCTGTTGCAGATGAAGTCACAAGGGTCATATCTCCACATGAAGCTTTGTTTAAGTTTAAGTCTTTGGAGGATTTCCTCTACTTATTTCCTAGCTTCTCTGCTATTGCATAATAAGGGGCCTAGTTGATCTTTGATTCTGAGTTGGGCCTTCTTTTTGGCCTTAAAAAAATGCACCTCATCTGAGTTGATTATTTACCTGTAGTACTCCAGAGAAAATAACCTCATTGGTAGGTATCTGGGAAGTTTAAATGGGGCCAATTCACAGCCATAGATCCTAATTTCTGTGTGATTTTGGTACAAGTACCAATCTCCCACTTTGTTTTTCTTTGACGGCTGAAGGATCCTCCTGATATCTGAACTAATTCTTGGAGGAGGAATTCCTATCAGCATGGTCACTACTAGATGTATAAAAATATCAATGAAATATGTGTATGGATAAGGGGAATCATACTTATGTATCAGAGGAGTCCAAAAATTACTAACCTAGGATGACCTTTAGTGTCAAGCTTTTGGAGAGTGAAAGGGAACGTATCAGCTTGGTAATATAAGAAAAGATGGTACAAAACTGAAGAATACTTAAACACTCTTTCATTACTCATTCTCATAAATTGTTCATGCATCCTATCAACTATGTATTTGGAATTGTCATATATTGCAGCAGGGGGTTGTCCTAGAGTGAAAATGGACATGAAGGCTAAGATGATTTCATCTGTGTATTCACTGGTTGTATAGCCTAAAACATGAGAGATCATTGCTGATATATCCTGACCAAATGGGGAAAATATGGTAGCTACATATGGAGGAGGTTCTGTTGGAACATGCTTTTCCTCCCTGATGAAGGTCTGAAGCATTTCAGCAATCTTGGTAGTGGTAAGCTTGGGAAATTTTTCTAGTAGGTCTCCAATTAAAATAGGGGTTAAGTTCTACCTTGGTTGTAGGTGTAGCATTTCATTGATTAACTCAGCAGTGATGGTGAAAAGTATGGTTTGGTCAGGGTACATCACTGCCCTTTCAATGGGAATGTAGTTTTCATGGTAATAATGAACTATTTTATGGAAAATGTGCACCTCAAGGAATTGATACTTGGGAAAATTAGATTCCCACAGACCTATTTTATCAGCTTGGTTTAGGTATTGGTCTCTGTATTGGCAGTACAGTTTGATAGGGGATTCAAGGATAGAGGTGTCCTTGATTTGGAAATATTTATCAGCAAGAGGAAGGTGGTCCAGGTCCAGGTGAGGAGTAGTAATTGGCCTGAAATCCATGGCAATAAGGGCAGACATTCTTAGTTCTTGTGGATTTAAGAATGGGGGAAAGTAAATTTTCAATTTTTGAGGTAATGGGGGTTCAATTCCAGGTGGGTTTTATGTTATTAAAGTTCCCTTTAATTTCAATTAAGAAAACTTTAGAGACTAGTTCAGAAATTTAACAGGGCTTTCAATGGATTCTGGCTTAAATACCTAGAATTGATGAAAACGGGGTGTGAACCAGGTAACTGGCAATTCTGAATAGTTGAAAAGGCTTCAATCAGGCTGGAAGGCAATCTGGGAGCTTTTGGCATCTTCAGAGTGCAGTTGTAAGTAGGTATGGAAAATTATAGTTAAAATGATAAAAACAATGATTTGGGGCTTTTTTGTATGTATGTGCAAAAAGTCAATTTGGCGGGTATAGGTGTACAGTGATCGTTTGTCACGTAGCGAGATGAATAGTGACAGATTTGGTGGGTAGCGGACTGGCGGTAAGAGGTTTACTTCACACAGCCTTTGGGTGCTTGGCGGTATTGGGAGGAGGCCGCATGATTCCACTCATCGACCGCTACGTCGCCTCAGGGGCCCAGTGGAAAACAACCCATTTTTGGTGGGTATCGTTCGGACTTTGGGCCCTTCCGAAATCAGCATGGGGCGTCGGATGGGGGGGGGGAGATCGTGCACTGATCGGGCATGGGAGTTGGACGGAGGGTAATGGAGGGGCCCGGCAGGCATTTAATTGTGGTGGTTTTAGCTTAATTATGGGTTAAGGCGGGGATTAAAGTATCGGACGAGATTTGATTGGTTAATGGTTTGACTTTATTTAATCGCAGATCGATTAGTTATGTCATTTGTCGAGCTTGGGTAATATAAAGTTTATATTTCAAACTTCGGGGTAGGGATATTAATATTTAAGGGGTTTAATAAAATATATATACGGGAAATGGTTTATTTTTCGGGAATTAAAATGTAAATAATGTTAAAAGTTAATATGAAAATTGCGGGAGATGGATTGCGCTAAGCATAATGCGTTTTTGTAATTCATTTTTTTTTATATAACATTATAACTTAGGCTAAGTGCATTTTTGTGGGTTTTTCATAAAAAGGGGTATCCATGGGGGTGATTGATTTTCCTTAGGAAAGTGGTTTTTTAACCTTAGGAAAAGGGATTTATTAGGGGAAAATGAATGAATTGAAGGGGGAGAGTGTTTATGAGGGGATTTTAGTACTTAAGATCTATAAGTCATTGGGCTGAGGGTTCGATCCCTCCAGAAGTTAGAGAAATGCTTTGAGCCCCTTTGACTTAAGATTTTGGGTGCTTCAACCTTATTGTGGAAATTAGTTAAGTAAAGGGTGCAATGAGTGAGGGGAAAATTAGTTAATTTGACTTTGTGATTTTTATGCCAGTCCAATTTCTCATTCATACTTAGAACTTTCATGATGAGGGTGATCAATATGCTTTTTTCTAACAATCATCACAATTATACAACCTTTCTTCTAGTTACCCATCTACTCATCCTACCATTTTTACTTCTCTTTATTAGGGTGCATTTGAGCTAGCAAACCCTTATCAAACATTTTTATTTTCTTTACAATGGTAATCTAGCTAAATCTAACCTTATTACATCCAAGGGCTCAGATTAAACAATTGAGCTCCTTTTTATATTTACTCTACCTAATCTACTTATCTGCCAAGATTAAACTGCTTGGTCAGATTTTTATTCTCTATCTATAAACATGAAATTGAAACATGAAATAGCCAAGTTTAAACATTTTGACCATCATGGATTGTGGCATAGTGTTTCTGGGAAAACAAGTGTCTATTCAGAGCTACTAGTCCCACTAAGACAAGTAGCTATCTTAGAAACAAACAATTCAAAGTTACTTTTGTTTTCCTTTATGAGAGATAGATGAGAGAGAAGCAGAGAGTACCAACCTCAGTCTTTCGCTTGGCTCCTTGCTTGTTTCCTCCCTCCCTTGATAGAGCTTTCACCACTCCTTTCTCACTTGTCCCGCTTCAAAGAGCACCTGTAGAGTCAAAGAAGCAAAATACCATCAAAGCATAGATATCTATAACCATAAACAATATAGGATCAGATGTAGATTAACCATACAAATGCATACACAGATACAAGATTCAAAGATATACAACTATATGGAGGAAAACTCAAATAGATTTATTGATAGAAGTAGTAGAAGAGAGGATTACAACCCAATTGTCTGATCCAGCGCCATCCTCCCAGCATGAAAGCCCTCTTCACCTCATGAAAAGACTAGATCACCTAAAATACAATGTTTCATAGAGAAACCAATAGCACTTCCTTACAAAATACAAAATTCCAGCCTCTGGATCTCTAGGATGAGGGATCCATATATAGATATTTGCAGGGGGTGAGTCAGCTTCTGGGATTTTGATTAGTGTCATTTCTCTGATAGTTCTTGGTTCCACTTGGAGATTTCATGATCTCTTACTCATCCCTGGGTGAATTCAAAGAGGCAAGTGTCAAATGAGCAGTTTCTAGAAGATTCTTTGGGTTTCCACTTAGCAAACTACCTCTGCCATTTGTCTGCTCTCGCGCATCGCACCCTACAAAAGGGCCTTTCAGTATGCCTCACACCCTCTGTGTGTAACAGGTGAGATGCATCACACCCTCAGCATGAAGCAGTCTGTGTGGTCCAGTTTTGACCAGTTCTGAATAGTTTTTCAAGGAGAACTTCTGGGAAATGATGTAATCAGTTGACCTTGATCCTTTAGGCTTTGAAACAACACTTTTATGGGTTTAGAAGCCCTTGGTTTATGGACATATTTGATTGGGGTTGCAGTGCCCAAATATGTCTATAACAATTGCCCCCTAAAGCATGAGGTCGTAAATCTTCTGATGTCGGGTGAAATTCTTTATCATGAGGATCCAAGGTTTTTCGAATGGGAAGGTGACCTGTAATAAGATACAATACAACACATTATCTTCATAATATTTTCATGATCTAGCTGAGGCGGGCATTCCCATGCTCAGCTTTATAAAGTCATTTTCAAGTACATAGGATAGACAATTGTCTGTGTGGCAGACTGATGATTCTGGTAGAGCCATCATTCTTTAGCTTGGATGATTATCTGTGCAGTTATGGAGTACATTTGATGTCTTTATTTTCCTGAATATATCGCAGCTCAGATGGATGAAACTAGATCTGGGGTCTTCAAACTCGTTCAATCTTCGCCCAAAGTACAAGTCGATCCATATGAAAATATGTTCTAATGTCAAACATGGAAAGACATTGCCTCATTACCAGCCAATGATGAAAGTTATTAACAGGCGCAAGAGGAATCACCGATAATGATAATGACCCTCAAGGTACTGCAGTACAATTCATGTGGTGTGAATACATGAGTCGATTTCAAACACCACAAAAAATCTTTCGGTTGAAGGCCATTGATGTAAACCTGTCGCCGGAAGTGAGAAACCTGCCATTGAGGCAGGCAAGCTTCAAAGTACTGAATGGGTTTTTCCTGGGTCAACTTCTTGGATAATGAGCTGATGTCGACAAGAAGTGACCCATCATAGGAGGGCCTTAATGAATCTGACATCTATGACAAAAAATGGAGCAAACGATTTTGTGGAGGTGAAAACGATCTGATGATACAAGGTTCAGGGTGGCGGTCATGAAAAATGGAGTGTGAAGCTATTGCAGCGAATGAGGTGTTGGCTGGGTTGGTGAATTCTCTGAGCGACTTCTCTTTAACATATCAACGACTCTGAAATGGATTGGTAGTGTTAACCCCAAAAATGGATGGTACGGAGGACCAATGGTGATATGATCGGTGAACGGAATAACCCAACCCAACTCAATCATGGTGATGGAGTGAAAGTGTCATGTTCAAGAGCGACTTGCTACCAATGAAGTTCTTCAAGTTTTCTTCCCAATTTTTCCCCAGTCATTGCCAACCAGTACCTCTTTATTTTTGTCAAGCTTGAGGAGGATAGCATATGCTTGTTCTATAATTTTCCCTTTGAGCAAACCTGTCGCTATGTTTTAGCGAGCCTAGCGATAGTGAAACTTGCTCTTGCCCATATGGACAAGTTTGTCACTATTGTTTTAACGATTTTAATGACAAAGATAACTCATTCCTTTTCAGTTTTAGAGAGTCTAAAAAGAGACATAAAGGAAACTCCAATAGTCCTTTTTTGTAGTATAATCCCTTAAGTATGAAAAAGTATAAAATAATACGAAAGGGATGACTTTTCTGATCACTTTAGCGAGCCGAAAAAGACAATCGCTTGATCTTTTTGTGTAATGATCCCTCAGGTCCAAAAAGATTAAAATATAGAGGAGGGATGGCACTTCCAATCACTTTAACGAGCTGGAGAGGCCAATTGCTTGGCAATCTTTTTATATTTTACGAGTCTAAAAAGAGCTTAAAAGAGACTCGTTTTTTAGGAACGAGTGATATTTTCAGGTAGCAACTGGTTCCAAGTAAGTTTGGAACTTTTCAATCATGACAGTTTGGAACTTTGTTTCAATCACTCATCGCAGCTATGCCTCAAAAGGGTAAACAATCAAGTGGAGGCATATGATCAGCTAAAAAGTGGAGGTGATGGTAAGAACACAACCAAGGCTCAAAAGCTGATAGCAATGCAATCACAAAGGTTATTTACCGAAGGTGGGTTCATTTTTTAATGAGCTTGAACTCTGGGGGAACATATGCTCATTGCTAGGTTTATTTTTTAACGAGCTTGAACTTCACGTAAACCTACTCGTGCCAGTCGTATAATAAGGATGTCTCTCATTGGTAGGTTCATTTTTTAGGGAGCTTGCCCCATGCGAAACTTTGCTCCGATCCTTTTGTATGCAAGCTAGGAACGACCAACTACTGTCCTAAGGGTTAATGAACTACTGAGGTTAGGTAGGATAGTTTCGTAGAAACATCTCCTTTACTTTGCCAGTGCCGTCGGCCCTTGCAAAGGTGAATGGTTGACCAGACCAATCACCTAACTTAAGTAGTTGAAGTTAGTAAAAACTACGGGGTTAGAGTTACGCTGGTCGCTTTTCACTTGTGTAAAAAAGGTTTGCATGCCCCCAGGTATAAAGAAAAGTAGAGTTTCCAGGTTACCATATGGAAGTCCTTGCATTAGCAAGATTGTTCTATCCACGTAGCAGACAAAACACTCCCTTGGCTTTGTCCATCGAAATAGAAAAAGGTGAATGGTGTGAGCTTCCAATCACATAACCTTTGACGAGGGAATCCTATTCCAGACTGATCCCATTTTCATAAATGGACGGGTGTGTCAGACTGGTCATATATCCTACGAAGAAACCTATCTTTTACCTGGGATTTTCCTGCTGTAGCAGTCCAGGGCACGTGCCCCCTGGGTTTTGTCACATTCACTGAATCACTCACGATCATCAGGTGGATAGAATGGATGTTGATGAGACATTC
Source organism: Pinus tabuliformis (assembly GCA_031772625.1). Lineage (NCBI taxonomy): Eukaryota > Viridiplantae > Streptophyta > Pinopsida > Pinales > Pinaceae > Pinus > Pinus tabuliformis. Next base: position 217,956,944 of record CM062808.1, read on the forward strand.
CTTGTGCAAAAATACCAGTTAGGGATGGCATTTGACTAGTAGCCGTGTTTGAACCAGGGAATGGAAGTTGGTTAATGAGCTGGATCATTCTGCCTTCATACGGGAAACACATCACTCGAAAGAGTGAGGAAACAATAGCTCCCATGTTATATTCATGCCCAAGGAGTAGATTGTAATCTAGAGGGCCTTGGACTATCATCATGTTTAGATGAACCGTTTTCCTTCTCAAAGTTATAGGAAAATTTGGAAGGATCCCTAACGGTCGACTGGTTCCTTTATTGAAGCCTGACAAATTTCGAATCTCAGGCAGAAGCGATGGTGAACCAAGCGCTTTCCAAGCAGTTGAGGAAAGGATACTCATGGAAGCCCCTTCATCTATGATAGTACTAGCCATGATCATTTTGTAAGCTTGTACTATGATCCAAAATGGCACATTAGATGGTAGGCGGGGTCTCGCTAGTAGGTTCCAATCAAAGGAAACAACTAGATTGCTTGGAGGAGGGACCGAATAAATGGCCAGACGAATCTCTTAAACTGAGGAACTTCCTTCCTGTGGTAAATGAACGGGTAGATTGCCCCCATGTTCATCAGATTCTATGTTAACAAAATTAATTTGAACGGTGTTGTTCTCATTCTCTTTGGAGACTATATCATCTGAAGGAGAACCTTATGAAGGCAAGACTGGGTTGACTGTCATCTCAACCTATTGACTTTGGTCCGGTGTGGACTCAGAGGGTTTATCTTCAATGATAGGTGTTTTGACCAACAACAGAGGTGTGTCAGTCAGATTTTCAACTAGAGATGGACTCAGCAAGAGTTTCTTGTATCTAGGAGGAAGTCGCTGCGGTGAAGCAGGACGGTTATCCAAGACTCTTTTAGCTTCATCCAAGAAAGGACAATGGTGGAGGGCATGATCACCTTCACACAGCCTACAAGGAAATTTAGATCTTCCTTCTATCCATTGACTTCGTTTTCACTAGTTGATGGTGTACTCTCAACATGATCGACAGAGGTTGAAGACACCGGATTGTGAAAATTGGGAGAACAGTCCCTTAAGATCCGAGAGATGCAAGGAAAATCTTGATGATAGTGGTCCCCTTTGCAAATGACACATGGGGATTTAGGTTTGGATGGTGCAATGTGTGGATTTTTGCTAGATGATGTACGGTTTCCCCCTTTTGTCGTTGGTTTCTTCTTCTTCTTCTCCTTCCCTTTCTTCTTCTTCTCAGTAACTTGGTTTTTAGTGTTACTAGCTTCACCAAGTGAAGAGGAAGAAGGAGAGGGAGAAACAAACAAAGTAGAAGGTGGGGGGACAACTCCAGTATCATCTGGTTGCTAATTTGATTGCTCAGGAATTATGGTGTTTTGAATGACAGAGGTTGATAAAATCCATAACGGTAGGCCAATTGTCAATCCTGGAAGGGACAATGTAGCCACGTAAGGGGCACCAATATCTCCCCAAGAAGAGAAAGGACTAGGATTCCCCCCAAGGGGAAATCCTTGATTGGTGGACTCCATTTTCTCAACCTAAGACTAACGAGGGAACTGTGATGTTATTCCGATTAAAATAAATTTTATGACGCTTTGACGCAACTTGCTTTTTCAATTTTTAAGAGTCGAGAAAAAGCTAAAGATGACTCTAGTCGCCTTCAATTTTTAATGAGCCTGAAGCGACAAGTGCTCAGATGGACCTTTTCTTTTAAGAAGTCTGAAAAGGAATGAAAGTGACTACTCTGGAAGTCTAGACAGGGGGATTACCAAACCAATTGAAAAACTACAATATAATTTTACGTACGGTAGTCAATCTTTCTGAATGTTGTGTCCAGTGCATTGTGATCAATAGGGCTGCAGACACGGCTTCCTAAGGATAAAGGATATAGCCTATTGTGGTCTCCCAACATATACTTGATGGTACATGGGAGCACAAGTCCATACTGGCACTTATCGTATCAAAGAGGAGGAATCAACCAACCTACGATGAAAACAATAGTTACCAGGATTTACGATGCCGGAATACACCTCTAGCCTAGACTTCTAGATGTTGTGCGTTAGGTTCCAAAGCATTTTTATGTTCATTGAGGTTTATTTTACAGTTGATCTTTCTTAAGAAGTTTCCCTTTCAAGGTTCACCGCGTGATGTAAATATACAATTCCTAAATATGCAATCCAAGATGATAAACAATCATTTATTTTCTTTTAGCAATGAAAATCCTAGCTACTAAGGAAAGAAGAGCAAAATTCTTTCAACATAGAGCAGAGAGCACACACTAAATGCACTTTTCCTAAATCGATTTCCGCATGCATTCTAAATGCAAATGCACATGCATGTAATTGTTTTTCCGTTTCCTTAATGTGAGAATGACAAAAAGAAAACTAAGTACAGATCTGAACTACTTTTCTTCAAAGTGACACTTTAGCAATTTCTTTTCAAAAACGAAAGGAAGACCAGGACGACACTTCCAATTTCAAACGGAAAACTGCTTTCAAAACTCCAAAGAATTGACAATTCAAATCAAATACAATGGCAAAAGAACAGTCGACCACCAAAGAACCTCATTGTGGACCTATAGGGACGAAAGCGCATTTAAGGCTAAGAAAATTAGTCATGTAAAGGAAACCCTAGACAAGAAAAATGAGCTTAGTGTTTGAGGTACTGGTAAAGGAAAGATGTGATCATGAGAAAAATGAGTATTTCCAAATATCATGGCCTCTAGTGTTGCAGAGCCACATTTCCCTCAAAGAAGTGGAGCAGAATGAACCTCGACGACATTGAAGAAGGGTTTCAGTTACCTCAGTGGAACTCATTGCGTATGGACCATGGATCGTAGGGTTTCATGGAGGGTCGTTGATCTGGGTCCAAAGCTCGAAATCTGTAATTCCACCTGGTAACTCATGAAGGATTCTGAGTGAAGGTTTTTCACAGCGGGGGTTTTTCAATCATAACTGCGGAGTTTTTTCCATGCAAACCTCTCTTGCTGCAACCACTGTATCATCGTCGCACTAGCCGGGCACAAACCAGTTCGAAGGCGTAGGGAATCATCTTCTCTGGGTGACTAGCATCTGGAGGTTGGAGTGTTTTTGGTTTTGATGCAAGCGACGGCAGTCCAAAGTAAAGCACTACAGTCACAGTATCTCCGTTTTAACATCCCGGTTTTTATCCTCAAGATTAGGGTAAAGGTCGTGTCTCTTTAACCGTTTTGTTGTCGTTTTCCTCGAATCGGATACCCTAACTATGGTTAATCCCAAGGAGTTGGTGGACCTGGACCCGGATCTAGAAGACATTCTCTCAATGTGGGGTATGGAACCAACAGCACAGAATGTGAAACAATATTTTGGGGCTTTTGAACTGTCGAGGTCTAAGTCCTTCGCTCAGCAAGATAAACCAGCTTTTCTGCATCAGAGTAAAGACCATGGCAGAGAAGTCACTAGAAAACAAAATCAGGTTTCCCACTTTCAAGTGACAAAGGAAGACCCGGTTGATGGTCCGACAGGAGGGCTTGGCACAGCTAGGGTCTCCGGTGGTTTTCCTCCGCTATCCAGGGTTCCCCTGCAAAAAGATGCACCACTGCCAAAAGGGAACTTTGTAGGAAGTTCCGCAGGCCTTTCCGTCAATCTAGCAGGAGAAAGAGGAGGTCTCGAGGGTGCGGGGGTATGCCATCCTTTCTCAGAGCCTACAGACCCTGTTTTCTCACACCATGTCCAGTCTCAACCGGAGGAAGACGTCCATGAGGGGCCGGTTCAGGAGGAACCTGAGTGGATAGGCGGCCGTGGGGAAAACAGGGCTTTTGCGGAAGGTATAAGGAATATAGGGGAAAAAAGAAAACCACAAAGGCATATTGGATCTCAGGAGATTATAGGGAACGTGGTCCTAGGCATGGAGGTATCCATAGAAGAATCCCTAGCTATTGCAGAATGCACACTTGTTGGAAGAGCAAGAGGAAAGAAATTCTCGTCGGAATTTCTTCATTCATGGGGAGAAAACTGTTTTGTCACGGATAGACCCTTACGTTTCGAGGCACAATGTCTAGCGAAAGGTTGGTTCAAGCTCAGTTTTGAGGACAAGGAGTCGGCAGAATGGGTTCTTGAACGGCATTGGGCCATTGGGCACATCCCGGTTCTGTTAAAGAGATGGAACCCTCTTTTTGATGCTATCAAAGAGAGGACTGATGAGTTCCCGGTCTGGGTGAGAGCTCCGGGTCTTCCCTCATTCCTTTGGACAGAGACGGTGTTCAAAACCATAGGGAACAGGCTGGGATCATTCCTTGAAGCAGATATGTCCTTTTTGGAGACAAAAAACAGAGCAATGGCGCGCATCTTGGTAAGCTTAAATCCGAGCAGAGGTCTGGCCCAAAAAATCAACTTACAGTATAAAGATTATGTGTTCGAGCAGTTGTTGGATTATGAGCACTTGCCGTTTAGGTGCCATCGTTGTCATGATTACGGGCACCTTGCAAAGGATTGTCCACTGTTTAAAAGAAGGAGGCGCTTTCGGAGGACTCCAGTCTTCAAAGCACCAGCACACTATCCTCCTCAAGCGCCTCAGGAGAATGAAGATATAGTAAAGCAGACATCAGATGCAATGGAGACCGAGGAACACCTAAAAGAGCAAATTTCCGAAGACCCCCATGTTGAAAAAGCTGCACAATCTTCTAAAATGCAACCGGTGGATGCAGAGGAGGAGAATGCAAAGGAGGCGCTCGCAGACGAAAGGCCAACAAGTGATCCGGAAACTGGTATGCGTTCAGGCCACTGTCTTTCTCCTATTAAAAATCCTGAACATGTTTCTGTATCATTGTATGGATCGCCTACAATATCTCCCTCACATATCAATGTTATAAACGAAATCATGGAAAATGTAAAGACTTCTCCAGATGTAGACCCTATATCGGCTGCCATGCCGTCCCTGGAGTTGAATTCTGATGATATGTGGCCCCCTCTTGTTTCCCCTGTCCCTCACACCCCATGCCCTTACAATCTTAGATCTATGGGAGGGAAGACCGGACAACCGAATGCAATAGGTGGTCTAGGTCAGTTTTCTGCTCAGAGTTATGTTAAAAACAAGAGAGGACGGAAGTCAGACCTTTCCAAGGCAAAGCTTAAAGCCAAACTGGATGTAGCAGACGGGAAACAATTCTCAATCCCCGGGGTTCTTAGAGCAGTACAACCCCCTGTCTCTGTTACAAAATGATTTTATCATCATGGAATTGCAGAGGTTTGGCCAGTAAACCTAAAAAACTGGCCTTAAAAGACAGGATTCTAAATTCAAAAGTGGACATTCTATTTCTGCAAGAAACCTTGGGGAAGGCTACTGAAGTAGAATCAATGTTGAAGGCTCTTCTGCCAGGCTGGTCTTTTTCTGCAATTGACTCCTCAGGACACTCGGGGGGTCTTGCAATTGGGTATAGAGACAGTCGCATTAAGGTCATAAATCAATGGGGGATGAAGCAAGTTATGGGCATGGAGGTGTTGTCCCCTGATTTCATCAATCCCATTTCTATTATAAACATATATGGCCCATGTCAAGGAAGGGAGATTTTTTGGGAAGAATTGATGTCAAATCCTCTGATGAAGTCCTCCTTGTCAATTGTGGGGGGTGATCTAAATTTTTCCATTGGCAGAGCTGAAGCATGGGGTCCTTCAGCTAGGGAAGACCCTCTGTCAGATTTCTTTCTTAAACTTCTTCTGGAAAATAATCTTATTGACCCTGCCCCGGTCAATCTTAAGCCTACATGGAGGAACAGAAGAGCTGGGGAGGACCGGATCGCCAAAAGATTAGATCGTTTTCTGTTATCAGAGGATTTAATTTCAAAAGCCCCTTTATTCAGACAGTGGGTCGAGGAAATTGGCAACTCAGACCATTTCCCTATTTTCCTTGATCTCTCTTTCCCTCCCCCAAAACCTCCTTCCCCCTTTAAATTCAATCCTTCCTGGCTTCAAGACCCATCATACATCAACCTTTTCAAGGAAACGTGGCACCATCCTGAAAGAAATTCAAGAGAGTACAAGAGCTTCCTGTTCATGGAGAATCTCAAAAATCTGAAAAAAGCAACAATAACATGGGCAAAGAACAGGAAACTAAAACAGAATGAAGAATTGGAAGGAATTAGGGAGGAGCTGAAGCTGTTGGAGAATCCTGAGGAAGAGGGATATTACTCTCAGGCTTCAAAGGACAGAATTCTTCACTTGGAAAAGCTTCAAAACAAAATCCTCATGGACAAGGAAGAAGAATGGAGGCTTAAGAGTAGGGCAATCTGGCTAAAATCAGGGGATGAAAATACCAGATTTTTTCATAATTTTGCCAAAGGAAGAAAATCTGCAAATACTATTTGGAGACTTAAAGATGAAGAAGGCAGGGAGGTAAGTTCTTTCTCAGAACTCTCTGGTCTAGGACTGAGGCACTTCCAGGACATTTTCTCAGACCCAGGAGAGGCTACCATAGCAGAAGTTATAAGAACAGCTCAATGTTTCCCCAGGTTTGTTGGAGAGGATGAAGCAGAAGAGTTATCAACCCCGGTTTCTAAGGAGGAGGTTGAAGCTGCTATGAAGTGCATGGCCAAAGACAAAAGTCCAGGTCCTGATGGATGGACTATTGAACTTTTTCTTTCTTTTTTCGACCTAATAGGTTCGGAAATTACTGATGTTGTAGAAGAATCTAGACTGAAAGGAGAAATCTATAGACCTTTCAATTCTACTTTTATAGCCCTGATTCCGAAGAAGGATGATCCGGAGAGTTTTGAAGACTTCAGACCAATCTCCCTGTGTAATTGCATATACAAGATCATTGCAAAGGTAATAGCTATCCGAATTGTTCCCATTCTTTCAAGAAATATATCAATGGAACAATTCGGTTTTTTGGATGGAAGACAAATTCACGAAGCCATTGGAGTTGCACAGGAGGTAATTCACAGTGTAAAACAAAAGAAGAAGAAGGGAGCTGTTCTTAAAATAGACCTTTCCAAATCTTATGATCGAATAAGCTGGCTCTATCTCCGGATGTTGCTCACCCATCTGGGCTTCAATTACTCTTTTATTAGCTGGATTATGGGCTGTATCACAAATGTTAGCTTTGCAGTTCTGATCAACGGAGCTGCCTCCCCTTTCTTCAACAGTCAAAGAGGTCTCAGGCAAGGCTGCCCTTTATCCCCCCTCTTGTTTCTCCTTGTGGCAGAAGGGCTAAGCAGACTGATTCATAAAGCAAGAAGAGAGGTGAAGGTAAAAGGTATTGAGGTAGCAATAAATCTCTTCATAACCCATCTTCTTTTTGTTGATGATATCTTGATTTTCTCCAATGGTTCCCTCAATGAACTTAAGGAGTTTAAATGTATTTTTGATCTATTTTTGAAAGCCACAGGAATGCAGATAAACTCTAGAAAATCACAAGTCTGTGTGGCAGCTTTTAACAGAAGAGAAAGATCCATGATGGAAAATCTCTTTCCTTTTCAACTCCAGCCTCTAGACTCTCCTTTCAAATATCTGGGTTTTTGGCTGAAGCCGACAGCTTATAAAAAAGAGGATTGGAACTGGCTCATAGCAAAGATAGAAGCCAGGATTTCCCAATGGAGCTTCAAGTGGCTCTCAAGAGCTGGCAGATTGACTTTAATTAAATCTGTCTTGCTTGCCATTCCCGTATATTGGGCAGCCTTAACTTGGATTCCCAAAGGAGTGATGGAGAAAATCAGAAGAATTTGCTGTAGATTTCTCTGGGCAGGTTCAAAAGAATCCTCTGCACTTCCTTGGGTGGCATGGGACAAAGTGGCTAGACCAAAAGATTGGGGAGGCTGGGGAATAAAAAGGCTGCCTGAATTCAGCCTTTCTCTAGCAGCCAAATCAGGATGGAGACTTGTCACTATGGAGAATCTCTGGACAAAGGTGGTAAAAAGGAAGTACATTGATCCAATTCCCTTAGATGATTGGATTCGAAGCCAAGACAAGAAAGTAAAGAATACCTCAGTCATCTGGAAGGCCACGGTGGAGGCTTTCTCTGTGATTGAGCAAGGCTTGGCATGGAAAGTGGGAGATGGAAGACAAATCAGAATTGGCAGAGACCCATGGGTTGGATGCAATGAAGCCTATGCCCTGTCACCTGGTCTTCTCAGACATCTTGATAACCAAGGTATTTCAAATCTAAATCAGGTGGAGAAAGTTGGGCATTCTACAATTTGGGGCCAGGCTTGGAAGAATGATGAAGACTTAGATTTGAATTTCAGGTGGAAGAACGAGTGGGCTTCCTACATCCAAGAACTGCATCGCACAAATGTTAGACTAAAAGATGAACCAGATCATCTAATATGGGCGCAAGGCAAAACAGGAGATTACTCCCCAAAAGATGGGTATACATTCTTAATGGCAAAGAAAGGATGGGGAGTCCCGGACTGGTGGGCGAAAAACATATGGGAATTAAAATGCCCAGCAAAGGCCAGGATCTTTTTATGGTGCATTCTAAAAAGAAAAGTCCCTACATGGGACATTTTACAAGCCAGATATCTTGTTGGGCCTGGGAGGTGCCCCTTATGCAAGTCAGAAGAGGAATCAATCAATCATCTCTTCACAGCATGTACAGTCACAAAAAAAATATGGGAGGAGGTAACCTGTTTACTTAAGGTAAAAGCTCAGTGGGGTTCAGATCCTCTGGAGGAGTCTTGGAGGAAGTGGTGGAACTCCTATCCGGAGGGAAACATGAGGAATTTGCCCCTTATTTTCTTTTGGGGAGTATGGCTAGCAAGAAATAAAGCTCTGTTTCAAGACAAGGACTCTCTCACAGCCACCATTGCCATAAACTGTGCTGCCATCTACTCTGCCATCCCGCTCCCTGCTCCCAAAGATACTCAAAAGAAACAAAAGCCTGTCTCTTTAATGGAGGGCATTCCGTGGGCATTCTTTGATGGAGCATCACAGAATAACAAAGCTGGGGCCAGCATATGCATTCACCTGAACCATGATCACACTCTAAAGGCTTCGGTAGGGCTAGGTCCTGGTACTAACAACTATGCTGAGCTATCTGCTTTGCGTTTGCTACTCTGCTGGTTACTTCAAAGAAAAATCTACACAATTCAAATTTTTGGAGATTCTCAGAATGTCATCAATTGGGTTAATGGAAATGCATCCTGTAAAAACCAGATCCTGAAGACTATTGTAGAAGAAATTATGTTTTTAAAGACATCTTTTAACAGTTTATATTTCTGCCATATCTACAGGGAGAAGAACATGGAAGCAGACCAGCTTTCTAAGGCTGGTCTACAGCAAGATCTGGGCGCATGGTCAATAGCAGAATCCAGACAGGGGCAGATCTTTCCGTCACATCAGGCTCCTTTTAATCCTCCTTTTTGATCGAGAATTCTTCACTTTTTTGGTAGCAGTTCCGCAGGCTAAAGAATTTTTGCACACAGTTCTCAGCAGTTTTGTTTTTTTCTCGCTTCTGTATATATATAGTTAGCACTACAAACAGTCAAAATACCTCTCTGTATATTTTTCAGTTTTTTCACAGCGACTCTGTACATATATTTTCTTTTGTTTTGGGGTTGTTTTCCTTTTCAAAGGAGACCCCGGGTTTCGCTGCACCACTGGATTATGTTTTTTTAATGCCTCCCGCAGGGAGGAAGGTCTTACTTGCTTCTGCTAGCAAGTTACAGGAAGGTCAACCCGCAGTATCCGGACAGAGCTATAGTTTCTGGTTTTACTTTTCAGGTGTTCAAATTGCACATTTGGGTGCGTCTGGCATGCAAAAGATTTAATCAGTATGTAATCTTTTCAGATGATCAATAAAAAGATTATGCTTTTTTCCTCGGAAAAAAAGAACAGTCGACTATCTAAAAGAGGAAGAATTTATGACACTCTTTTTCTTGACTGAAAATGGCAGTTGCGACACTTTCAAATCAAAAGAAGATAGTTCGATAAACCACTATTTGCAAAGGAGGACTGTAAATTATGAAAAATACATAAAAAATATTCACAATTACTTATCAATTGAGGCTGAAAAATGTAAAGGAAGAAGGTTTCAACAGTGATATACTGATCATAGACAACAAAACTACTGAATAGAGCTGAAAACAATGAAGAAAAAACCAAAATCTGGAGGCAGAAACAATCTCACTCAATCATCGCACCTGTCCTTAAGGGAAACAAGGATGCATCTAACCTACAGCACACAGGAGGTGCGATGCATCCAGACTGCCAATGAGAGACTATGCAATGGTCCAAGGATGAGACTAACCTCGGTTTTTACTAACAATTTGCAGCTAAGTTCAGGGGTTTATGCTGAGCTAATGATAGGCAGTAAACACAAAGTATAGGGGTTGATCTAATGAGGTTATTGAGCTACCACTAGGGCTCTTAGGATGTTTGCAAGTCAGATGTTCAGTTCATAAACCAACCCGGAGATTGACTGAAGCAGCGTTGATCTACTTTTCAGTTGCATAGCAAAAGCAGTTTGAAGGCTAGCTAGCTTAACTTCAGGCTCTGTCTGTAGTTTATAAAGCAAACAACAAGGACAAACAAACAAACTATTCGCTCCCTAGCAGAGTCGCCATTTTGTTTCTGGGAAAACTAGTGTCTATTCAGCACTGCTAGTCCCACTAAGACGGGTAGCTATCTTAGAAACAAACAATTCAAAGTTACTTGTGTTTTCCTTTATGAGAGATAGATGAGAGAGAAGCAGAGAGTACCAACCTCAATCTTTCGCTTGGCTCCTTGCTTGTTTCCTCCCTCCCTTGATAGAGCTTTCGCCACTCCTTTCTCACTTGTCCCACTTCAAAGAACACTTGTAGAGTCAAAGCAGCAAAATACCATCAAAGCATAGAGATCTATAACCATAAACAATATAGGATCAGATGTACATTAGCCATACAAATGCATACACAAATACAAAATTTAGAGATATACAAGTATATGGAGGAAAACTCAAATAGCTTTATTGATAGAAGTAGTAGAAGAGAGGATTACAACCCAGCTATCTGATCCAGCGCCATCCTCCCAGCATGAAAGCCCTCTTCACCTCATGAAAAGACTAGATCACCCAACAATACAATGTTTCACAGAGAAACCAATATCACTTCCTTACAAAATACAAAATTCCAGCCTCTGGATCTCTAGGATGAGGGATCCATACATAGATATTTGCAGGGGGGTGAGTTAGCTTCTAGGATTTTGATTAGTGTCATTTCTCTGATATTTCTTGGTTCCACTTGGAGATTTCATGATCTCTTACTCATCCCTGGGCGAATTCAGAGAGGCAAGTGTCAAATGAGCAGTTTCTAGAAGATTCTCTGGGTTTCCACTTAGCAAACTGCCTTTACCATTTGTCTGCTCTTGCTCATCGCACCCTACAGAAGGGCTTTTCAGTATGCATCACACCCTCTGTGTGTAACAGGTGAGATGCATCGCACCCTCAGCATGGAGCAATTTGTATGGTCTAGTTTTGACCAGTTCTAAGCAGTTTTTCAGGGAGAACTTCTGGGAAATGATGTAATGAGTTGACCTTGATCCTTTAGGGTTTGAAAAAACACTTCTATGGGTTTATAAGCCCTTGGTTTATGGACATATGTGATTGGGGTTGCAGTGCCCAAATATGTCTATAACACATAGGCATGGAAAATTTTAGGGGTGAGTTTTCACCCTTGGGCGAAATTAAGGGGTTTTATATTTTTATTGGGCAAATATTTTGTATCACTGTACATTGTTTTTTTTTTATCGGTAAAGACTAAATCTATTAAGAGAAATCAATATGGTACAAACAGGAGAGGCAAAAGACCGTCAGACCGGAAATGATAGAAACATCAACCTCGGTCCCGGAATAGAGATACAAGCCCTGAGCTGCAAGAAAGACAAAAGACCGACAGACCGGAAATGATAAATTCACCAACCTCGGTCTCGGAAAGAAAAAACAAACACTGCTACACCTGATGATTCGAAAACAAATACAAACTGTCAGGCTGTTACTCCAGCGGGACAGTGATTACACCACAATGTTTTTTCCCTTTCTTTTTGTTAACTTTTGTCCAGCCCTCATGAGGAGGATGGGCAAGAACAACTTGGAGACTGGAGTTCTCTATCATTGGGGACTCCTTCTCTGAGTCAGAGGAGGAAGTCTCATGGGGACGTTTCTGGGAATTGGCTGAGACATGGGTGTGCTCCATAATGTTCGTGGGCGGATCCATTGTCTGCGGCATCTGATCTGATTCTGACTGATTTTCCTCCTTTTCCATACTTGGAACCTTTTCCATACTAGGGGGGCTGGAGCTTCCGGTTGGCGGCGGTGGGCAGGGGGCCCAACGCTTGGGCTTAGTATGAGCAAAGAGGCCCTTTTTTGCTCTTGCTGACAGCGATGGGCAAGAGATATGTAGGTGCCCTGTTTGGTGACAATGACGACATCTGAAGGCAGTGTTCTCGTACTCTAGAAACTGGGTCCAGATAGCATCCTTGATCTTGAGATTGATGTACTCTGGCAGTCCCTTACTTAAATCAAGCTCCACACACACTCTGGCGTATGTATAGAGACCCTGCCTCTCTCTCTGGTAGTCTCCCATCCAGAAGCGACCCAGGGCATTGCCTATTTGCCTGTATACTTCTGTTCGCCACAGGTGAACTGGGAGATTTGGAAGCCTGATCCATACCGGAGCTTTGGTGATGACTGCTGAAGCTGGGTCAAAGTCGGGAAACCATGGAGTTAGGAAGAGACCAGCTGATCCCATGAACCAAGGGCCTTCGTCTAGGGCATTGTAGCAATGTTCTAGGTCATCGAACAACACTATGAAATATCCTTTGGCACAGAAATAAACCTTACAACGATCCGTCCAGGTGGCTTTGATCCAGTCATAAAGATCCTGTGAGCGTGGCCAGAGCCCATTGAATCTGCAGATGATGGCTCTTTCAGCAAATTTCTGGGTATCGTCTTCAAGATCAGGGTAGGAGATTTCAACTGATGGGATCTCCTCCATTTTGTCAACCAGAAAGGCCTTGGGTGAAGTCTGTATTGGTGGCTCTGTCTTTTCAGCTTGCTTTCCATGGACTGCATCTTTGTACGAAAAACCCCTAGCTGAGGAAGGCTCTCCCCCAGCTCCCCCTCTAAGACGAAGGGAAAGGATAATAGATGCATCTTTCTCAATACTGTAAAAAGAAATGGGAAAGAGATCCTCCAGATGTTTACCTTGGTATAGAAGCCGTTGGTTTGCCGAAGGGATTCCCAATTTGATATCCAATGCATGTTTGAGATTCCGCACTGGATCCGCCTGGCAAACCCATTGAAGCATGGTTTTTCCTGAAAGAAGCCTGATTTGAATCTGGAAAGCTGCGGATGATTCTGAAGGCTTTTTTCCCCAACCGATATGAGGAGCGGGAAGGCAGATGCCTTGATAGAGTTTCGAATCCGGCCTTGGTCTGGTGTGCAGGGGCGGCATACATCTGATTAGTGTCGTCCCTTCTTTTCTGGAAGCGCTGGTCCGAGGATAGGTTGAGGGAGCCGCATGATTTTTCTTATCCACTGCTTCAATAGTCGAAAGGGGGCTGCTCCGTCGCGCCGTGGAAGCAGGGGGACGGGGCCATGTTTTCCCGGAGCTCTCCGATAAGAGGATCGCAGACTTTTCTGTATCTACAGCCCCAGCACTCCATGATCTTTGCCCAGATCTCTTCAATCCTTCCACGGTCGGAGCATTTTGTGACCCAACGGCGGCGGCATGGGGCCTGGAAGCTTCAAAGCTGGGGTTCGAGCGTTTTGTGACCCAACGGCGGCAGGTCGGAGCATTTTGTGACCCAACGGCGGCGGCATGGGGCCTGGAAGCTTCAAAGCTGGGGTTCGAGCGTTTTGTGACCCAACGGCGGCAGCCTGGGGCCTGGAAGCTTCGAAGCTGGTGGCCTTGTTGCTGGTCTGCAGCAGAGAGATAGCCCCGGAATTGATGCTCCGATCTCTCAAACTTTTTCTTACGCAGCACATTCCAGGAACTGACGGCGGCCGTTGGCAAGGAGACGGGGGAGCTAGGGTTCGCCATTCGGGAACCTGTATCCGACCTAAAACAAATCCTTCACTGAGATAGCTTTCTTTAAATTTTTTCTATCACTGTACATTGTTACAAATCATCTCAAATTTATTTTATAAAAAAATTAGGTATGGAGTTTAGCCCACCTTATTTTAAGGGAGAGAGTAAGAAAAGTAAATTTAGCCCTTTAAATTAGGAGTTACAACCTTCCATTTTCCCTAATTTTCAAGAATAGGTATTTATGATAGTTATTTCACCCTCCACATTCGGTGTAAAAAAGGTTTTTTTCTTTCATTTCCCGTATTTCATGGTATTGGGGTTAATTTCTAGAAAATGACCTTATTTTTTGGAACAAATGGTCACAAAAGAATAATTCATTTTATTTAAAAATTCAAGTATCTTATTTTCATGTTTATTTAAAAATTGAATAATGTTCTTGCCATATTCCAAGTTTGCATTTGTTTAGTCATAATCATATAAAAAATAATGGAAAACATTTTTTTATACTCCATAAGTCACCTTATATTTACGTGTAAATAAATAAAAATATAAATAAAGTGGAGTATGGTAAATAAATAAAACCTCTTTTTATATTTAGTCCATAACCCTCTTTCTATTTAAGAAGGCTCAAAAAAGAGGTTTTATTTAAGTGAATCCTATGGGCCAAATACCATATTTATAAAAGAGGTATGGTAAATTAATAAAAATATAAATAAACGAGAGGTATGGTAAATAAATAAAACATTTTTTTATATTTACTCCAGAAGTCACATTATATTTAAGAACACTCAAAAAATGTGTTATATTTAGGTGAAGCCTATGGGCCAAATACCATGGGCCAAATTATTATTAATACCATGCAAAAAAACATTATTAACCCTAATATTAGTATTAATAAAAAAAAAAAGATGGCACATGGTATTGACCCATGGTATTCATGTGGAATGTAGGTTATTTAAAGGGGGGAATTAAACCAGCATAGATCCACCTTTACTCTGGATCTACTAAGCCCCAGGAGGGATCAAATATCGTGATATGCAAACTAGTATAGAGTGAAAAAATATTTGATCCTCAGGCTTGGTAGATCAAGAGTAAAATTGGATCCTGTTATTTAATGTCACTTAAACATTTTAATTTGGTTAAAATAAAAAAACAAATAAATTATTAATTTTATTAATTTTTATAAATTACTAATAGTAGTTTTTAAGCTCCAGGTTTATGATAACCCATGGTAATATCATGGTATTCACGTGAGCATAGACTATTTAAAGGGGAAATTCTATCAACTTAGATCCATCTTAATTCTGAATCTACCAAGTGCTGAGAGGGATAAATAGATTTCATCCCTCCAAGAGTGGTAGAAGTGGAGTTAAGATGGATATAGGTTGGTTTTTATGATAATGAAGATATTAAATAGGCTTAGGAAATTATATTATAAAAAACATTCTAAGGTGAACAGTTAAAGCTACATTTAGTCACTTCACAAACCTTAGTAAAAAATACCAATATCTCCATTAATATTGGTTTTTCTGATTTAACAAAAAAAAAATACAAAACAGTGAAATCTTATCACTCTTTCCGCATCACCCTCGCAGAAGAGAGATAGTCAGTGCCCAGATTTCCCACCATTTTTCAAATGTTCTCAATATGATATCTTCATGAAAAAGTTAAGGTATTGATGTTGGATTAGTTGTTTGAAAAATATGTTGGTTTGTACAACCTTTCATCTTCTCTGTTATTCTTAATTTGTCGTAATGATCTGTAGGGGTTAGGTCAGTGCTTGAAAAATGTGCTAATTGTACAACCTTTCATCTTATATGTTTTTCTTAATTTGTCATAATGATCCGTAGGGGTTGGGCCAATGCACCATATTGTCCTAAAAGGTAGAGATTGTGCACCAAAAATGAAATTAATCCACATGTTACAACGTTGTTAAAAAATGCAAGACGTATGAAGGTAGTGAATTATGCTAATAAGCAATTTAGATTGGGAGAGACGTAATTAAATTTTATTATTTAATTGAAGATTTCCAATTAAAATAATAATAAATCTATATGTATATATTAATATATTGATTGGAAGGCTTCTGACAATGGTCACTCCTTTCCATTAGATCTCCTTCAGGCCTTTGGGATACCTACTACTTTCTTATATTATATAGTTGGGGCTTGCTACTTGTTGGCGTGTTGGGGTAAACAAAATGTGTTTTTTTTTATCTCGTAGTTGGAGTCTATGGAATAAGAAAGAAATTTGATAGCTTGACAAAAGTGGTACAAAATATGTTTTTTTTTTTCTCGTAGTTGGACTCTATGGAATAAGAAATAAATTTGATAGCTTGAAAAAAGTGGTAGAGAAAAGATTAATCTCTCCTACCTTGACAGAACTGGTGGTCAAGATCAACACCTACAAGAACTTTGTTGTGGAATATTATCAAAACTAATATAAGGATATGAAAGAGTGTACAGTGAGAACCTTGACAAACATGGCCACTGAAACTTGCAATATTGTTTGTAGGAAGAGAAAATTATGTTTCTTTTTTCCAAACATGTATGTTAGTATATTACAATTTAATGAATATGTTTTCCTATTATCATACATGGTTTCATACTTTAACAAAACATTCGCCAATACTCCACTTTTTATTATTCAGTGAAAGATTTGCCAAGATCTTACAAGATTTTATAATTCAATGATAGATTCACCATGACTTTACAAGATAATATAATCCGATGAGAGATTCGCCAAAAAAATTATGTATACATATTATATTATTCATAAAATTTCCTCCCATTTTTCCTATGCATCATGGGGATTCGCCTATTTATTATACATATAAATTTAGGGTGGTTCTTAAAATTTTCCCTAGGCATAGGTTACAAATTGCACACAATCATTTATTCTACCTAAAAAGTAAATAGTAGTGGCATTTTGACTAGCACACTTTCATGGTCTTTTTTCTTGGGGTTCATATTTTTCATCTTTTTTTTACCTTTTTATTCCTTTTGTCCTTTGATTTTTCCTTTAGGACATACCCTCTTTACATTTTTTATTTTTTTGAATATGGAAAACATTTGCGAACGGAAAAGGTATGTACATATTATAGGTTTAATATCAGTCATTCAAAAATTATGACTCCTATTGGTATAGGAACCTAACAGTGGCTCCACTTGGGGATGACATTTCCTGGTGAACTGTCAAGAACTTGTAGATCAATGGCCTTTTGAATTTCTATGATGTCACTCTGCAACTTTTTCCTTTTCACTTTTTTGCATTATTGCTATTTATGACAGTAAAACCTTTGAATCTTAGGGCCTTCTCTTCGATCTTCAACTCCAAATATTCACTATCCAATCAACTCTAAACTTTTGAAAAACAGAGTATGTACAAATGATTAGTGGAATCAATAACTAGGTTCAATATAGTGTTTAAGCATTCGACCATTAACTGGTCCTCCTTCGGCTTTTGTGCCATCCATTTCTCTCAAGAAGAAAGCATTATTACCTCTAAATGCATAGATGACATATGGGCCTTTCCATAGGAAATCAAATTTCCCATGTTTACCTTTATCCTCTCTTCTTGAGTCCCATTTCAAAACTTTGTCTCCTAGGTAAAAATCTTATGCCTCAGCCCTTTTATCAAAATCCTTCTTGATCCTTTCCTGCACAATTTGGGATCTGATGTACACTTCTTCCCTGGTCTGCTGCAAATGAATTGTTTGGTTGATTCTCCTTTGGATGTCATTTGGTTCAACCTGCAACTCCTGGAGCAACTTCATCACTGGTGTTCCCAAGGAAGATGGGAAAACAGCTTCCATTCCATAAAATAATTGATAAGGACTAGTACCAATGTATTTCTTTGTGGTTATCCTGTCTGCCCATAAGGCATTCACTAGCTTCTTGTTCCATGTTCTCTTGTTGTCTTCTAGCAGTTTTTTGATGATATTTACAAGACTTTTATTTGAGGACTCTGCTAGTCCATTTCCTTGGGGGTAATAAGCTGTGGAATGGCCCAATGTTATATGGTACTTATTATAGAAATCAATCATTCTCTTAGATTTGAAGGTTGTTGCATTATCAGTGATGATTTTGGTTGGGCACCAAAATCTAGATAGGATGTTAGATTCAAGGAAGGTTATAATAACACCGTCAGTGGCTTGCCTGGATCGTATGGCTTCTATCCATTTGGTAAAGTAATTTGTAGCAGTGAGAATCCATTTATGTTGGGCAGAAGAAGGTGGATGGATTTCACCAATGAAGTCAAGACCCCATTGTTGAAAAGGTGCTTCAGCAGATATTGGTTTCAGGGGGAGGGGTAAAAGCTTTTTCTTTCCTTCAAAAATTTGGCATTTATGACATGAGGTTACAAATTTCTTTACATCAGAAAACAAAGTGGGCCAATAGAAACCATCTCTAAGAATCTTACGAACAGTGGTTTTCCAGTAAAGATGTCCTCCACAATCACCTGCATGAAACTCTTGTAACACCTTGTTAGATTCTTCTCTTAATAAATAGTTAAGAAGGATACCTTCATGATTCCTCCAAAACAAAGCATTGCCAAGTATGCAAAATTTTAAATATTTCATTTTTAAAAACCTGCTTTTGGTCTTGGATAATTCAGGAAGAGCTTGTAAATTTTGTAAAACATATATGATGTCAACATACCATGGTGATTCAACAAAGGCTTGGTTGATTGGTGGAGTCACCATCTCCTCTCCATTATCCATTTCTGCCATAAAATTTATGTCTAAGGCCTAACAGTTCGATTCGGCCATGAGCTTGGCTAAACCTTAGCCTTTGATTAACTTTGTTGGCTTGATTTCTAGGTCATATTCTAATATAGTAGCTATCCATTTCCCTCTCTTTCCATCTGGACCATCTTGTGTTAGGATATCCTTGACTACTGCATTGGGGACATGGGCTATTATATGAGAATATAGAATGTAAACTCTAAAATCTTTGATAGCTTTGACCAAAGAAAAAGCTTGTTTTTCCATTATATTGTACTTTAAAGGGGCATCTCTCAGGGCTTTGCTAAAAAAGGCAATAGGTTTTTCATAACCCTCATCATTTTTCTGCAGTAGGACTGCAACAATTGTGTGCTCTAAGGCAAAGGAAAATATAATGAAATCCCTATCAAACTTTGGACTAATCAAAACTGGTTTTTTTCTTAAGGCTAACTTAATATCTTCAAAAGACTTCTTAGCCTCAATAGTCCATTTTATGGTCGAATCTTTCTTCAACATGTTATTCAGTGATCTGATTAATTCTGCTAAATTAGAAATAAATCTCCTAAGAAAGTTAATTTTTCCTAAAAAGGCTTGTAGTTCTCTAATGCTCCTAGGATGTTGTATCAGTAAGATGGCTTCAATTCTTGTAGGGTCTATTCGGATACCATCTTTAGAGATTATGTGGCCTAAAAATTTACCCTCTTCTAACCCAAATAAATATTTTTTAGGATTCAAAGAAATTTCATACTTCCTACATTTGATGAAAACCTACCTTAGATGATCTAAGTGCTGTTTATCTGATTTTGAGAATACAGTGATATCATCAAAGTATATTACTAGGAAGTCATGGATTTCCTTAGCAAAACCTATGTCGATAGCTCTTTGAAAACTAGCCCCTGCATTCTTTAATCCAAAAGGCATTTTCACATACATGAATGTGCCCCAAGGAGTAGTGAATGCAGTTTTTGCCTGGTCATCTGGGTGAACTAAAATCTGATTGTAACCAGAAAACCAATCTAGTAATGAGATCCTGGTTGACCCTACTACCCTTTGTAATATGTGATCCATTTTAGGGAGAGGGTAATTGTCCTTAAGTGAAACTTTATTGAGATTCCTAATATCAACACACAGTCTAATCTCATCAATCTTTTTCCTTGTGGGCACCAAATTTGAAACCCAATCAAAGAACCTAATTGGTGCTATTATCTTGGCTTCATACATTATTTTGATTTCCTTTTCAATAGAAGGTAATAGAATAGGATTAATCCTTCTAAGATTTTGTCTAAAAGGTTTTTGATTTTCTTTTATGGGGATGGTGTGTTGTATTATGCTGGTGTCATAGGACTTGCGGTCCTCATAACTCCAAGCAAAGAAATCTTGGAATTCCTTTAGTAGTTCTATGTATTTCACTTTTTTAGCAGGAGGTAAAGACTTTGAAAGTTTTATCAATTTTAGATTTTCTCAGTCCCTATGTTGCACTCCTCTATATCAGATTTTAAGGATTCCATCCTTGGTTTTATAGGGACATCATTTGAATCAAACAAGTCTTCCAAAGGGGTTAATCCTCTGGGCAAAAAAATTATCTTTGAGATTGATGATTTCAAAATTTTCGTTAATTATCTCTTCAATTTAAACTTGCTTTAGGTTTTGAATACTGATTTTGTAAACTTTGTGGGATGGAATCTATCTCTTCATCTTATAATTTTTTAATTTCTATTTTATCTGAAAAATCAAGATCTAATGTTATGTCAGTATCTCTATTACTATTAACAATCTCTTCATCTAAAGTTAAAAAATTATTGATGTGTTGGTCATTAGCAAATACTTGCTAGTTTTTCAAGTTGTCTGGGATAGCAAGTTTGTGCTTAACCTCAGCAGTGTACTGATGATTAGGTTGAAATGGTAACTTACAAGTACTGGCAAACATTGCTAAACTATGAGCCTGCGTATTATGTTTCCTTGGAATGACTGCAAGCTTAGTTTCTAAAAAAGTGTTCAATATTTCTATAATTGTTCCTCTGTAAAAACTTAATCTAGGGCCTTTGGTCATATATACAGCATTAATTTTTTTGATAACCAACTCAGAATCTCCCATAATAGAAACTCTTATTTCTCCTAACTTTTTAACTAATTTGAGACCTAAAAGAAGGGCTTCATACTCAGCCATGTTGTTGGTGCATTTGAAATTCAGTCTGTAGGCATGGCCCTCTGAGTAATCATTCTCTAAATTGTAAATCCACACTCCTTCTCCTACTCCTAACTTGTTCACTGATCCATCAAATTCAAGATGCCATAATATTTCATGTTCATAATTCTTACTGTCAAGGGGGACAAAATCTTCTTTGATTAAGGCATCTTGATCATCTTTTCTATCTAAAAGCTCTTGAGTTTGGACAATTTCATTTTGAACTGTAACTGCAATTTCTTTTGGTTCTAAAATAATGTTGTTTGAGGTGGTTTCTTGTGTTTGTTCAGAATTGCATAGAATAAAAGAATCGATGTTAGAATGCATGGAATATATAGGAAATTTTTGAGGCCTAGCCTGACTACTCACTACATATTTCATTAGGGTCTCTCTGTATAGCTTTTTAGTATGTCCAAAGACTGAAATTGTGGCATATGACATGTCAAGTTGCAAAGATCCTTGGATTTTATCCCCCCATGATCTAGATAATAGCATGCCATATTTGGGTGGTATATCAGCAACAACTAGGTCCATGAGAATTGT
Organism: Pinus tabuliformis; assembly: GCA_031772625.1. Taxonomy (NCBI): domain Eukaryota; kingdom Viridiplantae; phylum Streptophyta; class Pinopsida; order Pinales; family Pinaceae; genus Pinus; species Pinus tabuliformis. Next base: position 217,978,365 of record CM062808.1, read on the forward strand.
CTTAGCAGGATATTGTACTAAGGAAACACATAGGTCTTTGATCAGCCCTAGGCACTTTACTTGACTTGAATCAAATGAAAACAGGTCCTTGTAAGGTCTAGTGATGTCTAAGTTCAATTTTTCCATAACAGATTTAGGCATTAAATTGTGTGAAGCCCTGGAATCTAACATTGCATTGTGTAAGATCTTATCATGAATGTTAAGGCTAATATAAAAGGGTGGTATCCCTCCTTCTAATGGTTTTCCATTAACATCAAGGTCGAATATAAGCTCAGGTTGATCATCAAATAAGTTAACATAGTCTTCATTTTCAACGAAGTTTAAAGATTTGCTTATTTGTGATTTGTAAGTTTCATTTTTAATCAACTCTATTAAGGGGACTGAGATTTTTTGCTTAGCCACTTCCGCTCCCAAATTGAAAGGCGGCTTTCTCTGTTTGAGGATTTGGAATTTTCATGGTAGGATTTGGAGTAGGTTAGTCTTCTATTTCTACATTTGAAGTATTTTTCTTTGGATTTTCTAAGGAAATTTTTGGAGTTTCCCCCACTATCTCCTTGGAGGCGATTGAAGTGGATGGTTGATTATCAAGGGGTTGGTCATTGGTTATATCTACAATGGTGGGACCAGAAGGATTCTAATTTGGTCTAGAGAGGATTTGGAGAGTTTTGGTAGTTGGAACTGCTTTGATCTTCTTAGGTTGATTTGGTGTTGCTTTCTTGTTTTGGTCAGGAGTATCAGTGTTCTTTTTACTCCTCAATTTGTATTGTTTGTGCACTTCAAAGATAGCAGAATCATAACCTTGCTTGTAATCGAATGATTCTCCTGATTGGGTCTGCAATTGTTGAGGCATGTGTAGTTCCTGATCATCTTGAGTCAAAAATACAGTTTCCTCCTCATCTAATCCCATTAAGTTAATTTGTGTGTCTTGTTCAGGGTCTTCTGAATGGGAAGCTTAAAGATAGTTTTCTTGAAAATGAGGCCTAATATTTTGATCAGGTCCATTTTTTCCGATGTTTTGATTTTGATTCTTTCTAAAGTTTGGATTTCTCACTAGAGGCATTTGTTGATTATCCCAGTGAGGCTTCCTTTCAATATTCTCTATCCTATCCATTAGTTTTTCCATTCCTTTTGTTAAGGGATCTATTTTAAGGTCAGAGGATGAGGCTTCATCTTTTAAGGGTCCTCTTCTTTCATTCCTAATGTTAGATCTTTTTGCTAGCAAATTACCTTCTACACCAACTGCTACACTCTACATGTCTTATAAAGTTGGAGGATTTCTCTCTCTAAGTTGGAAGACCATATCAGTATCAAACCCATGAGGAAACTTTATCAGAGCTAAGCCAGGTAGGGGTTTGAGATTGACTGGTATGTATATATTGTTGAATCTAGTACAATAATCCTGGACTGTTTCATTTGGTCCTCTCTTGATGTTTTCATATTCTGAAAGGATCTGCAAAGGATTCTTTTTCTTTTCCCACCTATTTAAAAATTGTTGATAAAATACTTCTAAAGTGTCTATGTTGTTAGCAGGTAAAGATATAAACCATGTTCTTACATCACCAGCTAGATTCTGAGAAAACAGTCTCATTTGGACATCTCCAATATCAATTTCATGTAATTCAAAGAAAACTGTCATTTTTTTGTGTGTTGTTGTGTTGTGTAAGTTCCTATGCCATCAAATTGGACAATTTTGTTCTAGTAATCTTGTGGCATGGCACCTTATGGAGCAGGCAACACAGAGGAGCATATCTATTTGCCATGGCTCTAAGTTGGGCAGGACTAAGAAGTGGATTTTGGGTTCCCGAAGATTATACAGTGGGTGATGGGGAACTGGGAGTAATGGGTAATTGATGTGTAATAGTCGGTTGGTGGGGAAGTGAAGGTATAAATGGAGGTGAGGAATGAACTTCAGAGATGGAAGGGAATAATGGTGAACTAAAGGGATTTGAAATTGTTTCAAAAAGTTTAGGGATCTTAACGGTAGTGAGGGATGACTAAGGGGAATTTAGAATATATTGGTCAATTGAAAAGTTTGCCCTTTGGACTTCAAGTTCTACTGTAAATTCTGGATCTAGAACTATGTCATCAAGGGCACTTTCAGATTAGGTTCTAAATAGCGAAATATCAAATGACTCATCAAAGGGGAGGTCTTCTAAAAACAACCACTCATCCAAGGAAGAATATTATTTAATTAACCGATCTTTCTTATCTTCCGGATATTCTTGAAATCAAATTAGGATTATCAAATACTTAGGGAGGGTTTGGATCTGGGTTGGCCCTAGTATAATGAGTTCTCCTTGAAGCCAGAGTTTCGAACATTTTTAATTACTTTCTTTCTATGAAATTTTTTATAAATAACTTCTAATAAACCCTTCAAGAGGCTTGAAATAAAAATTTGAAATTTCTCAAAGGTTTATTAAGACTGAGGATTTGAGTCCCCAGTATGGTTGCCACTATGTTATCACTCAAAAGTTTTCCCTAGAAATTATTAAAAGAAGGAATAATCCAAGGTAACCATAAACCAAATATTTTAGACTTAGGTTCTAGCCAACCTAAGTCCAGAGGGGGCTCTCTCTTTATAATTTAACTTTGTTTCTATTTATATTTTAGGCTAGTTATTAGTCTTCATGAGGATTTTGGTTTTGATTGAAAGTTGGGTGGTGGAATTCTTGAAACAAATGGATAGAGATAGGCTTTCAAGCCATTGGACTATGGAGTCAATCAAAGGATAGCTTAACTGGATCAAATCATTAAAGGGATTGTTTACAGGGCAAGCTAGCAAAGCAAAAGGAAAATCTTCAAAGGGCTGATGGATGGAATGATTCTAAGCAGGGTTAAAGGGAAATGAAGAATCCTTAGACCGGGATCAGAATGAGGAGTAGAGGGTGATCATTAAGAAGGATAAATTAAGAATTCTTTTCTACATAGATCACAGGGAGAAACTACGGAAGTAAGGGAGCATTTAAGAATTCCTTAACTAAGTTTAGTAGAAAACATTAAGAACGTAAACAGTCAAAACAGAGTGCATTAAAGCAAGTTCTGAAATATCATTCCTAGTTTACCATTCAGATTTCATTGAAACACATATGATTATTAATAAACATAAGGAAAAACAATAATACACATGAGAGAATACTTATTTGATTTTCGGTTAACACAAGAATCCTGTAAAATGTTTGAACTTTATTCCATGATCCAACAAGCCAATCCAGTCTTGATATAATAGCACTTTGATTTTAGATACAAGTCGAAAAAAATGTATTTGAATTCACCCCAAATACTTCGAAATGGGAAGTATTTATACAAAAAATATCATAACAATTTGAGATTTAATTAAGGAAATAAAAATATCTTCAAGCATGAAGATAGCGACAGATGGAGAACTACATCATGTTGTCCCTCTTATTGTGGTAGTGTTGGCTGTTGTAGTTAAATTTGAGCCCTTTTAGGTTGCATGATATGTGTACGCTGGAATCATATTTGTCTTTAACCTTTAACGAATTCTCTTTAACCTGTTAATCTTTGACCATGTTTACCTGTTTCATCTGCCTATCATTTAGATTTACTGTGGTAACTTATAGTAAACTGTCATCTTTTCCCACCATTCATCTTCAGGTAATTTACTTTGAGCATCCTTCTATATATCTCGTCTACCTCAGTGTATTTGGAAAAATTTGGCTTGGTGACAAATAGATGTGTCACCTCATGCTCTAGGAAAGATAGATTTTCTAAAGTATCATGCAATACTTTCCCTGTTGGCAATGCTTTGATTCCTAAAGTGCTTGCCTGTTCTTTGGACAACCTCCTTAATCTTTCAACATAGTCCAATTGGGTCATAATTTTTTCATGGATGACCATGCAACTTAGAAGGCCTTTATCCCTCAAAATTTGAAACTTTTCCATGAATCTATCAATGCCAACTTGCATGTTATGGCATTTTTCCTCTAGGTTAAGAATGAGGTTTCTTTTAGAAAGAACCTTTTTTACTTCAATGATGGTTTCAGTTTTGTCCACCACACCAAGCTCATTTAGTTCATGCATGTTCTTGCCATTCAAGAAGTGCATGAGACGATTAGCATCCTCAAGCTGGTCTCTTAAGTCTTCATTTACCTTTTGTATTGCTTTGGTGGCCACTTTCACCAATTTTGTTTGTTCAAATATTACTTGAATTGATGGCCAAATATCATTGACAGAGTTAATGATATTGGCCCAGAGCATCTCCTTAGTTTGTCCTAGTGGATTTTGTAGAGTTAGATCCTTCTCTAGGACCTTAATCTTCTCACCCATCCTTAGGGATTTATGTGTTTCCTCTCTCTCTTGAATCTGGGCAAGCTTGCAGTCAGTTTCTAAGCTTGCCACTTTCTCCTTAAGTCTCTTAAGCTCTGTTGCCTGGATGGACATTTCCTCCATGGCTTTCACTAACTCTGCTGTCTTTTTTGTTGAGGTACCTACTGTTGTAGACTCAGTTGTGACTGGCAGTGTTGTGGCAGGTTGAGCTGTTGGTACCAAAGATGCTGCCAGTGTTGAAGGAACTGCAGTTGTGACTGTGGGAATAACAGTTGTAGAAGTGGTGGCCAGTTCACTCTGTTTGGATTGAATCAATGTGTCCAATTCTTTTTTTTTTTCTTTCAATTGCTAATTTATCTTTAGAACCAATTCCATAAGCTCTTCTTGTCCTTTTTGGGTCTCTAGGACTTTTGTTGTCTATGGATGATGCAGTGGTGGAATCTTCAGTTACTTCTTCAAAGCAACTATGTCATCATGTTTCTTCTTGATCAGTCTTTCAATGGCCTTCACATCTTTGGGATCATGTCCCAACTCAATGATTAAATCCTCCAAGGATTTGATTTTGGTGTCCTTTGCCTATGAAGAGGACTTTTCCAATTGGAATTGAGCTGATATATTATTTAGGGAATTCTGCAGTTGATGAGTTGCGATGGATTTCCTATTCAAGGTGGAGTTAATCATCTCCCCTGTCTGTTTGTGCAACTCAATCTGGTCAATAGGATTTATATCCTTTGCTAGCACTTCAAAATCTATCTTCTGGAAGTCAGTTGTTGTCCTTGGTTGTTGAGTAGTGGGCTTCACAAATGTAATTTGCATTTTTCCTCTTTCGCATCATAGGCTAACATTAGCCTAGTCTAGTTTGTAGGTGCCATCTTTAGGTACTGTGCATAAGACTGGGCTTTAAGCCTTTCATTGTTGGCCTTTATATCCTTGTACCTTTCTCTAATGTCTTGATCTCTATCAGCTGGCATCCTAAAGGAGGACACTTCAACACTCTATTGCCTTTCCAACATCTGAGTATGTGATGTGGAAGGTTCTAATGTGCCCCCAAAAGGAGTGGCAGGCCTGCTTCTTTCTTTCTCTGTGCTGGTGGCCCCAACAGTTTCTTCTATGAATTCCTATTCTGACATAGGATTTAATCTCTGCCTTTTGACTAGGCTAGTTTTTGCATATGTTTGTATGGTTTCTCTGCCTGATGTAGTGGCCTCTTCCCTATTCCTTTTGAGGCTTTTCTCCTCATTTAGAGGAGTTTGCAAGTTAGGGGGAGTACTCATAGTGGGCTGTTGTATACCTGTTTGACCTAATTCCTCTGATAGGTCTGGCTGTTCTGACTCTTCTTGCACCTGGGACTCTTCTTCTATATGAGATTCACTTTGTACTTGTGATTCTCCCTGGGCCTGTGATTCAGTTTGTGCTTGAGATTCTGTTTGTGCTTGAGATTCTCCTGGCACCTGCAGGAAAGAACCCTCATCAAGCCTTCTCTCTAAATCAATTAGAGCATTTTCAACTGCTACTTGAGTGTTATCCCTGTCTACTAAAGTATTCTCCACCCATTCCAATTGGTTTGCATATTTCTCTATCTCAGGGATTCAGTGGTGAATGTATGGAGCCATCTTATTTTTCTGTCTCCTATTGCAGATGAAGTCACAAGGGTCATATCTCCACATGAAGCTTTGTTTAAGTTTAAGTCTCTGGAGGATTTCCTCTGCTTCTTCCCAGCTTCTCTGCTATTACATACAAAGGGGCCTAGTTGATCTTTGATTCTGAGTTTGGCCTTCTTTTTGGCCTTAACAAAATGCACCTCATCTGAGTTGATTATTTGCCTATAGTACTCCAGAGAAAATAACCTCATTAGGAGGTATCTGGGCAGTTTATATGGGGCCAATTCACAGCCATAGATCCTAATTTCTATGTGATTTTGTTACAAGTACCAATCTCCCACTTTGTGTTTCTTTGACAGTGTTATGAAACCAGCTCACAAAATGATAGAAAAGATAGATCAACACCTTAGAATTCAACCTCTTCGAGGGGGAAACCTCCTTTACATTACACAAATGAATGATTCTTTGATGATTCAAATGACAAAACCTCCTTTCTATATATAGGAGTCTAAGGACTCACAATATAACCCAGCTGACCTAACAATAATAATATAAAGGCACAAAAATAACAATAGAGGGATTCTATGGGGCACAGTAATAACAATATGGGGACAATAGGGGCACAACAATATTAATAAGGGATATAAATACAGTAGTAATGGGGTAATTGCTAGTATTATAGGGACCTAACATGCCCCTCTCGTTCAAAAAAGTGTTGTCCTCAACGCTCGAGTAGTTCTAGATGCTTCTGTATAAAATTCTCATCCTTCCATGTGGAATCTTTAGCAGATAAGTTCTTCCACTTGATGAGATACTCCGAAATTGATCGATTTCATAGCTGTCGAGTTCTTGTTTTTGTGGCTGCTTCCGGTTCCAATATAATTTTTCCTTCCTCGTCAAGTTATGGTAATATTGTTTGAACAGGGAGCTTTTCGCCTATAACCTTCTTTAAACATGAAACATGGAAAACTGGGTGCACTCGAGAAGCTGTAGGAAGCTCCAATTTGTATGCCATAGTACCAATCTTTTGCAACACCTTATACGGACCATAATACTTTGGTGATAATTTATTATCCTTCTTAGCTTGCTTGAGGGACATTTGTTTATATGGTTGTAGCCGTAGGAATACCCAATCACCTACGTCAAAACTTCTTTTGTTGCGACGTTGATCTGCCTGTTGCTTCATTCTATACTGTGCCAACATGAGGTTATCCTTTAAGAGTTGGAGGACTTGTTGTTGATGCTCGATGTGATGTTCCACTACTTGAACCTTAGAATTTTCTCTTAAATATGATGTGATGGTTGGTGGCTGATATCCATAAAGTGCCATAAATGGGGTCATTTTTGTTGTTGTATGGAAGGAAGTGTTATACCACCATTCAGCCAGAGGCAACCATTTGACCCATTGTGTCTATTTATCTGATACAAAGCAACGAAGATATTCTTCCAAACATTTGTTTACTATCTCAGTTTTCCCATCAGATTGAGGATGATAAGATGAGCTATGAGCTAACTGAGTACCGAGACAAGAAAATAATTCTGTCCAAAAATTTCCAGTGAAAATTGGATCTCTGTCACTTACAATAATCTTTGGGTTTCCATGTAGCTTTTGAATTGTTTCCATAAATGCAATAGAAATTGATTTGGCTTTAAATGGATGTGATAATGCACAAAAGTGTGCATACTTGGTAAGTCTGTCAACTACCACCATGATGACACTATTTCCCTCAAACTTGGGTAAACCTATGATAAAATCCATTGAAACCTCCTCCCAACATTGGCTTGGAATGGATAAAGGTTGTAATAGACCCGGGCTCTTAATTGTTTCAAGTTTATTTTGTTGGCAAACCAAACATTCTGCCACAAAATTTCGAATATCTGATTTAAGGCCATCCCAAAAAAATTCCTTCTTAACCCTATGGTAAGTTTTTAAAAATCCTAAGTGCCCTCGGAAGGGAGAAGTGTGCAATTCCATTAGAATCTTTTGTTTGAGTTGGGAATTCTTACAGAGGTATAAGCGATCTTTGTACCATAACGAATCATTTTTCTAGCTAAATGTATCAGATGTACTGGAATCTTCTTGTAACTTTTGAATAGGTGCCCACACTTCTTCATCATTCTTCCATTCCTCCCTTGCTTCATTTATCCAATCTAGTTGGATAATAGAAATGGCTCACAACAATGCTTCCACATCCTCATCCTTTCTTGAGAGTGCATCTGCCACCACATTTTGCTTCCCTTTTTTCTAGATGATTTCAAAGTCATAACCCAACATCTTTGTGACCCACTTTCGTTGCTCTTCAGAGGATAATCTTTGTTCTAAAAAGTATTTAAGGCTATCATGATCCGTTTTTACCTTGAATTGTCTTCCCATTAGGTAGGGTCACCATTTCTTAAGTGCATGTAGTATTGCCAACATTTCCTTCTCATAAATAGCTTTTTGTAAAAAAAATTCCTTGATTGGATGACTTTCAAAAGTAATGGGTTTTTTATCTTGCATTAAAACAGAACCAATTCCATTTCCTGAAGCATCACATTCCACAATAAAGGTTTTTGTGAAGTCTGGTGTTGCTAAGACCAGTGCTTCGCACATTGCCTCCTCTAGATGTTTGAAGGCCTTTGTTGCTTCTGGAGTCCATGAAAATGCATCTTTCTTCAATAATGTTGTTAGAGGTGCTGCTATTCTCACATAATTCTTAACAAACTTGCGATAATACCCTGTCAACCCGAGAAATCCTCGCAGATGCTTTACGAGTGTGGGGATTTTCCATTCCTTAATGGCTTTAGTTTTGCTAGGGGCTACCTTAACTCCTTCATGACATACAATATGACCCAGATATTCCACCTCTTGTACTCCAAAGAAACATTTGGATCATTTTGCATATAATTATTTCTCCTCCAATAGTTGTAGCACCCTGTCAATATGTTCAACATGATCCTTCCAAGACTTGCTGTAGATTAGTATATCATCAAAAAATACTAACACAAATTTTCTAAGGAAGGGTTTGAAAATGGAATTCATCAAACCTTGAAATGTAGAAGGTGCATTGGTAAGGCCAAAAGGCATGACCAAAAATTCATAATGACCCTCATGAGTTCTAAATGTTGTTTTCAGAATGTCTTCAGTCTTCATTCTGATCTGATGATATCCTGAACGAAGATCCAACTTGGTGAAGTAAATTGATCCATGCAATTCATCTAGTAATTCATCAATGATAAGAATGGGAAACTTATCTTTAATAGTGAGCTTGTTGAGCTCCCTATAATCCGGACACATGCGCCATGATCCATCCTTCTTGTGCACCAATACTACTGGAGCATAGAAAGAACTTTGACTAGGTTGAATTATACCAGCCTCTAGCATTTCTGCAACCATACGTTCAATTTCACTCTTTTGGGCATAGGGATATCTGTATGGCCTGATGTTTGGAGGAACACTTCCTGGAATCAGATGAATATCATGATCATGATCACGAATAGGTGGGAGACCTTTGGGGGTCTCAAATACCTTGGAATGATTGTCCAAGACTCTTTGGAGATCTGGAGAAATAGATGATTTCGATGTGGAAACATCTAGCGAACATAATTGTGAAATTACACCTCTTTGTTCCTTTTTTAGAAGCTTTGTCATACCGTTAGAGCTTATTATCTTTCCCAGTTTCCTTGCAATACCCCTTAATTCAACTTCCTTTCCTTCCACAGAAAATTTCACGAAAAGTTCTTGAAAATTAAAATCTATTGTACCCAAGGATTGTAGCCATTAGACTCCTAGTACAACATTAGCACCTCCCATTGGAATGAAAAGCATTGGGCTAGTCAATACATATTCTCCCATGGATAGCTTGATATTATGGCACTTTCCAGAGCATTTCTTTTGATACCTTACAATGAATAAAATTGTGGGTACTTCCTGAATCAATCAACACTATTACATTTTTCTTCTTGATTTGTCCTTCTATCTTAATGGTTTGAGGAGTGGTAATTCCCGCCAATGCATTACAAGATATGGTTGGATTCATTTCTTCTTTATCTAGGATTTTTTCCTGGAGTATATCCTCTTCTTTTGACCTTTCTTTCTCCTTTTCTTCTTCCTCTTCACAATCTATGTAGAATAATTTCTTCTCAGCACACTTGTGACCTTTAGTGTATTTGCTATCACAACTGTAACAAAGCCCTTTTGCTATTTTCTCTTACAATTGTTGTGGTGTCAACCTTATAGGTTATGGAAGACTAGGGGCAACAACACTTCCATCTTTATAGTTGTGAGTGGTATGCTTCCCGGTTGCCATAATTTTGCTTTCCATTTTTCTTGCTAACCTGAATGCCTTCTCTAATGAATCAGGTTCCCAAAGGCGAACATCATGTTGGATATTATCCTTCAAAGTCCCTATGAACACATCAATCCTATGCTCCTCTAGAATATTTTTTACCCTTATGTTCAATATTTGGAACTCTTCAATGTGCTCCATTATTGAACCCTTTTGTTTGAGACTTATCAATTGGCTAAAAAAAGTGTTGTTTTTTGTATCCTCATAATGTGTTGTCAATTCTTCTGTAAAAATTGCCCAAGCGATAATTTGTTTATGAGATCAAAGCCGTTGATACCATACAAACTGATTTGGTTCCAAATATAAAGTTGCAATATGTACCTTTTGTGTGTTTTGCACATTATTGAGATCGAAAAAATGCTCCATTTGTAATATCCATGTTGCGGGATCCTTGCCATCAAACTTCCTCATATCAATTTTTGGAATATGGTTGATCTTAGATACAACATTAGAGTCGATGAAATCATGATTAACATTTATTTTGTTTGCATCATGAGTTTCCTTTACTACCCTTTCACCATTTGTAAGTATTTCTTGTAGAAAATTTTTCAAATCTGTCTTCAAATCTGCCATGTCTGTCTTCAAATCTATCTTCAAATCTGTCATGTCTCTCTTCAAATATGTCTTCAAATCTATCTTCAAATCATCCATCTTAGCTTCCATGCCCTTTATCTTAGATTCCACACCGTTTATCTTAGCTTCTGTTAGCTTTTGTGAGAGTGACATTTGTTGCACTTGGTCTTGTAATTTTGATATATCATGCAGCATTTCTTCCTCTTCTTCATGAGTCATGCTAGAACTTTCAGGTTTCTTACTATGTGTTTGCATTTTCTTTCCTCAGGACATCAGTTACCGATAACAATGCTCTACTATTCCCCTTGAATTCCTTCAAAATAATTTTTCAAACCAAGCTTAAGCAAAAATTTAAAAAAATCTACACACCTTTTTTGAATTTGTAGGAGCTCAATATTGCCTCTGATGTATCTCTGCAATTTCAGATCATCGAGTTCTAAAATTGTGAAATATAGTATCACTCTGTGTCCTCTTTCCAATGCCAGTAGTCTGATCCAAATTGGATTCTCCAAGGAAGAGTTATGCCACATCTCCCACAGTGACCTGATTATAGACTAGTTCAGTAAAGCGAACTTGTACAACATGCCACATGTCCTTGTTTTGACCTTTGGCTCTAAAAAATATATACAAGAAATTTCAGTCCGTCCTCTTTCTATACCTTCTTACGAAACTTCAATCCGATGCTCAGAGAGAAAGTTATGACGTTTTTCCCCAGGTCACCTGTTTGGAATGTAATTCAGGAGTCTGCAAAAAGACCAACTTCCTCAGATCATATCTCCGCAAATATAGTGCAAAAAGCTCTGAAATTTGGACCCAAGGTTTAGTGCGATTTCGTCTCAAATGGGTTTTTTTTTTTTGCTTCTGAAACGTTGCAGAAAAAAAAGTTATAGTGAAAATGCCACGATGACCTATTTGGAGCAGTGAAACCCTAGAATCCAAACCTCTGATACCAAATGTTATGAAACTAGCTCACAAAAAGATATAAAAGATAGATCAACACATTAGAATTCAGCCTCTTCGAGTGGGAAACCTCCTTTACATTACACAAATGAATGATTCTTTGATTATTCAAATGACAAAACCTTCTTTCTATATATAGGAGTCTAAGGAGTCACAATATAACCCAGCCGACCTAACAATAATAATATAAAGGCACAAAAATAACAACAGAGGGATTCTATGGGGCACAGTAATAACAATATGGGACAATAGGGTCACAACAATATTAATAAGGGATATAACTACAGTAGAAATGTGGTAATCTCTAGTATTATAGGGACCTAACAGATAGCAGAAGGATCCTCCTAATATCTAAACTTATTCTTGGAGGAGGACTTCCTAGCAGCATGGTCACTACTGGATGTACAAAAAGATCAATGAAATCTGTGTATGGATATGGGGAATCATACTTATGTATCAGAGCAGTTCAAAAAATTACAGACCTAGGATGACCTTTAGTGTCAAGCTTTTGGAGAGTGAAAGGGAACTTGTCATCTTGGTAATATAAGAAAAGATGGTACAAAACTGAAGAATACTTAAACACTCTTTCATTACTCATTCTCAGAAATTGTTCATGCATCCTATCAGCTATGTATTTGGCATAGTCATATATTACAGTAGGGGGCTATCCTGGAGTGAAAATGGACATGAAGGCTAAGATGATTTCATCTATGTATTCACTAGTTGTATAGCCTAAAACACAAGAGATCATTGCTACTATATCCTGACCAAATGGGGAAAATATGGTAGCTACATATGGAGGAGGTTCTGTTGGGATGTGCTTTTCCTTCCTGATGAAGGTCTGAAGCATTTCAGCAATCTTGGCAATGGTAAGCTTGGGAAATTTGTCTAGTAGGTCTCCAATTGAAATAGGGGTTAAGTTCTGCCCTAGTTGTAGTTGCAACATTTCATTGATTGACTCGGCAGTGTTGGTGAAAAGTATGGTTTGGTCAAGGGACATCACTGCCCTTTGACTGGGAATGTAGTTTTCATTGCAATAATGAACGATTTCAGGGAAAATGTGCACCTTAGGGAATTGATAATTGGGAAAATTAGATTCCCACAAACCTATTTTATCAACTTGGTTTAGGTATTGGTCTCTGTATCGGCAGTACAATTTGATAGGGATTCAAGGACAGAGGTGTCGTTGATTTGGAAATATTCATCAGCAAGGCGAAGGTGGTCCAAGTCCAGGTGAGGAATAGTAATTGACATGACTGTTATAGACATTTTTGGGCACTGCAGCCCCAATCATACATGTCCATAAACCAAGGGCTTCTAAGTCCCTAAAATTGTTGCTTCACACCCTAAAGGAGCAAGGTCAGCTGATTACATCATCTCCCAGAAGTTCTCCATGGAAAAATTCTCATAACTGGTCAAATCTGGACCATACAGACTGCTCGTTGCTAAGGGTGTGATGCATCCCACCTGATCAGTATAAAAGGTGTGATGCATACTAGATAGCCCTTCTATAGAGTGTGATGAGCGAGAGTAGACAAATAGCAAAGACAGTTCGCAAGGTGGATGATCATGGAATCTTCCAGAAACTTCTCGTATGACACTTGCCTCTCTGAATTTTCCCAGGGATGAGTAAGAGATCATGAATCTCCAAGTGGAACCAAGAACTATTAGAGAGAGGACACTAATCAAAAACCCAGCAGTTGACTCACCCCCTGCAAACATCTATATATGGATCCCTCATCATAGAGATCCAGAGGATGGAATCTTGTATTTTGTAAGGAAGTGTTGTTGGTTTCTTGGTGAAACATCATATTGTTGGGTGATCTAAGATTTTCATGAGGTGAAGAAGGACTTTCATGCTGGGAGGATGACGCTGGGTCAGAACAATTGGTTGTAATCCTCTTTGCTATTATTTCTATTAATAAAGTTGTTCGAGTTTTCCTCCACATTCTTGTATGTTTGATGATATATGCATTTGTGTGGTCAATATATATCTGGTCCTATATTATTTATGATTGTAGATCTTTGTACTTTGATAGTGTTATGTTGCTTTGACTCTACAAGTTCTCTCTGAAGCAAGGAAAGAAGCGGCAAAGATTTGTCAGAAGGGAGAGGAACCAAACAAGGAATCAAGTGGAAGACTGAGGTTGGTACCTTTGTTCCTCTCTTATCTACTTCTCATAAAGGAAAACGAAAGTAGTTTTAGTGTGTTTGTTTCTAATATAGCTACCCATCTTAGTGGGACTAGCAGCTCCGAGTGGACACTAGATTTCCCGATAACAAAATGGTGACTCCGCTGGGGAGTGAATGGCTTGTTTGCTTGTCTATATTTGTTTGTTTTATAAATTTACAGATGGAGCCTGAAGTCAAGCTAGCTAGCCTTCGAACTGCATTTGCTATGCAAGTGCAAAGTAGATAAATGTTGCTTCAGTCTATCTCTGGGTTTTGTTTATAAATTGAACAATCGATTTGCAAACATCCTAATTGCTCTGGTGGTGGCTCTAGTAACGTCATTAGATCAGCCCCTGTGATTTATATTTACTGACTATCACTTGCTCGGCCTAAATCCCTGAACTGAGCTATAAACTGTGATCAAAAGCCAAGTAAAGTCTCATCCTGGTACCATCGCACCCTCTCTTCAAGGAAATCTGGATGCATCGCACCTCCCATGTGCAGTAGGTGGGATGCATCCCTGTTTCCCTGTGTTACAGGTGCGATGATCAGAAAAGGCTAATTTTGCCTTCAGATTTTGGTTTTTCTTCACTCTCTTCAACTCTATTCAGGAATTTTGTTGTCTGTGATTAGTACACCACGGAAGAAACCCCCTTCCTTTCCATCATTCTGCCTCCATCGTGCAAAGAACTGTGAATGTTTTTATGTATTGTGCGCCATTTTCAGTTCTCTTTTACAAAGAAGTAGCGTAATCGAACTATTGTTTCTTGATTTGAAAGTGTCGCAAGTGTCGTTTTCAGTCAAAGAAAAGGATCTTATTGTTCTTGATGGTTGAAAATACTGTTACTCTTGTATTTGATTTGAATTAGTAGTTTTTCAAGTGTCGAAAGCAATTTTCAATTCAAAATCGCAAAGTGTCGTAATTATCTTCCTGTCATTTTGAAGAGAAATTTGTTAGTACTATCGCTTTGAAAAGATAATTCAGATTTGTGCTCAGCATTCTTTATGTCATTCACACATTAAGAAAGCGAAAAACAAATACATGCATGTGCATTTGCATTTAGACTGCTTGTTGGTTTGATTTAGGACAGTGCATCTAGTGTGTGCTCTCTGCTCTATGTTGAAAGAATCTCATTTCTCTTTCCCTAGTAGCTAGGATTTTCATTGCAAAAAGAAGATTAAACGATTGTTTATCATCTTAGATTGCATTTTAGGAATTATATATCTACATCACGCGGTGAACCTAAAAGGCAAATTTCTTAAGCAATATCAACTGTAAAATAAATTCAATGAACATAAAATGCTTTGGAACCTAACGCACAATATTTAGAAGTCTAGGCTAGAGACGTATTCCAGCATTGTAAAGCCTGGTAACTGTTGCTTTCACTGCTAGTTGGGTGATTCCTCCACTTTGAGACAACAAGTGCCAGTAAGGACTTGTGCTCCCATGTACCATCGAGTATATATTGGGAGACCACAATAGACTATATCCTTTATCCTTAGGAAGCCGTGTCTACCGCCCTATCGATCGCAATGCACTAAACACGTCATTCGGGAAGATTGACTGTCGTACCGTAAAAAGTATTATGCAGTTTTGTGATTGGTTTGGTAATCCCTCTATCTAGATTTCCAGAGTAGTCTCTTTCATTCCTTTTCAGACTCCTTAAAGGAAAAGGTCCATCTGAGCACTTGTCACTTCAAGCTCATTAAAAATCAAAGGCAACTAGAGTCATCTTTTGTTTTTTCTCGACTCTTAAAAATTGAAAAAACAAGTTGTGTCATAGCGTCTAAAATTTATTTTAATCGGAATAATATTACTGTTCCCATGTTGGTCTTAGGTTGAGGAAAATGGAGTCCACCAACCAAGGATTTCCCCTTGGAGGGAATCCTAGTCCTTTCTCCTCTTGGGGAGATGTTGGTGCACCCCATATGGCCACATTGTCACTTCCAGGATTGACGATTGGCTTGCCAATATGGCTCTTCTCGACCTCTGTCATTCAGAATGTCGTGATTCCTGAACAATCAAGTCAGCAACTAGATGATACTAGAGTTACCCCCCAACCTTCTACTTCGTCTGTTTCTCCCTCTCCTCCTTCCTCTTCGCTTGATGAAGCTGGTAAAGCTAAAAATCAAGTAACTAAAAAGGAGAAGAAGGGGAAGGAGAAGAAGGAAAAGAAGAAGAAGGAGCCAAAGGCAAAAAGGGGTAACCGAGCATCGTCTAGCGAAAATCCACACATTGCACCCTCCAAGCCTAAATCTCCATGTGTCATTTGCAAAGGAGACCACTATCATCAAGATTTTCCTTGCATCCCTCGGATCTTAAGGGACTGGTCTCCTCGTTTGCACAATTCGGTGTCATCAACCTCTAAGGATCATGTTGAAAGTACACCGTCAACTAGTGAAAGCGAAGTATTTGGATAGAAAAGGAAATGTAAATTTCCTTGTAAACTGTGTGAAGGTGATCACATCGTCCACCATTGTCCCTTCCTAGATGAGGCTAAAAGAGTCTTGGATAACCATCCTGCTTCACCGCTATGGCTTTCTCCTGGATACAAGAAACTCTTGCCGAGTCCATCACTAATTGAAAATTCGACTGACACGCCATCATGGTCAGTCGAAGCATCTATCATTAAAGATGAACCCTTTGAATCCACACCAGACAAAATTCAAAAGATTGAGGCGGTAGTTGACTCGCTCTTGCCTTTAGAAGGTCCATCTTCAGATGATACAATCACTGAAGAGAATAAGAACAACACCGTTCAAATTCTTTTCGTAAACATAGACTCCGATGAACATAAGGGAAATCTACCCGTTCCTTTACCGCAGGAAGGAAGTTCGTCAGAGTCATATCCGGCTGTCTATTTGGTCCCACCTCCAA
Organism: Pinus tabuliformis; assembly: GCA_031772625.1. Classification (NCBI taxonomy): domain Eukaryota; kingdom Viridiplantae; phylum Streptophyta; class Pinopsida; order Pinales; family Pinaceae; genus Pinus; species Pinus tabuliformis. Next base: position 217,995,164 of record CM062808.1, read on the forward strand.
GCAACCTAGTCATTTCCTTCGATTGGAATCTACTAGGCAGACCCCGTTTACCAACTAGTGTACCATTCTGAATGATTGTACAAGCTTACAGAATGGTCATGGCCAGTACCATCATAGATGAAGGGGCTTCTGTGAGTATCCTTTCCTCGACTGCTTGGAAGGCGCTTGGTTTGCCATCACTTCTGCCTGAAATGAGAAATCTACAGGCTCCAACAAAGGAACCATTCGACCGTTAGGGATCCTTCCCAATGTACCTATAACGTTGAGAAGTAAAACTGTTTATATGAACGTAATGGTAGTCCAAGGACCTATAGACTATAATCTACTCCTTGGGCGTGACTATATTTATCGCATGGGAGCCATTGTCTCCTCACTCTTTCGAGTAATGTGTTTTCTGCATGAAGGCAAAGTGGTCCAACTCATAGACCAGCTTTCGTTCCTTGGCTCACACATAGCTAATAGTCAATGACCATCATTAAATGGTATTTTCATGCAAGGAATGTCGCATCAATCTCCAGTCCGACCACCTAAAGAACACAAGTAATTCGGGAGTCACAACTAAAACCCAGGGGGCATGCACCCTGGTCTGCTTCGGTAGGAGAACTCTAGGTATAGAGTAGGTTTCCGCAAAGGATATATGACTGGTCCGATCCCCGTCCATATAGGAAGAGGGGATTAGACTAGAATAAGATAGCTCCATTAGAAGGTAGGCCTTTCCTGATAGAACAAATGTTTTGTCTACAAATTGAAGGGTAACCTATAAACTCTCATTCGCTATACCTCGGGGAATGCAAACCTTTCTGTGTGCAAGTGAAAAGTGACCTCTATAGTTCTGCTAACTTCAACTGCTTAAGTTGGGTGAGTGGTCGAATCGACCATTTGCCTTCGTAGGGGCCAAATGGCACCGGCAAAGTAAAGGAAAAATTTTCCTACCTGACCCTAGTAGTTAACTAACCCCTAGGACAATAGTTGGTCGTTCTTGACTTACATACGAGAGGCTATGGAGCAGAGCTTCGAAAGGTGCAAGCTCCATAAAAATGGAATCTATCGATGAGATGTCCTTATTATATGACTGGCACGAGCATTTTTTATGTGAAGTTCAAGCTCGTTAAAAATTAAACCTAAGCAATGAGCAAACGTTTCCCCCAGAGTTTAAGCTCATTAAAAAATGAACCAATCTCCTGTAAATAACCATTGTGAATGCATTATAATCTGCTTTTGAGCCTTGGTCGTGTTCTCATCATCACCTCCACTCTGTTTTTGGCCAATCATACACCTCCATTTGATTGTTTACCCTTTTTGAGGAACATCTGCGACGAGTGATCTTGTTAGCCATCCTTGTGACACTGTCGTGATTGGAAAACTCCAAACCTTACCTAGAATCAGCTGCTACCTTAAATCATCACTTGTTCCTCAAAAAACAAGTCTCCTTTAATCTCTTTTTGTCTGACTCGTAAAATATGAAAATATTGTCGAGCAATTGGCCTCTCCAGCTCGTTAAAGCTACCGGAAGTGCTATCCCTCCTTTAGATTTTAATCTTTTTGGACCCGAGGGATTATTACACAAAAAACTCGAGTGCTTGTCTTGTTCGGCTCGTTAAAACTATCGAAAATTCATCCCTTTCATATTATTTTATACTTTTTCAGACTTAAGGGATTATATGATGAAAAAGGATTATTGGAGTTTCCTTTTCGTCCCTTTTCAGACTCCCTAAAATTGAAAAAGGACCGAGTTATCATTGTCGTTAAAATCGTCAAAACCAATAGTGACAAACTTGTCATGTAAACAAGAACGAGTTTCACTGTTGTTAGGCTCGTTAAAACATAGCTATGGGTTCGCTCGAAGGGCGAAGTATAGAACAAGCATATGTTATCCTCCTCAAGCTTGATGAAAATAAATAGGTACTGGTTAGCAATGACTGGGGAAAATTGGGAAGAAAACTCAGAGAAACTTTATTGGTAGCAAGTTGCTCTTGAACATGACACTTTCACTCCATGTCTGAGTCGGGTTGGGTTATTCCGTTCACCGGTCATATTACCATTGGTCCATCGTGCCATCCACTTTTGGGGTTAACGCTACCAATCCATTTCAGTGTCGTCGATATGTTCAAGAGAAGTCGCCCAGAGAATTCACCTGTGTCTCATCCACTGCAATACGTTCATGCTCCATTCTTTCATGACCACCACCCTAAACCTTGTATCATCAGATCGTTTTCACCTCCGCAAAAATCATTTGCTCCATTCTGTGTCATAGATGTGGGATCCATTAAGGCCCTCCTACGACAGGTCACTTCTTGTCGAAATTAGCTCATTATCCAAGAAGTTGACCTAGGAACAACCCTTTCAGTACTTTGAAGCTTGCATGCCTTAATGGCAAGTTTCTCACTTCTGACGACAAGTTTACATCAATGGCCTTCGACCGAAAAATTTTACGTGGTTTTCGATGCCAATTCCCTCCTTCACACCACGTGAATTGTACTGTCGTACCTTGAGGGTCATCATCATTATCGGTGATTCCTCTCGCGCCTGTTAACAGCTTACATCATTGGCTGGTAATCAGGCGATGTCTTTCCATGTTCGACTCCAAAACATCTTTCACATGGATCGACTTGTACTCCGAGCAAAGATTGAACGAGTTAGAAGACCCCGGATCTAGTTTCATCCATCCGGGCTGTGATATATTCAGGGAAATAAAGACATCAAATGTACATCATTGCCAAACAGATGATCATCCGAATCAAAGGATGATGACTCCGTCTGAATCATCAGTCTACTACACAGATGGTTGTCTGTCCTATGTACATGAAAATGAATTTATAAAGCTGAGCATGGGAATGCCCGCCTCAGCTAGATCATGAAAATATTATGAAGATAATGTATTGTATTGTATCTTATTACAGTTCACCTTCCAGCTCGAAAAAACCTCGGATCCTCATGATAAATCATTTCACCCGACATCAAAAGATTAACGACCTCATGCTTTAGGGGGCAACTGTTATAGAAATTTTTGGGCATTGTAACCCCAATCATACATGTCCATAAACCAAGGGCTTCTAAGTCTCTAAAAGTGTTGCTTCACACCCTAAAGGAGCAAGGTCAGCTGATTACATCATCTCCCAAAAGTTCTCCATGGAAAACTACTCAGAACTAGTCAAATCTGGACCATACAGACTGCTCATTGCTAAGGGTGCGATGCATCCCACCTGCTCAGTATAAAAGGTGTGATGTATACTAGATAGCCCTTCTGTAGGGTGTGATGAGCGAGAGTAGACAAATAGCAAAGGCAGTTTGCAAGGTGGATGATCATGGAATCTTCCAGAAACTTCTCCTATGACACTTGCCTCTATGAATTTGCCCAGGGATGAGTAAGAGATCATGAATCTCCAAGTGGAACCAAGAACTATCAGAGAGAGGACACTAATAAAAAACCCAATAGCTGACTCACCCCCTTGCAAACATCTATATATGGATCCCTCATCGTAGAGATCCAGAGGCTGGAATCTTGTATTTTGTAAGGAAGTGTTGTTGGTTTCTTGGTGAAACATCATAGTGTTGGGTGATCTAAGCTTTTCATGAGGTGAAGAAGGGTTTTCATGCTGGGAGGTTGATGCTAGGTCAGAACAATTGGCTGTAATCCTCTTTGCTATTATTTCTATTAATAAATTTGTTCGCATTTTCCTCCACATTCTTGTATGTTTGATGATATATGCATTTGTGTGGTCAATACATATCTGGTCATATATTACTTATGATTGTAGATCTTTGTACTTCGATAGTTTTATGCTACTTTGACTCTACAAGTGCTCTTTAAAGCAAGGAAAGAAGTGGCAAAGATCTGTCAGAAGGGAGAGGAACCAAACAAGGAATCAAGCGCAAGACTGAGGTTGGTACCTGTGTTCCTCTCTTATCTACTTCTCATAAAGGAAAACGAAAGTAGTTTTAGTGTGTTTGTTTCTAAGATAGCTACCCGTCTTAGTGGGACTAGCAGCTCCAAGTGGACACTATATTTCCCGATAACACTGACATCCATGGCAATGGGGGCAGACATTCTTATTTCTTATGGATTTAACAATGGGGGAAAGTAAATTTTCAGTTTTTGTGGTAATGGGGGTTCAATTCTAGGTGGGTTTTATGTTGTTAAAGTTCCCTTTAATTTCAATTAAGAAAGCTTTAGAGACTGGTTCAGAAATTTAACAAGGTTTTCAGTGGATTCTGGCTTAAATACCTAGAATTGATGAAAACGGGGTGTAAACCAAGTAACTGGAAATTCAAAATGGTTGAAAAGGCTTCAATCATGCTGGAAGGAAATCTAGGAGCTTTTGGTGTCTTCAGAGTGCAGGTGTACGTGGGTTGACAGCTTTCAATGTTCACAGGTGCATGCATGGAAAATTACAGTTAAAATGATGAAAACAATGATTTGGGGCTTTTTTGTATTTATGCGCAAAAAGTCAATTTGGCGGGCACAGGCGTATTGTGACCATTTGTCACGTAGCGAGATGAATAGTGACAGATTTGGTGAGTAGAGGATTGGCAAGTGGTTTACTTCGCACAACCTTTGGGTGCTTGGTGGTATTGGGGGGAGGCCGCCCGATTCCACTCATCGAGCACCACGTCACCTCAGGGGCTCAGTGGAAAACAACCCATTTCGGGCAGTTATCATTCAGATTTCAAGCCCTTCCAAAATCAACGTGGGCCATTGGATGGGGAGGGGGGAGATAGTGCAGCGATCGGACGTGGGAGTTACACAGAGGGTAATGGAGGGGCTCGGCAGGCATTTAATCGCGGTGGTTTTAGCTTAATGAGAGGTTAAGGCGGGGATTAAAGTATCAAACAAGATTTGATTGGTTAATCAGTTGACTTAATTTAATTGCAGATCAATTAATTATGTCATTTGTCGGGGCTGGATAATATAAAGTTTATATTTCAAACTTCGGGGTAGGGATATTAATATTAAAGGGGTTTAATAAAATATATATGGGAAATGGTTTATTTTTCGGGAATTAACATATAAATAATGTTAAAAGTTAATATGAAAATTGTGGGAGATGGATTGCGCTAAGCATAATGCGTTTTTGTAATTCATTGTTTTTTACATATAACATTATAACTTAGGCTAAGTGCATTTTTGTGGGTTTCTCATAAAAAGGGGTATCCATGGGGATGATTGCTTTTCCTTAGGAAAGTGGTGTTTTAACCTTAGGAAAAGGGATTTATTAGGGGAAAATGAATGAATTGAAGGGGGAGAATGTTTATGAGGGGATTTTAGTACTTAAGATCTATAAGTCATTAGGCCGAGGTTCAGTCCCTCCAGAAGTTATAGAAATGCTCTGAGCCCCTTTGACTTAAGATTTTGGGTGCTTCAACTTTATTGTGGGAAATTAGTTAAGTAAAGGCTGAAATGAGTGAGGGGTAAATTAGTTAATTTGACTTTTTGAGTTTTATGCTAGTCAAATTTCTCATTCATACTTAGAAATTTCATGATGAGGGTGATAAATATGCTTTTGTCTAACAATCATCACAATTCTGCAACCTTTCTTCTACTTACCCATCTACTCATCCTACCATTTTTACTTCTCTTTATTAGGGTGCATTTGAGCTAGCAAACCCTTATCAAACATTTTTCTTTTCTTTACAATGGTAATCTAGCTAAATCTAACCTTATTACATCCAAGGGCTCAGATTAAACAGTTGAGCTCCTTTTTATCTTTACTCTACATAATCTACTTATATGCCAAGATTAAACTGTTTGGTCAAATTTTTATTCTCTATCTATAAACATGAAATTGAAACATGAAATAGCCAAGTTTAAACATTTTGACCATCATGGATTGTGGCATAGGTTACGTACTGCACACAATCATTTATTCTGCCTAAAAAAAAATAGTAGTGGCATTTTGACTAGAACACTTTCATGGTCTTTTTTCTTGGGGTTCATATTTTTCATTTTTTTTTTACCTTTTTATTCTTTTTGTCCTTTGATTTTTATTTTAGGACATACCCTCTTTACATCTTTTAATTTTTTGAATATGGAAAACATTTTCAAAAAGCAAAGGTATGTACATATTACAGGTTTAATCTCAATCATTCAAAAATTATGACTCCTATTGGTATAGGAACCTAACAGCACCCATCAACAATAGTGCTACCTTGCAGCTTATATAGAGTTCCAAGAACTCCCTACATCAATACGAATTCCCCCCGAACCATCTTGCCGGTATCCTTCTCAAACACTGTTTTTACCCCTGCATCATCTAGCTTACTTACAAATTTCAGACTTTTGGCTAATGTAGAACACCCAGAAGTGTTCTAACCCTACCACCTTGCAACTTAAACTTCACTTTTCCACGACCAATGATTCTAGCCTTCCTATCATCCCCCAAGAATATATCACCACCATCATATTTCTCATACTCGCAAAACCACTCCCTATGGGGAGTGAAGTGAAAGGACGCACCTAAGTCAATCAACCATGCCTTGTGATCTACATGTTTACTTGAAGAAGCCAAGTACACATCCCCACCTTCATCTGAGGTGGTTTTCACCTCTTCATAAGGAGCATCATCAGATTCCTTTCCTTTATCAGGAGCTTTAGATTTGCAGTCCCTTTTTTAGTGCCCTTCCTTTCTGCATTTCCAGTACACCACCTTTACAGGTCTTCTTGGAGATTTAGATCTCCCTCTAGATTTAGACCTCCCACTCGATGACTTATTTTTGTTTCTGTTCTGGGACTGTCCTCGTACAAACAAGGCATCACCATTCTAGCTCTCCATATTTTTCTGTCTCATTTCCTCCATCAGCAAGGATGAGACTATTTCATCAAACTGCAAGGCAGTTGCATTGCTACCTATTGCAATAACCAGACTATCCCACGAATCTAGTAGAGAACACAACAAACTGATGCACTTATCTTCATCTAAAATTTTAATATCAATAGATGATAACTGACTTACCATAGTATTAAATGCGTTTAGATGCTCCGTCACCGAGTCTCCATATTTCATCCTCAGGTTATACATATTTTCCGTAGGAACAGTTTATTCACTAGAGACTTAGATTGGTATAAAGTCCCTAACTTGTCCCACAAAGCCTTCGTCGTAGCTTCCCCTGATACATTCAGTAATATTGAATCTAAGACACACAATCGTATTGTGTTCTTTGCCTTCTGATCCAACTTCTTCCATTCTTCATCAAACACTCTCATTGGTTTAGTACCTAGATCTACCACGTTCCACTGATCTTTATCCACCAACAGATCCTCCATCTTGAGTTTCCATAACTCAAAACTCTGACCATTAAATTTCTCGATCTTTATCTTTCCACTACTCGCCATCTTCTTTCACCACCAGAATCAATCCCACAAATCTCCCACTAAACAAGGTCTACCAAAGGCCCGAGCGAAACTCCACAGCAGCAAAGTCGTCCCCTTAAAGCCAAAATGACTCTGATACCAAATGTAGGTTTTATCCCCGTACAAAAATTACCTGCATACGAATTATAAAACACAGAAAATAAACAATGCGAGAGCATAACACATAAAACACATATACACAGAGATTTTCCCCTGGATCCCAAAACTGAGACTACCAACTTGATTTTTCATTATGTTCCTTTCAATGTTACAATACATATTTATACATGTCGAAGCATCCAATACGATGGACTGAAAACCATCGCGTCCAAAACCATGGACAGAAAACCATCACATCCAAAACCATGTGCGAAAAACATGCACAAAACCATAGGAAGGTATGCCCAACCTAATATAGGGTCCAAAACCAAAATTTTCCAGGGTGCTGCCCCGGACCCCATGTTACAGATCCATTTGGGCACATCAAATCCCAACATTCAGATCAGTATTTTAGGGCTCATAAAACCCTAAATTCAGTTGTTTCATGCCCTAAACAAGTCAACCCTTTGAATGCATCCTTCCCAGACAGTTTCATGACTTGAAGACATCCAAAAATTGCCTCTAGAGGGACCAGCGCAGGTAAGCCCTTATGAAGGTGCACTATAGAGCAATTAAGTCCACTGCCAGGGTGCTCTGCAGAGAAATTAGGCTTCCTTTCAAATGCGCTAGGCAAGAATGAGCGAAATTCACATAGGGTTTGGGGAATATTCTTATCTTTTGGAGTCATCTAAAAGTTTCCTTGTCTTATCAACTCCTATGAGCTCGAAAATGGATGAGGAATGAGTTAAGGAGCATCTTATCCTCTCATCCCTTCCTCCATGGAACTAATTCTAAGTATGGAAGGCCATTCATTGTCACCATTAATGACAAAACCTCCTTCATCTTCCTATAAATTGACCACTCATCTAAGTGATCAAGGGGTTGGATGGATTATGTTGAATCGTAAGGAGATAATTCTACTATGAGACTTGACATTGGAGCAAATGATGCGATGCCACAAGCTTGTCTTGCTTTTGATGTGATGTGGATGGGATCCAAGCTGGAGGAATGAATTTGAGTTAGACACTTATGATTGTAATTCCTTCTTCTATCTAATAAAGTGTTTGAACCCTTTTCCATGTGTTGTGTTCTTTCATAATGCTTATATGTATGAATTTCTTTTGATTCCTTTCATTTATATTCAATGGATCATATGCTTTGATCAATTTTTGTCTTCTATTGTATTTACAGGGTACTTCTCAAACGGATTAAGTATGGGAAGGAGCGACGAAATCAATACAAGGGAGACGAGAGGAAAGCGGAACTACAAGTAGGCATTCTATCTTCTCATCTTATCTATTGTTTATAGGAAAAGTCTAAAACACGTTAATCTATTGTTCTAGGCACAACTACTAGCCTAATGAATTAGTATTTATCCGTAGATGCTAAATTCTCCAAAACGAATTGGCGACTCCGTTGGGGAACTATCACCTTTCCTAGTAGCTTATTCACCTCCTAAGACATTCTTGTAGACCCTACTTGTGTTCATTGACTATATTTCAACTTTTTTGCATTGAATTTTGGTCAAAATTTGAGGTTAGATGACTCTTGAGTGGCCTCTTAGAAATCAGCTCAGGCTTGGTCAGGGGACAATGCTCTGCAGAGCACCCTTGAGTGAGAGATAGTACTCTGCAGCACAGTTAGGCTCTCTTTGACCTGCCCTGATCAACCTTAGGTAAAATTCCCACCTTTGGAAAGTGTTTTTGTCAACTTTTCTATGTTTGTTTGCTTGATTATTGATCAATGAATCTCATGTCTCAAATAACAAATTTTTATCTCCTTTTCCAACCATATTTTGATTTGATTGATTAATGTTTCTTTAATTTTTTCTTTGTCATTATCAGTCTATAGCCAAAGTTAGAATATAGTTTATTAATCTTCATTCGAAAGAAAGTGTCGTAAAGCCTTCTTTTCCTTCGAAACAGAATTGTCATCAAAGTTTTCATTCTTATTAAAGATTGATTTATTGTATGTGCATATTTCCTTTTTGTTCATCATAGCATTAAGGGATTCGAAAAGAAAAACTTGCATCATTCATATTGTAGTTTGTGAATGCTTGAAAGGAATAGCTATGGAAATTTCATTAGTTGTGCTCTTTGCTCTTTGTCAAAATATGATTGCTATATCCCTACTAGCTAAGGATTTTCATTGTTAAATTGAATGGAAGGAATGCTTATCATATTAATTGAATTTTAGGAATTGCAAACATACATCACATAGTGAAACTTGAAAGGGAAATTCTAAAGAAGATCAACTTAAAATTTATTTGAATTTACCTAATGGAGCATTGTCACGTAACAAAAAACATTTAGAGGTCTAGGCTAGAGACATGTTCTGATATCGTAAAACAAAGCAATTGTCACTAACTTCTCTGAAATACATCCTGAGTGTGATACCTCATTCCATGTACGTGAGTATATCATAGCTCGTCCACGTACCTTCGGGTATATAGGGCGGTGTTACAGTACGTAAAGTATATGGGAATGCTCTCATTGTGTAGTTTTGCACTAGACAGATCTTATACGGATTGGGCCTCCACATACTTTTGGGTGTATATGGGAGGACAACACTAGGTTGCTATCCATCGTTAGGTAACCAAGTTGGCTGCCTTGTACACTGTGATATACCGAACACATCATTAAGGGAGATTACCTGCCCGCACTTCTTCGTTCACCAAGAGGTATTCTGCAGTTAACAGTTGCTTGGTAAACCTTTTGCCTAAATTATCCCTCTTTTGTTTTGTTATGTTACTTTGATTAAAATAAAATTAATTGACCGATGATAACATCCTCCATGCTCACTCCTTAGTTGATCTTAGGTTGACACATATGGCAACAAATCCAGAGTACACTAATCAAGGAATTCCTTTTGATGGGAATCCTAGTCCTTTTCATCCTTTTGGAAATATTGGTGCTCCATATATGGCTACATTGTCCCTTCCGAGATTTACCATTGGCTTGCCATTATGGTTGTTTTCAACCTCCTTGGATCAAAATGTCGTGATTTCTTCACAATCGAGTACTACTCCAACTGGACAAAATCAACCTCCAACTGATCCTAAAGTTGACCCTTTGCCTTCTTCCTCAGTTGTTTCTTCCTCCCCTTATTCCTCTTTGCCTGGTGAAAGTATTGGTACTAGTAACCAGGTGGCTAAGAAGAAGAAGAAAGGGAAGAAGAAGAAGAAGAATAAAATTCAACAGAGGGGAAACCAAGCTTTGAATGCAACATTTGATGAGAACCATCCATCAAGCCTCACAAAGTTTGATATCCATGCAAACTTTGTGCGGGAGACCATCTTCTTTGAAATTGTCATGATATTCCTAAAATCTTAGAAGAAGGGTCTTCTCATTCACATCATCCTCTGTCATCAAATTCTAGAGATCATGCTGGTGACACACCATCAACTAATGGTAGTAAAGTTCATGGAAAGAAGGGTAAAGTTAAGTTTCCATGTAGGTTATGTGAAGGGAATCACCCCATTCACCTTTGTCCTTATCTGGACAAAGCCAAAAAAGTGTTGGATAACCATCCTAGTTCACCGCAGCGACTTCCATCTGGTTACAGGAGACTATCCCTTAACCCTTGACTAGTTGATGAATTGACTAACTCAAGTCAACCGTCGGTCAAACCCACTCTCTCTGAAAGTGAACCCTATGAGTCTATACCCAACCCAAATCAACAGGTCGAGGTAACAATTGACCCAATTTCACCTTCAGCTAATCGTACCTTTCCCGAAGAGAGTGAATATGATACCACTCGAGTTCTTCCTTTTTCTTCAGACTCTAATGAGCTTAGGGGCAGTCCTCCTGTTCCATCAAGACAGGAGGAAAATCCTCCCGCTCTCGTAACTCAAGGGTTTAATTCTCCCGTTTCTACGATACCCCCTCCAAGTAGTCTAGTCACTTCCTTTGATTGGAATCGACTGACATGATTTCGTCTTCCTTCTTATGTGCATTTCCAGATCATAGTACAATTTTGTAATATGATTGTATCTAGCACTATTACAGATGAAGGTGCATCAATGAGTATCCTTTCCTCAACTACCTAGCAAGCGCCCGGTTCACTGTCGCTTGTGCCTGTTACCTAGAATCTGTTGGCTTTTAATAGAGGAACCAGTCAACCATTAGGGATCCTCCCTCAGTTACCTATTAATTTGGGAGGAAAAATCGTTTATCTGAACGTGATGGTAGTCCCAGTCCCTTTATATTATAATTTACTTCTTGGGCGTGACTATGTTTATGACATGGGAGCTATTGTTTCCACACTCTTTCGAGTGATGTGTTTCCCGCATGAAGACAGAATTGTCAATGTTGACTAGCTTTCATTTCCCTGTCCAAATATGGCTCCTAGTCAACCATATTCCCTAATTTGTCCTTCTATACCAATGGTACCATCCCCGCCATAGGTTAATTATGTGGCAACCTATTCCATACCTACATCAACTGATGATCAATTCAGTGATGTTGTACATCATGTAATGGGGGCATTGGAACCAGATCTTTCCTTCATGACCTCTTATGAGTCATGATCAAGGAATATGAGAATAGTTATTTTACTATGTCAACCTCGTTAAAAAATGAAACAGCTCCCATGAGGATAGTTCCTGGTCTTGTGTCAACCTTTTTAGAAAATGAAACAAGGAATATGAGGATAGTTTTTTTACTGTGTCAACCTCATTAAAAAATGAAACAAGGTACCAAATTCCAAGTCGAGTCTTTGATTAGATCTCGTAAAATCCCAGTCGAGTCTTTTACTTGATCTCGTAAAAGAACCTTCATTCTATCCACCTAATAGCCATGAGTAGTCTACTTAGGTGAATGTAATGATGCTTGGGGGTCATGCACCTAGTGGTAAATATAAGTTTCCCTATAGGTTATGTGAAGGGAATCACCCCATTCACCTTTTTCCCTATCTGGAAAAAGCCAAAAAGGTGTTGGATAACCATCCTACTTTACCGCAACGACTTCCATCTAGTTACAGGAGACTCTCCCTTTCATCATGCTGGG